>LPNX010306451.1:188548-368347 GCA_001517045.1 Pseudotsuga menziesii | reverse complement strand
CCCCGTGATCTCTGTGCCCCCTGGCTTCCTCAGCCTCCTCAGCTTCGGCAGCCTCCACTGCATCTCTATATACACATACTGCTCTGGCTACCCGTCTGAAAAGTTGTAGCCAAGCCGGTGGAACCCCAACTACGGACTCCTGCATAGCTACAGGGAGATGCTCTATCCGTATAGTGGGTACCCGCTCGGTAAGCCTAGTCAGCTTCGCCTCGAGTACCTGGATCAACCCAGGATCTCCTCCTGCTACAGGACATACGAAGGTACGTGGGTGCCCTACTGGGCGGACTGGTCCAATATCTGCATTTTGACACATGAGTAGGGTTAGACTTGTGCATATGTATATATCCTATCATTAGAAAATCCATAAAAATTTGATAATGATAAAAAATAAAAAATGACTTACCCATCTCTCCCCATGCTCCTCCTGGAGGGAGGACTAGGTCTGGATCACCTCGGAAATCTAGCCTAGCGTATGGAAACTGTTCCAATGCTGGCACCTGCCGTTCCCACCATGAATAGAAATCATCGTCATACATGCTATGTACAACATCTCCTCCTCCTTGACGGAGGAAGATATCTCCCCACCGGCTCAGCCTCGGCTACCGTGGATGATGAACCTATAAGGGTATCGCAGGACTCATAGCTGGCACTCTCTCAAAGAAGAACGCAACCAATATACTAGCATAGCCAAAGTTCTTCCATCTACCTCTCCTACAGTCGGACAATTGCCTCCTCATGATGGGGGCAATCCCTGTACACTAGTCATATAGAGCGCCTCTGAAAAAATCAACCGCCACTCTCATCTGAGTCCTGGTGGCATGATGTAGTCCTGATGACCCTGAAATTCTAATGATAGTACTGGCCAATACCTGCAGCGTAAAGTCCTGTATGTCTGCGATGAGAACGCTACTGCCCTTCTTTTGAGTACCTGGCCTGCAGAATACGTCAACATAGTTCTGGACACTCAAGGGGTCACCACCCCTGCCAGTGCCCTCCAGGTTCACCGGTGCTCCCCAATGTGATAATCCGGTAATGAAATAGATGTCCTCTATGGTAAACTCCAAAGTCTCACCTTGGATGTTGAACATCCCCAGGTCATGATCCCAATAACTGACCAAGAACTCTAATATGCGGACATTGGCCCGCATGGGTGATGTGCAGAAAAACTTGAATAGCCCACTATTCTGCAATGCTTGGATAGTAGGTGGGCTTTGGAGAGCCGCTTGGTCCATCATCTCATGTTCCCTCTCCCTCCACTCCAGCACCATATTTTCCTGACAAAAACACATAGTTTGATTCAGTAATTCATCATAAAAATTTAAAAATTTGACCTATTTTTAAAGCTTTTAGCTATGGCGTAGTATGCGCGACTGTCCATTGGGACAGCTCACGAGTCATGTGCGGCTTCCCTATGCAGCAAATCGCGCATCAAACACGTATGCACGGCTTTCCTATGCAGCAACCCGCGTATACATTTTGCCATTTTTTATATTGATGAATTAAATTGAATTGACCATTAATTCTAAAATTTGTTTGGATGAAATTAAAGAGCACAGGGTGTAGATTTACCTGCAACTGATGGATCTAAATTCCACTGGTCCAATTGTCCACAACGAGCAATCAAAGTTAGAGGGTAAAACTTTCCTTTTTGGTTCAAAAAGTGCAATGGTGAGAAATGTTTTGTTTTTCAAACTATTTATAGAAAAATTATTTCGTAAAGTGGGTTTTTTCTATAGTTTGAAACGTCAATTGATTAATACCATCCCTTTTTGTGCCTTGGAACAAGTTTACTAACTATTTCAAAGTGTTGATGCTTCTATAGGGTGGTTTTTGCTCTTCCCAACACATGTTGGCAACTTATCACTCCACATTAACCTTAGTATGCAACATTTTGCCACGGACTATGGTATTTTAAGCCATTAGTCCCTTGTCTCTACCATTGTTCTTCCATGGCTAGGATCCCTATTTCATGAGTATCATCCTTATATGCCTTTTCCATCCTTTGGTACTCATTCCGTCACTGTTTCAGGCCTAGGGGTTTCCTCATAGCTATTTTTCATGCCAAATAGAGCTTCTTCTGAATCTCTCTTTACAAGCTATCCATTTATAGGACTCCCCGCCCTATGGAGTTTCTTTAGGCCCAAGTCTGACTCCTTCAAAACAGACTTGACTGACGAGTTATCTCGTCTGTTCAAGCTCGTTAAGAATATGTGAACGGGCATCCGCATTGGTGGTAGGTTATCTCTTTCTCGGACCATGCGGAATAATACGAGAAAGGATCACTCCCTTTTCTTTGAAATTGAGAAGAGTATTCTCAGGTATAGGTTTATCACTTTTCCCGACCTGAGGGACTAAATTTACGGAAAAGGAACGCCCGGTTTGAGCTCAGTTTTCTCTTTTTCGTGCTCTGGACCTAAACATGAAAAAGATTCTGAGTGTACTTTGTGTCTTTGTCATGCTCGTTAAACACTTAAGAACAAAGCACCGAGTTTATTGTTGTAAGCCCCATTTCTCGTAACCAAATGGATCTTTCCGAGTGATCTTGCTTTCCTTCACACTCATAAAACTCAAGCTATTTTATGCTGTTATGGAAGGAGCGTTGGGTAAGTGGTAATTTAACCTTTTTTGGACCTCCCCGACTAAGTACGAAAAAGGTTCACCTTTTCTTCTTTGGAAGTTAAGAGAGTTCTTCTATGGTTTGTTTTATACTTTTTCGGCCTCAGGAGACTAAATTGGACGAAAAAGGACCCCCCTGGAGTCTTCTTGGCATTTTTAGACTCTCTAAATATGAAAATACCACATGAGCATGTACTAGTTCGGGCTCATTAAATCCACGGATCAGTGTATCAAGCATTATTTTCCCATCTCTTCAAGCTTGTTAAAAAATGAAGAGGGAACCAAGTTGGCTTTTCTGGACTCGTTAAAACTTAACAGGGAAGGTAAGGAAGAATTTTTCTCTTGTTTTCAGTAATGGCAGCATGTCATCCTTGAACATAGCACTATTTGCCTTCCGATATCCATGTTTTAGTATACACTTGTGTTCAGCTATCACTTTGAGTTTTGACTCCTCCTCTTGTCCATTATACCTGGGGAATCTGTTCATGTCTCCTACATGACAGATAAGTCTAGTTGTTCTATCTATCCGTTGTATGCTGCCTTGGGTCATCTCTGTGTCGTGCTCACTGTTCAAGGATTATACCTAGTATCTGATCTATCACCTGATCCTATTACTATTATATCTATTATCCATTTACTTGTGTCTACCTTCTTTTGCCCAGTTCCTAGTCACTCTTGTGATCCGTTGGAGGATCTATTGCCTTCCCTATCACAGTATGGTTCCGTTTCAGTACCTCCTGATGACAATGGCCTAGAGCTTTGACGATGGTACCTTTGGATTCACTTTCATCATTGGTGAACTCCTTTGCTTCAGTTGTCAATTATCATCTATTGGTTGACAAACTGTTGAATCCTTTCCATGTTCAACTTTAGCTTACCCTTATTCACATGGCTTGGATTTTACTGGTTCTTTGGGATCTTTTATGAAGACCTTAGTTCCTCACTCATGAACTAAGTTGCGCAAGACTATGTTCCATTTCTATCTCCGGCTTCTAGATCTTTGAAGACTCATCATTATTGTATTGTGGCTTTGCTCCACCTTTGTAAATGCGTGGTTTTACCCGTATCATATGATGTATTCCCATATTGTAAAGGAGCTAGTGTTCCAGTAAATTGAACATAGCATCCTCAGATATAATTTTGTTTATGACATTACTATGTATTTGTTTCAGGTACTCCTTCTGCTCCACTGGATTTCTGAGTTTCTCCTGAGTTAGTATTATAATGTATTTCGGCCATCATTCCCTTCTGACCTCACACATTAGGGGGCATCTGTTATACACCTGATTGGCACCTCTCCATCCGAGTGCTGACATCCCTCAGGTCGGCACACAAAAGGACACTTATGGATTGAGGTTTGCCTAGTTTCATTATACCTTGATTGATGATGAAATACATTGCCTATATGCCCAGCTGATTACTTTGTCATTTTGAGATTTTGAGTAGCATTCGCGACTATATCTATTGGCATCTCGAGCATCATACGCGAATATCATGTTCAGCAAATCGCGCATACTTGTATACGCGGGTTACACTTGTATAGTGCCGCGTATCATACGTGGGTTGCTCTACTACAGACCCGCGTATGGTTTCCTCAAAATTAATATTTAAAAACACTCAATAATGGAAGATTAGTTCATTCATTTAACTTAATCTTCCTAACTGCTATAACCTCCCTAACCTTCGAGAACTGCCTCATTTCATCCATATAAATAGAGGCCTTGGGGAGGGGGTTTAATGGTCATACTTGGAGAGCAAATTTATGCTGGTGGATTGTCTACAGAAATATTTGGAGCAGAGAAACTCAGATTCCTTTGGTGACAGAGGAGTCCTTGTTCAGACATTGGGTTGTAACCTAAACTCTCTTCTATTATTGTTAATAAAGATATTACTTCTTCCATATGTGTTTCATATCTTGTAGATTGGTAAATGTTTACATTTCAATATGATATATGACTTGCCTAACCTGCATCTATGTATATGAATCATTTTGCATGTGGAAAAGTGTTTATTAACAGGTGAAGGAGGAACTATCCTGGAGACTTTGGAAGTGGATTAGAGAGGGAGAAGATAGCAAGGATCAGCCTTCGTATAATACAAGTAAGTCCTTCTATTTTCCTATTTCCTATTCTGTGCTTTTAGAGTCAAATTGTCTGCAAGTGTTAGAGTATGTTGGTAAACCCCAGACCTAGGTTATTAGGTGAATTATCTTGTACAACATATAGAGAAAGTTCTTCAACAAGAAATCAGGGAATCCAGGCATCTTCAGTCGAATGGTGCCCATTCCCTTTGGTTTAATACTTGACTTATCTGCAAAGTAAACTATGCCATCTATTGTTTCATTCAGTTCTTCAAAACAGTCTTTTCTAAATGTCATGTGCGATATTGCACCAGTATCAAGCAGCCAACAATCTTTATAAGATGAAAGAGAAGTCATTTCATTAAATCCAAGATTACAATGTGCAACAATACAAGAATCAGAAGATTTACTAGCATCTTGGTCATCTTTCCTCTGGTTGTGCTTATCTTTGATGGAGTCCCATGAAGCCCAACACTGATCTGATGTGTGCCCATTCTTTCCACAATGCTTGCACTTTGATCTTTTTCTGGAGTTGTTTTTGCCCCCTCTGCCTCTCTTGCTGCAATATCCCTTGGAAGGTTCTTTGTATTGGTCTTTGCCAGCTAGGGCAGCACCAATACTAGATGCCAAAGAGTGCATCTTTACAACTGTTAGTGTAATTTACAAAGAGAAACAGAAAAATAATAACCTTGCAGGTCTACAGTCTCTGCCAAGGTGAATACAATGCAATTTTATAGCAAATATATCAGTAGATACAAAATATATCACTGTCAGTCATACACAAGCTTATATCGGTCTACAATCAATCTCAGTCATATATCGGTCTGCAATATATCACTGTCAGTCAATCACAGGCTTATATCAGTCTGCAATAAATCAATATCAGTCATATATCGGTCTACAATATATCAATATATCAATATATATACGATATATCAATCTCAGCGCAATCTAGACTTTGCAAGAAAAATAGGGTTTACTTCAAAAAAAAATTAGGGTTCACTTCAAAATTCACGCAGCATATATATGATCAACGCATATATATATGATCAACGCATATTATCTCTCCAGCGCACAGTTTCAGATCGAAAGGAGAAAACCCAGCATTTAGATGATTATGCATAACAAAAGGCCTGCAGCACAGGTCACAGCTCCACTTCCAGGAGGAATCTTTACCAAAAACACTGAAAATAATCAGTTTTCATTGTCAAATAGCTCAAAATCATCAGTTTTCTCCCTTCAAATCACCAGCTTACACCGTTAAAAAGGCTCGAAATCACTAGTTTTCTCCCTTCAAATCACCAGCTTACATCGTTAAAAGGCTCGAAATCACCAGTTTCATATATATACGAGCTTCACGCAGTCAAATATGGCATGAATATTCACTGGACAATATCTCTACGCAGCTCTTCAAAGCACGGGCCTCCACGTTTAGGGTCCACGCAGGTGCACAGCTTTCATGCTCAGGCTGCAATCTCTCCACGCAGCAGTCTCTCGCTTCACGTAGGCTCCAGCATTCAGTCTCCAACAAGCTTAATCTTTAAGATAGAATTTGCAATTGCAATTTATATCTCACAGCGACTCAAACAGCTTGAAAATAGTGGGGTTTCAAACATTTTCTTCCGCAATCTTCAAAAAGAAGTTTCTTGTTCCAACTGGGAGACCTGTCATCCTCCTTTTGGAGACATGCATACTATCTCACAAACGCTCACAATGTGCTGCTAGATCTCTATATCAAGAGAGGCGGTCAAGGCCGGCTTTGACCTCCTACGATGACAGATTTAATTCTAGCGCATCCTGGAACACTTCGTACTGATAAGGAGTATCACCAATTGCATAGCCTTCATCATATATCACACAGTCTCTCCATGAGTAGTCTCTCCACGAGTAGGTTCACGTTGTCAATGCATCAGCAATGGCATCAGTCTTCAAAACATCAGCTTTCACGTAGGTTTCACTCATCAGCTTTCATGCAAGCTTCAATATATAGAGTCTTCAACGCAGTAATAATAATAATACTACTTCTATGCTGCTGCAGCAACATCCAGAGCCCAGAGATCGCCGAAGCTCCAAACTCTGGTTCTAAGACAAAGGGGCGAGAAAAGAAACCAGCATATATCAGTCATAATGGTTCAACGTAGATATAAAATCCACGCACAACATTCACATCTCCACACAGTAGTGCCTTCACGCTGTAGAAGGTACTGAATCTACACTTCACGCCGTGAGTCTCTTCTCCACGCAGGAATTAGGGTTTACACAGCTCCTCAACGCAGCTCCTCAAATCGACAGCAGCAGTCACGATTCACGATTATAGCAATTGCAAAAGATAAACACTTCTCAGCAAAATCTCTTTCCATTGCACCATTCAGATTGCAAGAATCAATTAAATAATAGCCCATGCAGGTGATGATAAGCAGGCTCTCTTCTTTTCCAAATTCTCACTTCTACGATCACGTTGTTCCTGCAACCTTGTTGCAAGTAGCTTATGGAATAACACATGACGTAGAGATCGCAGCATATACTGATTCAGACTTAGGGTTTGGCTAATTCAAAAATTTTAGCAGAGAATAAACGCAGGCACATGGAGGAGTAACGCATACACTGCATGCGACTCAACTGGCAGACTGATGGAGCAGTCTGGCAATGGACTGGCAAGCAGAATTCCAGGAATGGGCAGACTGGCAACAGGCAGGAGTTATGCAGCGCTCTGATACCACTTGTTGGTAATAACTCCTGATTGATTATTATTCCAATGCAAATGCCTATATTTATACAAATCACATGGCGGTTGGGTTTCACCTTCCGCTCAGCCTGTTTGGCTTCCTACTATTTATTTATTTATTTATTTACATTATATAACCCTAACGGATTATATTCTAACAGATGGCATAAATGTCAAATATGGAAAAGTAACTGAATTGATGGAGTATGTCATACCACATTAAAATTATGGATATTGCATAAGGATGTCCCATAATAGAAAATTATGTGGATATATGTAGCTTCTACAAAATATATACAACTAAAATAGATTAATAAAAATAAAGAAGTGGTTGTATATATTGATGGAAGGCCAAAATCTTCGAAAAATATTGCAAAGTCTATGAAACTACATGACCTTGGACAATTAGAAAGACACCCAATATCATATTTGAAGAGTATGATGAAAATAATGTAGTAGTATGTATAATAAAAACAATAACAACATGGGAAAAGTTGTTGATAAATTATGATTTGAATAGAATAGATGTAGGTGGTCTTGTTGTGGGGGTACTCATGCATTGTTTACATCTCTAATTAATAATATGTATATTTTATTATCTTAAAAATTACTTTTAATATCTAATGACTCTTATAAATTAATTAACATTTTAATGTGGAAAAGTGATTGTGGGGAGGCACCTTTGTGATTGGTAGAGAATGTAATATTTTAGATATCTTTAAAACCTTAGATCTCTTTAACTAATTACTATTTGTGTTTATTGATCTTATAATTAAATTTACCCATCACATGTTGGTAGGAATCCACACTTGATATTAATGTGGATGATGATGATTACTTGTTTGATGAACTCAAGCAATTGGTGATTATCACAAAAACCTTGAATAAGGATCATAGTGAATTCCCTACATTGTTTGAATCTGATGAGTTATAGGAGCTTATCACTCATAAGCACAACATTTGATGACTAGAATAAGAAAATATGGAGTATGTACCAAGTAATTTTAAATTAATTAATTTGTAGTATTCATTTTTTCATTTTGGTTTGCTCTTATAGTTCATCAACAATTTTTTTTGCAACAATTTTTTAGATAACTAGAGCCTGCTGATGAGGCTAGGGAAAGCACTATCAATGTACCTACTTCACCATCATGTCCCATCATTAGATACATACCAACTACATTATTGTCCTCTTTGTCACTACTTATAGTCCTACAACTCGCCCACCTTACACTCAATCTACCACTCCTCCCCTTGGCTAGATGCCACCCCTATCCATAGCATGCTAGAGAATGCACATGTTGGCAGAGATGTATCATTCAAGATGCCAAAAATTCATGGTAATTAATAATTTCTTAATTATTTCCCATAACATGATGCAAATGTATTTTTTAATGTTTATTTTCTATTAATGACAATATGGTTTGGCAGGAAATAATATTTTTTTAAACACCTTAATGACAAACCATTAGATATGTATGGGCCTTCCATTCATAGGATCTACTAGATTCTCCACTTGGTCAGGCACTTTAGTTATGAATTCAACCAAAGTAAAATACTCTCTATGGATAATAAATATTTGAAATATGTGAGGGACAATTATAGGGTTAACTTCTAAGATAACCTCGGGTGTAAGCATCCTTCAGTAATTCCCAGGACAGAGTGGAGGGCTCTAATTGAGGACGCAAACGAGAAGAAAATTATTAAAGAAGGAAAGACACTCCTAGATGGAGGGAGGTAGATTTTGTTTTTAATTAAATATATTCATTTGTTTTATTTCCACATAAAAATCTCAATATCTAATCTAGAAAAAATTTGGTAGGATCAAAGATACTTCAAAAGACACATGAGTGATATTAGAGAAACACAAGCATCACAAAATTGGCTAGGGTGGTTACATAAAATTGATATCCAAAATTGTAATTATCTATTAATTAAATTGTTTCATTACTAAGATCTTTCAACTTTTCTTTGACTACATCCAATTATTAAATTTTACAATGTTATGCAATGTAGGGGGATAAGTAGAATTCCTTGAAAAACCAAGAAGAAATTAAGCTTGGGATCAAGCTTGATTTTAAGGACATGGTTGAATGTCAAGAACATATAGGGGCAATCATAATGTCATGATTATCAATGTTGAGGTGATTAAAATTGTATAATTATAACCGTTAACTATTTATGGAACTCATTCATGATTGATTATTGCCTATAAATTGATGTGTTCACTCATTTTAGGTAGGAGAAAACTAGATGTAATGAGGGTACCAATGGAATGTAGCCTCGTGATAGTATTATGAGTGTAAAATTAGATGTATGATGATTATCATGATTTATTTTGTATTTGATATACTGATAATTTTTTCTTGTTTTATAGGTGGAATCTATAGACGAGAATGTTGGTAGGAAAGATGAAGATGTTGATGTATTTGTAACTTCGGAATGTATTCATCTATGTATCTTATGTATTGTAACCCGATGTTTATTCCGGGATGTTTATATTATTTATTTGAGTCATATTGTCATACCCTGATGTTCCGATCGAGAGGATCAATAATGTAAATAAGTCATGTCAAGTCATTGTTAAAGTCCCCACAGTTTCGGGGCACTAGGGTTATTAGACACTCCTAGAGATGTCGTCTCTAGTAAGTAATTGTTAAGTTAGGTCGACATGATTGAGTGCACTTTAAGTGAATGAAAGAATATAAATAGAGAGTGAGTCTCTCTATTTATTATACACATCATTCACTCACTCAAGTGTAGCGCATTAGTGAGGAAGGAAATACACTAGGGCTAGACAAGAAGAAGACTACTACTGTTGGAAGATCACTTACTGTTTTGGGGCTTTTACTATTTTGGTGCTGATTCTATCTCTGAGGAAGTTGTGGGGTTTTCTTCTTTATGGTTTCCCAGAGGAAAACTCTTTGTTTCTCTTGTCTCTTGTGATGTGCTTATGTTTTATTGTTGTACTTGTTATTCTCTCAATAAAGATCCTAACATAATGCTAGCTTAATGTTGAAAAATTAACATGGTATCAGAGCTAACCTGAGAAGAAGACATTGTGTAGCTACAGAATCTAGGGATTCTTACTTTTTGGGTCTCTCTCCACAATCTATCAGCAAAATTATGCTAGGCTAACTCTCCATTGAAGGGCGCATCTTTATGTCGAAGCGGAATTTGATTCTGAGCATTTTCAGTTTTCGATGCGGAAATTAGGGCTTTCTACAGAAGATGAATTTTTGAGTGAGACCAGCATAGGATTTTTCTCCTCACCAAAACCAAAGTTTAAAGACCTGGATCAAGAAATTTGGTTGGGTGAAACTCCAGGAAAGTCAAACCCTAGTTTGACCCCGAGCGGGAAAAACCCTAAATACTAAAACTGATAATTTTTAGTACATTCGCTATATTCTGAGGTTGGAAAAGTCTAAGAAGATGAAAATTGAAAGGGCCAAATATAAAACCCTGATGAATACTGTATCCAAAAATAAGCCTTAGATTTGCTATATTCTGGGATATATGATCCCTCCAAGTTAGGGTTCCATCCTCTTACAGAATTCATCCCTAAAAAGGACACCTGGGTAGAATTGCAATATCTTGGGCTACAGAGGTCCAAATGGAATTAATAAAGATGTTTCAGAAATTTCACGGACTCTAATTTCAGTGGTCCGAAGAGCAGACTCAGAAGATGAACCAGTGACACGTGGCATGCCGTACAACTTCGCTGCTCTGAACAGTCCTGTAACAGGTCACCTTGGGAAAAGGATCATAAACCCCAAAACAAATTCTGATGAAACCTACAGTGTTGGATCAGGGACATGCGAGGTTACCTCAGTGAAAAATTTCATACACAGAGGATCAATAATTTAGGAGATATCACAGAAACAATAACAGACATTTCTGTAGAAGAAATTGGAAAATTAGGGCTTCTTGTTCCGGGAGCTTCCCTCCACTGTTTTTAGAAAAGGAGTACATTGGATAGCTCCATTTGAAGAGATCTATCTGTCTATATAATAAGATCTAAAATATTCCAAGTTTTGAAATTTAGGGTTTCTGTGACAAACCCTAGATCAGCCAGCTCTAGAACCAGGACGGACACCTCAAATCGGTAAGATCTAATCCTTTGCTATTTTCATTTGAGGTTCTCATTTCAAAGTGATCTATCACATTAGATTGATGATAAGCTTGGTGAAGTTGACAACTTCCAAGCATGGAAATATATGATCTCTCTGAATAAAATGAATTGGACACCTACATGAGTAGAGAGGTTCCAGTTTCAGAGGGAGATGAGGCTAGAAGCCTTACACAAGAAGAACCTGGTCAAGGCCAAGAAGATCATGGATGATTTAGTAATGGATCAACTTGTACTACAAGTGTCTTCCTTAAAGAAACCAAAGATGTTTTGATTCCTTGACCAAGCTATTTGAAGGGAAGAACAGAAATCAGAATATGACCTTAAGAAACTAGTTGAAGAATGTGAAGATCTAGAATGCAGAGACCATGCACTCATAAGAGTCTCTCAAATCAAGAACAACTTGAAGCGATAAAAGAAGAAGTGAAGAATGCAAAAGTGGTGATGGCCACCTTGAATAGCCTCCCAGGATCATGGGATTCATTCATGTGAGGAATGTGTGCCAGAAGGAAGTGATTACCTTCAGTAGACTCCGAGAAGAAGAAGAAGCTTGACTCATAAGAAGAGAAGAGAATATGGGAGCAACTAAAGATCAAGCTCTCACCATCCAAAGAAGATCCCTCAATCGATGGGGAATATGAAGATCTCAACTCCTGAAGCACCTCTTATCCACCCTAGCATTTGGGTAAGAAATGATGCTATCATGAATGAAGAAGACGATGAAGCTGAAGGCTCAAGAAGGAGTCTACCCACGAAACAAATAAATATAAGTATTCAATTGTCATTTCATGATATTGTTTTGTTATGCATTTGTTTATATTCAGTTGATGTATTATGCATGATAGAATGTTTGCATTAATGACAGTATACTACTAATATGCATGTGATGGGTAAGTAGCTCATGGTGCTATACAAACTCTCCATTTCTACTTATCTAGAATGAAACTTCTTTGTTGACATATTGGATTAGTGCACAATCTCAATATTGTCCTGGTAGAGATGGAAGGCATCTAGAAAGTTTCAGTGAGATATGGATGAATGTTGTATTGGCTAAAGTAGTTGCATGATCATATATTTATGCATAATTATTTGCCAGTATGAATATTCCTTATGAAATAATTCTAACCATATAAATGTATTTGACTTGTAGGAAAGATCGCATACATAATCACCTACAAGAAAAGAAGAATGAAGACTTGTTCCGAAGAACAAGTGACGACAGTTCAAGATGAAGAATAATATGATGAATGCAACGACATCATTCATGCAAAATCTTCTAACTATGAAGAAGTAACCAAGAAGACCAGTTCAAGAAGAATGATGTCTAGGATGCAGTATCGAGACCTGAAGAAAAGTTCGTAGTTCCATCATGCAGTAGATGGAAACATCGTGGGATACAAAGCAAGATTCGTAGCACGAGGCTTCTCACGAAAAGAATACATAAACTAAGAAGAGATATTTGCAGCCACTGGAAGTGAAGTCACATGACATGCATAATCATGTGTGCAAATAAAAGAAGGCCTTGTATGAGTTCAGAAGACACCCATGGAATAACACATACATGATGAGCTTGATGAATATCTTAACCTTTGCTACAAGGTTGATAAAGGATGACAAGCTCACAGATAGATGTGAGAAGAACTTTTGAAAAAGTTCAAAATATAGGATCTTGGTATACAATGATCCTAGATGGATACTACTTGTCACTCCAGTACAGAATATTTCGGTGCATAGAGTACGGAAGACAGAGGGAGTATGATGCTCCGCTTCAGAGGGAGTGACTGTAGAAGATCTTGAGGTTCGACATGGTACGACAGAATTGACATCTTTCTATCTAGTTTAGGCTTTACCAAGAGTAAAGCAGACTCCAACCTTTACTACAAGGTTGAGGATGGCAACCCAGTGATGCTTCTACTATATGTAGATGATCTATTTGTGACAGGTACAGATGGGTTGATTGCTGATACAAAGAGAAAGCTTGTTGCTGAGTTCAAAATGAAGGACTTGGGGATGAAGCATTACTTTCTAGGTATGGAGGTGTGGCAGAGTACAGATGGAATCTTCCTTGGACAAGGGAAGTATGCAGTAGAGATCCTGAAGAGGTTTGGGATGATGGACTGCAAGGATATGACCACACCGATGGAATCGAACCTGAATCTATTGAGTGATGCTTCATCAGAGTCGGTTGATGCCATGATGTATCGTCAGATGATTGGGTCATTGATGTACCTGACAAACATGAGACCAGACATTTGCTTTGTCGTGAACACCTTAAGCCAGTTCTTGACAGATCCGAGAAGTGTTCACTTGATTGCTGCAAAGAATATTCTGAGGTACCTGAAGGGTACAGTTGATTATGGGCTCAAGTACGATGTGAATCAGAAGATTAACCTAGAGGGTTATGTTGATTCAGATTGGGTAAGCAATGCCATCGATAGGAGGAGCACTTCACGGTGTTGCTTTAGTATGGGATTAGGTGTGATCTCTTGGTTTAGCAGGAAGCAATATTGTGTGGTACTAAGTACAGCTGAAGCAGAGTATGTCGTAGCTTGTTCAACTAGTTGTGAGGCAGTATGACTACGGAAGCTACTGTCCGATTTATTTGATCTCCAGATGGATGCGACTTGTATACATTGTGACAACCAGAGTTGCCTGAAGTTGTCATAGAATCCAGTTTTCCATGGCAAGTCGAAGCACATTGAGATCAAGTATCACTATATCAGGGATATGGTGCAGAGGGAAGCAGTGAAGCTCCAACATGTTGCAATGGAGGAAGAGATAGCTGATGTATTGATGAAGCCATTGGCTAGGTTGAAGTTCGAGTACTTTAGGGAGAAGCTTGGTGTTCTCCAGATCGAGGTTTCCTCCAAGGGAAAGTGATGAGTCATATAGCCATTCTGACATGGTGAGAGGATTGGTTCCTTCCATGGTTAGATATAAGGGCTGAGCCATTCTATCATGGTGAGAGGATTGGTTCCTTCCATGTCAGATATGAGTGCTGAGATCCATAGACATTCTGACGAGTAGGTCAGATGTAAGGGCTGAGCCATTCTATCATGGTGATAGGGTTGCTCCCTTCCATGACAGATATGAGTGCTGGCCATTCTGTCGAGTAGGACAAATGTAAGGGAAATTGCCATTCTAGGAATGGAGGCACCTGGTCAGTTACCAGGAACACTCAGTGTAGGAATAAGTAGCCATTCTAATGTGATAGAGAGATGTGTTCCCACTTGATCAGATGTAAGGGTTGAACCATTCTATCATGGGTAAAGGATTAAGTTCCTTCCATGTCAGATGTGAGTGTTGGCCATTCCGACGAGCAGGTCGGATGTAAGGGCAACTGCCATTCTCTAGGGGAATGGAGGCGCCTGGTCAGTTACCAAGTAGCTTAGTCGAGGACTGGGGGCCATTCTGATATGACTACTAGGATGTGTTCTCATAGGATCAAATGTGAGTGCAAGCCCTTCCATCACTGTGAGCAGGATGCATTCCCTCCTGGATGGATGTAAGTGCAGAGCCTTTTCATCATTGTGACCAGGATGTGTTCCCGCCTGGATGAATGTAAGTGCTAAAATCTCTCATCACTATGAGTAGGATGTGTTCCAACCTAGATGGATGTCTTCCATCAGTGTGGTAGGATGTGTTCCTGCCTGGATGGATGTGCCTTTCTGACAAGTAGGTCAGATGTAAGTGTTGAGCCTTTTCACAGATGTTAGTGATGTGATGTCCTATCATGCTGGTGAATGTGAGTGCTGGGCATTTCTGGTGTGATTATAGGATTGGTTCCTATATGATCATATGTGAGTGCTGGGCGTGCCTTTCTGACGAGTAGGTCATATGTAAGTGTTGGGCGAAGACCTACATGATGGCTAGGCCTACAACCAGCATGAAAAAGGGTTGGCTCTGTAGAACTTCTTGTGACGAGAAGAATCATGAGATAACACCAGTGATGATCTAGATCGAGTGATGATCTAGATCCAGTGATGATCCAGATCCAGTGGTGATCCAAATCCAGTCATGATGATCCAGCAGTGATGATCCAGATCGAGTGATGATCAAGATCCAGTGATGATAGCCAGTGATGATCCAGATCCAGTGATGATGTCCCATGATGATCCAAATCGAGAGATGATCCAGATCCGATGATGAAGACTTGAATATGAAGATGACTTGAAGATGAAGATGACTTGAAGATGAGATGATCCAGCTGATACAGAGAAGAAGAGCGGTGCTGAAAATTGTGTCGGAAGAATACCTTCCTAGTTAAGAGGGAGTGTTGATGTATTTGTAACTTCGGAATGTATTCATCTATGTATCTTATGTATTGTAACCCGAAGTTTATTCCAAGATGTTTCTATTATGTATTTGAGTCATATTGTCATACCCCGATGTTCCGATCGGGAGGATCAATAATGTAAATAAGTCATGTCAAGTCATTGTTAAAGTCCCCATAGTTTCGGGGCACTAGGGTTATTAGACACTCCCAGAGATGTCGGCTCTAGTAAGTAATTGTTAAGTTAGGCCGACATGATTGAGTGCACTTCAAGTGAACGAAAGAATATAAATAGAGAGTGAGTCTCTCTATTTATTATACACATCATTCACTCACTCAAGTGTAGCGCATTAGTGAGGAAGGAAATACACTGGGGCTAGACAAGAAGAAGACTATTGCTGTTGGAAGATCACTTACTGTTTTAGGGCTTTTACTGTTTTGGTGCTGATTCTATCTCCGAGGAAGTTGCGGGGTTTTCTCCTTTATGGTTTCCCCGAGGAAAACTCTTTGTCTCTTGTCTCTTGTGATGTGCTTATGTTTTATTGTTGTACTTGTTATTCTCTCAGTAAAGATCCTAACATAATGCTTAATGTTGAAAAATTAACAGAAGAGATTGCACAAACCCCAATAATCACTAAAAGTATCACTTTAACACTTTTTTTTAGTAAATGTCCATTTCATTTAATCTATATGTGGCATGAGATGTGAATTTCATTCAAGTAGGAATCATGAATAAAGAAAATAAGAACATCCACCAAATAAAGAGCAATAAGGAATGAACATGTACCCTATGAGTGTATTTTAAATAAGAAACCTCATAGGAAGTGATTGTATATAATGGGACACTATATGAAAAACAACGACATATTTTACCAATTGAATATACATATACATACAAAAGAAAAAAATCATATTTCTTTTCATAAAATAAAAAGAGATACATTCTTCATAATAGTCTACAAGAATACTATTACTATGGTATGGGAGAGGAGTATCAACAGACTGAGTTAAGAATCAATAAAAGGAACTCTTAAGAGATCAAGATATCCACCTTTGAGATAAATATCTATAGAATACATTACATTTTTAACAAAATCACATTTTATATAGAATCTCCCTCAAGTTCTTCGATTATTAGGTCTCTTGAAGGAAGATCTAGACCCTTTTTTGAGAGCTAGTTGGCTTTGGCATTAAATTCCTTATAGATGTGATGAAAATTGATGGACTAGAAGGAACTGGAGATTGTTTTAAGATGATCCACCAAAGGACTAAGTAGCATATATTGAAAAACTAACTCATCCTCCATACAATTGATACAAACTGTGAATCGCCTATAACTTTGATATCAAACAAAGAACGACTATCAACTAACTTTAAAAGATGGAAAAGAGCTTGCATCCCTACCCAGTTATTAGAAACAAAACCAATACACCCATTATCCTACAATGAATACTACTCTAAAAAATAAACCATAAATAAATTCCACATTTCTCCCCATTATTATGAAACACTAGTACAAAATGAGAAATTAATGACTAAAAAAATGACTAAAATTAGGCTATAAACGACTATTTTTGAGTCAGCGACTAATAGTAGCTAATTTACACTATCTTATAGCTAGTCGTATTTCACTTGGTCATTGATTTAGTCATTGATAGTCAATGATTTAGTCATTGATTTAGTCACGGATTTAGTAACTGATTGTAGCAATTAATGACCAAGTATATGAATAAATAAACTTCTAGATGCTAACATATTAATGACTAAGCTAAATATGACTAAACGTTGGTCGCGTTATAAGATACGGGAAATTAGCTACTAATAGTTGTATATATGCGAATTTATTCATTTTCATAGTCACAAATTTATGATAGGGTACGAAGGAATTGAACCACCAACCTCCTGCCTATAATTAGGCAGGTGCTCTACCATTGAGCTACACCCTTTAAGAAGTTGTTATTGCTTGATAATGATTATATTCAAACAAATTTTGCATCATACAAGCATACAAAGTAATTCTTATCAAGTTACTATAGATCCATAATAGCTTACCCTATACTAGTCCTTCAAGTCATTTGTGCACTTAATAAATGCATTTGAAATACTTGAAGGACTATTACAAGGTAAGCCATTATGTATCTATAGTAACTTGATAATCATTATTTTGTATGTTGATTCATCACATTCTACACAAACAAATATTTTCAATGATAACCAATCCAAGCATTAGTGTGTTAGACAATCCAATATCCCCCTTGAGTAAACAAATTAATTGCAATGTTATAGATAGTCTCCATGCAATGATAAGTTTTTAAACTTCCAATCTATCCCCAACAATGTCTTTCAACCAAAATCCAACATATACGAAAATTATATAAGAATACTCAGAGAAAATATTGGCATGCTTTTGTTATTTGAGGGCCACTCTAAGTAATATTTCTTAAAATCAAATGATATTAACATGAATATTTTCAAATCCAACATATACCAGCCTAGATCCAAATCCTAGGCTCTATCAAACGTCGAGATGGATCAAATCTCTCGAGGTGAAAATCTCTTATTAGGTATTGCACTCAATGAGCTATCAACCTTGGTGTGTCCTATATATAGCCATTGATTTGATTCAAACCAAAAGACATCTTTTTATTTGAGGTTCACATATAATATTTTTATTATTAATATTTAATATTATTTTGGCCGACATATAATATTTTTTATTATTTTTTATTTTGTTAGGAATGAATATTACAACATCTCCCCGTACATGGTTTTAAAACCATATGCAAGGCCCTCCTAAAACCATGGGTTGTTTAGGAGACCTTGCACATGGTCTTAAAACCATTTGCAAGGCCCTCATAAACCATGTACAATGGGTTGTTTAGGAGGCCTTGCACATGGATTTAAAACCATGTGTAAGACCCTCCTTACACATGGTTTTAAAACCATGTGCAAGGCCCTCGTAAACCATGTACAATAAAACCATGGGTTGTTTAGAAGGCCTTGCATATGGTTTTAAAACCATGTGCAAGGCCAACATTTTATTTGGCTATAATTCAATTTTTTTCTGACCCACATTTTTTTTTGTGGATAATTAAATTTTTACTTTTTTATTGTTTTGTTAGGTAGAAACATTACAACATCTCCCCCATATTAGGTTGTTTTTCTGGACGACATTTATTTTGGCCGATAATTAAAATTTTTATTTTTTATTATTTTGTTAGTCTTGTAACGTTAGAAGATGTCCCCATACTGGGTTGTAGAGCGCCTCTCAGCGCAATAACAAAAAAATGTAGAAGAAATACTTCAAAGAATAAGATTGATTTCATCTCACAACCAAAAACGTTTTCATAAGATCATAACCATCAATGTTATGAAGTTTTTGTGGGGAGTTATTTTCTCATATAAAGGGATTGATGTCACAATTATCTATAGGAAAAAAGCTAAGTGCATCCAAGGTCAAGAGATTCCATGCCCAAAAATGTCTTGAATTAACCCCACAACCATTTCCCACCCAAATTTATGTTGGAAAAGGAAATGCACCATTCACAAGGCAAACACAGGATTGTATTTTATGCCTAAAACATTTTCAATAATGTGTTGGTTGATTGAAGCATTTCGTCAAACACATTGACTGGTTGCATGGGAGGCTACATTCTTAATCAATACAGGCAAAGTTTCTTCCTCTGTTAGATCACTTTCTTGCTAGGTTTTATTGTAGACATTATGTGCTACGATTTCTCCCCATGAAATCAATTTCTTAATGGTTTACTTGAAGAAATTATGGCAATGATTTTACCCCATGAAAATATCTCTTGTACAAGAAAACGCACGGTCATTAATGCCCAAGAACAAAACTTATGAATGAATTTCTTCGAGCAAGAAAAACCATGAACTTGGCATATTCCTCGCCTAATATGAACCCAAAACTTGTTATGAAACAATTTTCCAAAGTAATGCAACAACAATTATCATATTCTTTTGTACAAATCAAATCAAATTTTCAAAGTGGTACAACAAACACTTAATATGTTCCATTACCAATTGGTTTACTAACTATAAGTCCTTCTTCATAGACCTTCCTCATGAAACCATAAACACTTGCAGAAGTAATGTGTTATAGAAAATAACTCATTACTAACCATCGTACAAACATAAAAGCCAACAGTAGTGAAGTAGAAGGACAACATTCTGAAAAAGTCAAGGAGTTGTCCAAGTATATACATATCTCTGCTGAGAACCTGTTCTCCATTTCCACCGGGATACTTTACCATCAAACAAATCAATCTAGTTTAGTTTGACATCTCATCCCTTTCCAACCTGTTGCAATGTCAAATTTACAGGTTCATTCTTAACAAAGGAAAATGTGCATAAATGGAAAGGAAAACAATAAAATTTTACAGATAAACAACTACTTGAGAAACAATAAAATATTACAGATAAACAACTACCTGAATGTATTCATGATGAGTAATGTTTCCCTATCATAAATTCAAATTAAACCCTGCATACTGCATGATGTGTCAGTAACACATATATAACAGGCATATTTTTGCTAGACTGCCTATTTTGCATGTATGCATTTTCTTGCAAACTCCGATACAACATTTTGCTAGCACCAGTGTATTTCTCGTGTCAATCTACATAACTAATGGTGCAGATTCACAAAAAAAGAAGGCTCACAGATATCATTTTCACCACCACTAGACAGAAACATAGGTGTCCCATCTCCCCTCTTTAATTTAGCTTATACCCAATTCGGCAAGAGGATTATGGCCAGGCCAATATAGGACCAAATTATGGTCGTTGCCTTCTTAATATAACTATTCACAGCTTCCTATATGCTGATGATTTGGGGATTCTACATCATACAGTTGATGGCTTGTAGTTGCAGAAGGAACTAGGATTCCTTCATTACTTTTGTACTAATAAAAAACTGACAGCCAATATTGAGAAAACACAGGTTACAGCTTTCAATATTGCAAAACAAGAGGCTTTTCATATCTAACCTTCTAAGTTCTAGGATTCATAAGCAGTACACTACCCTTGCCACTCACAAATGGCAGTACTTTTCCCTCCATTTCAAGATACTGATCCTAAGATCCATTTATTTGATGCCTACTCACACCCAAATATTTTTATAGCTGTAAGGTTAGGTTTGTAATTGAGTTTGTCAAAATCGCTTATGTAAAGAAATTACTGATATGCATGTTTTATAGGACTATTGTAAAGCAAGCAAACAATTCACTTTCAGCATTGTATTGACCAAGTTTCGAGTCCCCCCATTGATTGTGAACAAATTTGTTGATATTTTCCACCTTTGTAAACCTCAATAGAGGCACCCTTGTAAACCTCAATAGAGGCATGGTTAAAACTTGATACAAAATCAGGGAGGCATTGTTAGGATGGAACAATGCATTACCAACTTCTTCTTGCATACTTCATCTCACACCCAACAATATAGAATTTAGTCTCCTAAAGAATATTGTCTCAATAGGCTCTTGAGAGTTGGATGACTTTTGATCTCTTAATTTGAGACTTAGTGTCAAGAATTTTAGACTGATTTTGGTATATTGTAATTTAATTTCTAGATTATAGCTTGATTAATTTTTAAATTGTTATCTATATTAACATGTAAGAGTGCATGGCACCCTTTTTCGCCTGCACCTTCACAACCAATTCGAATCATTGTGTCTTTCTCTGTCCCATTGGCTGCTTTTGCCCACTACTCTATATCACTCTTTCTTTCACACACACACACACATATAGTGTGATGAATGTAATATGAATTTTGTATGGAACAACTTGTAAGTCTCAATAAAATCAAATTGTATAAATTTAAAATAAAAAGAAACCATATGAACTGACATCATTGAAAATCATGTGGATTGTTATTATCAGCATTCCATTTCAGAAAAAACATGTATGCAGGAACTAATCCCATAAAATAGTAAATCAATGATAACTTAACATATTGAATAAGGAAAAACAAAACTTCAAAAATCATCACAATGAAACCACACAAAGAAGAAAAAGTGAATTGTGAATTTTCTACTGTGAGCCAATAATGAAACAACTGAAATTTAAAAGAGATCAGGTTTATCTTCACAGTTAGAATAACCATCTCCCATAAATTGAACACCTTCAACCAAAGGGCACTCACAAACCCTACCCCAAAAAGTATCCTACCAAAAATAGCAAACAATTCATATTCATAATGCTACAATTTAATGGTTCAGGTGAGTCCTGCCACAGAAACACAACATATTTATATCCTTTGGTTCAAGAATCTAGTATACCTTGCAGGAAGTTATGTTTGCCTTCTTATCTTGTCAGTAACCACCATTATTTTTAAAACATTCATTTGTTTCCATATCTGGTTTGGGAAACAAAAAAAGTTACTTCCATGCATTTAATAATGGATTTTAAAATGCCTTATTCCTAAAAATTCAAGGAATATAGCTATGCAACTAGAATTCATCCACCCATAAAGAAAATCACCTTCACTTCAAGCAAACAGTTGGCTTAGTAGTTTCCTAAAAGCCTACACAAATTGCCTTCAAGACAACCCCCTTGTCCAATTTTCTTGCAATTAGATTTAGAAGGATGTTAATTTGCCGCATTTTATTCTTACATTTGTAAAATATAGAATGTATAAGAAGAAAGGATGTCAACCTCTATATTGTCTGTTGTTAATAATAAGTGTGGGAAAAATAGTGACATCCCCTCGAGATCCATGTCCAACCTATCAAAATCATAGCACCATGAACTTTCAATATCACACAGCCTCTATAATACTAAGGGAATGAATAACATCATGGCCACATCATAGATGTTTACCACATAAACCATACCAAAAAGACTTAACAAATATGGAACAAATGATAACAAAGCTTCTATGATCACAACTCTCAGATAAAATGGAAAGTAACAAATGGAATACATCTAGATTATGTTCTAACCTATGCATCTTGCTCTTATTTCAAGACAGGGTTCTCTGCATATGCATTTGGATCCCCCATGCATTTTTATATCTTCTTGACATCCAAGTTTGGTTCTTTGTTTGCTTCTATGTCTCCTTAAATTGACTAGATCTGAGATTTCTTCTCTATACCTGCTCCTTCCTCTGGGGTAAGAATCAGTTTTACTTGCCTTGTGATATTCACTCCTTTTGTCATGTCTATGACTCATGGAGCCTAACCTGTTGCAACCAATTCTCCTCTCATCCTCCCTACAATCCATATAACCCCTAATTAGTATTTGACAGTTGGTTCTTTCATCATCTATACGAACCCTGTAACTCATACCAACTTGTGTTTTTCAGGTTTCTCACTGTCTCTTCTATATAGATAGCTATTATAGTGACTGCATCCTCTAGATTCCCTAACTTCATATCTAATTTTGCAATTTGTACCATCCTTATCATGCACAGTGTCTTCACATTTTCAATTCTCACATGGAAAATCTCCACTTAGTTCCATTTGTGTACTGAACCAATGGATTGAATCTATTTAAAAATCAGAAGGACTTGAACCAAACATTTAATCTTCGAAACCACCTCTTACACGTTTCAAATATTTTAAATATTTATGATGTCACTCTATTGCAGATACCCCGTTACAAGATATTAGTATTTATGGTCCTATTTATTGTGGTATTCGTATTAATTGCAATACCCCTTAGGTGCTTCAATTTGAGAGTACAAAAGAATTAAGTGGACCAGTCCTCATAATTCCCGACTCTAAAGATGAATGCTTTGAAGAGAGTTCTCTTCATGGCTTGCATGGAAAAAATAATTTATCTGGAAGCAGTGGTAATATCACAGTGCAAGAGGATATATCTCATGATGATGGTAGAGATTAAACTTTGCATGAAACTGAGGGTGGCTATGTGCAAACCACATTATTTGTTGGAAATACTTCATGTCAAGACAAGACAGGGTTTGGTTTAGAATATACAAATGCATCTTTGGAAAACACATGAGGGAAAGATGAAGTAGTAAAGAATGTAAATTTGAGAGGGCCCTCTTATTTGCAATCCTCTGAAAACATAGACAAGTGTGTTTTTCAATTGGCAGAGGATAAGTGGGAGATAATTGATGTTATCTCTAGTGAAGATGAATCTGCAGATAACGGTGCATGCAATGTAGCTTTGCTATTAAAGAATGGAACAATACAAGAAAGTGGAGGTAATAAATTACAAGATAGTGTTACTTCAATAGACCCTGACTATATAAATTTATATGAGGAGGAATCCTTTAGCCATGAGGACAATGAGAATAGTCAAGTAGTTTATAATGCTGACAAAGAATCTCTAAGAGATGTAAGACTATGTAAAAAGATAGATTTTTTCCTTGCAAATGAGAGTGGAAATATTGAAGCAGCTTGTAGTAGTGAAGGAATTTCAAGCACTCTAGATCATAAGCATTTAGACGGATTCACTGTTACCTTTTCAGCAAGCAATTATCATACACATAAGAGATATTAAGGTATCGAGGTACATAAAGAATGTTAGGAACTTAATCAATCATAAATCAAAAGACCCAATCACAAGACATTAAACAAAGATTACAAGACATACTAAAGCAAGCGAGAGGATAATTAGCATAATATAATTATTGAAATAAAAAAATAATGCATAAATCGTAAATACAAATTTTGAAACCTATCACCAGGCATATCCACCAATGAATTTCCCAATTCCAAATTCAATACTTGTCTAAGTGAAGGGTATAAGTTTAAACTTAAATACCTTGCTTGGAGTTATTCTAAGGTGTTGTGAGTCATGAATATAGAAAAGTTCATGCAAAAGTGTAGGTTAATCAAATAGCAACATGCAACTAATAACCTACCAATATTCTTGTTGAATCTTAAACCACTCCGAGTTTGGTCCTTTCCCTGCTTCATCTCTTACTGCATGCAATAGATTATATACCTGTATTATTCCACAAATCAAACCTAAATGCCTGTACCTGTCAACTAAGACATTTGTCTGTGTCAGGTCCCCACTAAAATCCATACAACACATATATCCAACAAAATTTTCTGTGTACCAAATTGGTTGGTTCTACATATCATTCTCAGTTTTTATCTTGAACGCAAAAAATAGAAAGATAAGGGTACCCAAAAGAAAAAAATTTACTGGCTTAAAAGGAATTGAGTTCTATTGCCTATTCTTGTTCTATAAGAAGTTTGCAATTGATGGCATCCTCTTTTACTCCCTTTGATTTGTTCTCTTTATGACTTTAATTTCTCCATGGTAGCACTACCACTTTCCTACTTTTATCCCATTGCAACATTGTTGAATTTAATGACACATTAGGAACACATTACTGAATCAGAAAACAAACTCTTCTTGTACTAGAGGAATATGAAG
This sequence comes from Pseudotsuga menziesii, assembly GCA_001517045.1. Classification (NCBI taxonomy): domain Eukaryota; kingdom Viridiplantae; phylum Streptophyta; class Pinopsida; order Pinales; family Pinaceae; genus Pseudotsuga; species Pseudotsuga menziesii. The sequence goes on along the minus strand of LPNX010306451.1, from coordinate 343,152 downwards.
AAATAAGGAAATGCTTGAACATAGAAATAAGAATATTAGGACCCCCAATGAATTGCAGGTAAGTCAAATTTGCATCTTGTTCACATTGATCAGACATATGGATGGACTCTATGCATCTAAACATAACATGCTTAAGTGCACTACAAGTTTATGACAAGTACATAAAATGCATGGAGCAAAGAATCTTTCCAAAAATACTCTCATATTTTTCATTAAGAACATATTACCTTGGAAGAAAGTGAGAGAAGGTGATGACTTGGCAACTTATTTCCTGAATCTCATGAATCATCTCGAAGTGGTTGAAATTCATTTCATCAAAGTATCTGGCAGGAGAAAGATCCGAACTTGATAATGTTGATGGCAACTTGCATGCATGAAAGTCCTTACAAGCCTACAAAAATATATCTTACATGCTACCTTTGTGAAAAAGAAAAAAGCACCACAATTAAGCAAAATTCAAGAATTAGAACTCAATGTGAGGAAACACTAAAGATGAACAGTGCTAAAAGACTAATATTAAAGTCTACTTCAATGACTCAAATTTATTTCATCACCCTATTTCTTCAATGCAGGCTTTAAGCTATTTTCAATACAAACATATATTCAAGTAGCTAGAGCATTTTCTGATTGCACTGTGGACATAGCATAGCATCTAGTTAAGGGAGTCTAATTCCATAACTTACCTAATTTTTTGAGTTCAAATTTTAATCTTAACCAACACATGTCTTGAAACTACTCTTATGAATGCATTTAAATTCATCCTTAAGAGATCGATAGATTAACATATTTAGGGGCCAATTTGATCATTCCTAGACCTGATTCTAAAAGAGAAGAACAAGAACGAATTCAAACAAGACACTAAAAAAACCTTACTCAATTGAAAAACAGTGCCACTAGTTATAAAATATTAAAATCCTGTGAATATTTAATTCAGGTTGGGTACTGAACAGTCCTTTTCAATACTTATGCTTGAAGGGAAAAAAGGTAGAGGAACATGCAACAAAACAGGGAGACATTTGTGTGAGCTTGATGCAAATCACTCATCAATGATCTATAGGAGCCAAAAGTAATTCCCAATAAGCATCTTCTTCTAGGGATGCAAAGGAAGCCTCGTAAGATCACTTCATAGACAAAATTTAAAATTGGGAGCAATCAAAGTTATTATATGTGACCTTATCACATTTCTAAATTATAGTCTAAATTTATCATAAACATAACTCTCTTATTGAAAACCATCATGGGAGAGTCTAACATGTACTTTCAAGCTACTGGACAGTCCATAGATAAGACTATACCGTAGAATTTAAATGCAAGACTAGCTTGGGAAAAAAATCATGATCCTGCACCAGACGTGTGATTTTTCTCCCACTCTAAATAACAACAAATCAAATCCATATAAAGTAAGTTGATCACCATTTCCAAGGACATAATCCGTAAATTAGTTATATCTCATTCTTTATCAAAGCTCTACAAAAGTGTCGAAAACATTTCAGCGCAAAAAATACTTGATATCAGAACAATTGAAATTGTTCATTGTTTTACACAATGAGTTTCTACATTAAATAGAAAAGAAAATTGAATAACATGGAAATAATATAGTACCTAATGATACTAGGAAAAAAGAGGAATAATGCCTACTCCATCAATAATTTTTGGTTCAGTAGCTACTCCAAGGTCACTGCATGCTTGCATAAATGCATCCAACTTCTCCACTAAGTCAACCTGAAATGTAAACAAATATATTCTTAGCAATATATATTTTCAAATTAACATTCAGAGAAATTAAAGCACCTGAAAACAACTTTAATATTGATCATAATCTAGGAAAAAAAGAAGCTTAGAAAATCTTTGCTCTCATTTCTAATTAAATTCACTCATTTGAATTTTAAACTAGAGAATTGTCTTCTTTGCAAATGGATTTGACATTCTATCATGGACAACCAAGACTCCAAGATAGAGAAAGACCTTACATATGGCTCCTTTTTACTACGACACCAGACATCATGGTTTCCTAGTACAAAGAAAACATACCTAAACCTTTCCTTCAGGGAGAACATGGTCAAAACAAAATTCTCAAACTTTTCAGCCACATCTCCAGCTACTATAAGAATGTCTCTTTTGTATGTAGTGGTGGAAAGTATTTGCACCCAAGCCATGTTTACAGGATAGTCTGTGTGCAAGTCAGAAAGTACATATACCCTCACCCCCAATCTATTTTTGTGTCGTTGGAATACACGTTTTACTGTTGGAAATATGCTGCATCTTTTGCCCAAATTTAGATCATTTATCCTTCTGAGATATTGAGCTAAAACAAACCAATTACTAATGTTTTTAGTGCATATTGGGACACTTCTCGCATTAATATAAGATGGTACAGAACGATCCATATAAACATAATTTTGCATATGAACAACATCTTTCATTTGGTGCAACCATATCGATCTGTAAAACACAACATTAGTAAGAACCAGATACCCACCATATTATGGAAAACAACATGAAATTTCATTGTTTCACAAATTTTCATAACAAGTTGTACATAGTTGAAGCTAACCTTGTTTATAATCAGTACTCCTATTTATGAGCAAATATCATACTTGATTTGAAGGAAAAACTGAAACAACTTTTACTTATAGATATTCATCAAAAGTGTTATTCCAAGATTGAACTATACCATACAAGATAGTTAGTTTTGTTTCCATGAAGTATCTTCGAAAGTTTTATTGTCTAAGAGGAACTTGCTTAGCATTGAATTCTAATTTCTATCTACTATGATTTTCTAAAACCTTGCTTCATTTTGTAGTGTGTAAATTATGAATTTTGTTTTTCCCTTTTACCAAATAAGGGAATCTCAGGAGCATGAAAATTTTTCATAGCCAGATTCACCAGCATATCTATAGGTCCAGGGACCAAAATGTGCTGGCAATTATTGGACTATTATGGTTAGATATACATTGGCCATGATTTCCACTACGATTCTCGATGATTACATCTCCAAACAGGTGAAATCTAAGAAACTCCAACCAGAAGGAGAACATGTTTTAAAAGGAATCATTGAACTTGTGACTGCATCTTCACCCTCACAGTGATCAGTGAGGAGGCAGAGGATAATAAGTGTAAAGCATATTTATATTTTGTGGATTTTGTAAATCCCTTGACACGGTTTCTAACACATCTTGTTCCAGAGGCTAAAGACTTTGGGCTTACTGCAGGTAGTGGTGTCCTTAGCTATGAGAATATATGAGAAGAGTGTGGGTCAATTTCACTGATGATGTCCACAACACTATAGATGTAAACTTGAAGCAAGGTTGTTCTATTTGCCCTACATTCTTTGGGATCTACATCAATGAGCTTGAAGATATCATCCATGAGTCTCTTGGTAATACAAATGGTCACATCCTCTTTGGGGTCACCATTGTTATTATTCTTTTTGTAGATGATATTATTTTATTTCTCACATAGCTACAAGTATCCATAGGAAAATTGATGTTCTCATAACTTTCTATGGCAATCATTAGCTACAAGTTACAACTTAACCTAGGGAAATGAAAGTTATAACATTCAACATGTCTACAAAGGAGTCACTTTTAGTAAAGCACATTTATAAACGTCAATGAGTAGAAGATTAGTGTTCTCCACCCTATCTTCAACTTGGCTCTAGTTGCTAAACTATGATGAAATAAAGGGTATGCTACTTTCAACATTGAAGAAGTAGCACATTCAATACCAATTCCAAATCTAATAAAAAAAAGATCCACCTCGTAGCACAAGAACCGATCCCAACCCCTAGAGAACCTATATAAATTTCAATTCTAGGGCAATTAAATTCATAATAGTGTTCTTGTGAGCCACATCCACATGTCCCTATCAGTAGAGAATAAAGTGGTTTTGTTGAATGCTATGGCAAGACTACAGAACAATGTAGGTGAAGTAAGTAACAGCATAGCACATAAAGATAGATCAACCCCTGACAACATACCTTAACCATAAAGATCAATCAAATAAAAACGTTGAGAGCAGGCCTTGATATTGATATATCCGAGTTCAAGAGCAGATATTGACATATGGACATATCAGACCATGAGAAGGAATGGGGTTTATTCTTTTAGCCATTATATGTTTAGGCTTTTTCATGTTTTTCATTAAAAAACAATTTTTTGGGGAGATCAATGGGTCATAGAAGCACTGGAACTTACAGGATCCGTTTGAAAATTTTAGGAATTGTTTGATTTTTCATAGGATCTGTTTCATGGGACCAGGATATGCTTCCTTCTGCAGGGGGTCCATTTCCATGGTGGATCCAAGGCAGATCTGATTCGAATACATATTGGATCAGTGGATCCGCGGATCCTACACACTGGAGTGGTGGATCTAGTAACACAGGTTTAAATCCTTAACATTTTAGAGCCTTGACATACCTAAAACAACAATAGTACTAGAACTTACTTTTGATCAATTTTGGGCAAACTTTTCTTTGATCCTAAATATGAACCCAAGGCAACAAGAAACATCCAATATTTTTCATAACTGATAAGATGGATCCAAAAATTGGTGTCATCATATTTGAAAATGTGAGCATCAAATATTCGTCATTTCATGCCCTGAAAAGATAAAACATAGAAGACTAAAATAAATCCTAGTTTGCATTAATGATGATAATGTAAATTTTAGGACCTTGTTACCCACCTATTTGCATGGGGTGTTCACTTAGGTTTCAGAGGAGTTCTGGGATAAATCCTAGGATTTATGGACATGTCTAACAGGAGAGAGCAGTTTTCTGTCCATATTTTGGGTTGACTTGTGGGATAAAGCCATAGTTTTGGGTGTATTTTAGCAGCAAAAAAGAGGCATCAACATCGAATTCAGGTCAGAACTAAGCAGCATGTTGTACCAAGTAGCGAATATTATGTAATACTGCTAGTGGTAGTGATGGTGCTCCTGTAGCTTGCAAGGAGCCACCAGATGTGTGTGTCATCAAATAGCAATAAAGCATTTATGAACATACATTTCCTAGAATATTGTAAACCTGTGTATGTAACATGAGTGATAAAGTTAGAGGAAGGACATGATCGGTTGATAATTCTTCACCTCAGCTAGTAGCATTGGGGTATGGTGATATTGGTTTGATTTTATGATGATATCATTACATCAGGGTTAACTTACAATTTTGGAGTTTGTGTTGAAAATGTGACAGCCTAGGATCCTCTATTCTAAGTCATGTAAAGAAAGTTATTGATGACATAAAAGTCCTAAAGAGGCTCATTTTCACTTAATGAGGCAATAAGGCAGATTAATCCTTAAATCTGTGTTGCTGCATAAAAGTTGAAATTATGGTTAGTGTATATAACCTTTGGAAATATTTTCAATGTCTCTATGCCATTAAGATATACCATTCCAGCCTTTGATGGATCTTTAGGAATACTTTGGGTATTAGGATATTAGCATCTTGTTTGAAAACCTATGTTATTCAAGAACCTGGGGTCAGTGCATCTGAGCTCTACAATCTTACTGAAGCTCTGGGAAAGGTGGCAGAAATGTCAAGCTCTAGAGAATCCTTGGAACAATTAATTGAAGATGTAAAGACTGTTTCATCTAACACAGCTAGTTAAAATGCATAGTCAATTGGGAAGGAGGAGAAGGCTAAACAAAGTAGAGATAAGAAGGCTATTCCTAGTCATGTTGGGGAAAATAGGGATAATAGAAAACTAACCAGCCAAGATGGTGAATCAGCTAATCCTGTTGTTTTTTTGTGACCAGGTTGTGATTCTATTTGATGACTGGGCTTGTATTTGTGATTCTCTGGGAGTGAATGATAAAGCATATTCTATTTACATATCATAGTTAAAGCAATATGGGATGTTGAAGGGAAATGAGATAATGGTACTTTAGAAAAAGGGATCATTTCCAATGTTACAAGTCATATCCAATCAGATTTTTTGGAAACAAGGATTGACAATGGTTGCAGTACAGAAGGAAAAACTAGTGAAGTTCATTTCGAAAGTATATCACAAGGGAATATTTTCCTAAAGGATGGCAGCAATCTTGCCTTGGAGAAACAAGTACCTGTGGGAAATATGACAATTCGGTAGGAATCTTGTCCAACAAGCAAGGAATCCATCTCCTGAGAAAATACCAGCACCCATGTTCAATCTAAATGATGAAACTCTAAAAGAAGCTACCATGGGGTGTTTCTTGAATCTACCAATGTCTTTGGGATTGAATAGCACCACCTCTCTTGAGGAATCAATCAATAATCTTAGTTTGGAGATGGCAAGTTTAGTTTCTTTAGATTCCAACATTGAAATCAATCTCTCCTCGAGAATCTAAAGTGATCTCATTGAGCCCTTCACCTGATGGAAGTAAGAAACAACATTTTAGATCTTCAAGGAGGACACCACCTAGAGTGACCGAGAAAGGATTATCAATGCTAGAATATTTCAAATTTGGACACCCAAATTCCTACATTGATAGATGTTGATCCAGCATAGTCTAGTTTTCACTCATTGGAACTAGGACTACCTCATAGAATTGGCCAAATTGAACACATGATAGGAAGTAAAGAACAAATCCAAGAAGATCAGAAAGAGAAGTGTGATGTATATGTGAAGTGAGAAACATCCAAGGAAGCCTCAGGGAAGTTGAAACAGATATTGAAATGCAAATAAATACAAATATGGCAGATTTGTGAATGAGGATAGAGCCTTATTTGCACAATATAGAGCAATATTTCATCTTTCTCATGCTCGATGACCCAAGTGGTACTCCAGTTTCAAGGGAAAAGGAAGTAGGTGTGCATGTAACAAGTCTTCCAGACTTCCATAACCAATGTGGTAGTCATCTGGCAAATGTGTGTTTTCCTCCCAAATGTCCAACAATGGTGCATCTTGGTTTGAAGATAGAAGTCCTAATGGGATGAATATATTTGATTTTCCATGGAGAAATGGTCTTATGTTTTGAATGAGTATCGAAATAGCATCGTTGTGCAATAGAGACCATTGGAGACAATCAGCTAGAGAGAGATAAGATTTTCATTGATGAAATATGAGACATACTCAGAAAGGCTACAAGGATACCTCATCCATTAGTCACACTTGTTGATGAACATGGAGCTCTTGCTATTGTGAAGTGGTGATAGTATCTATGGCATGTCATTGCCTACTAGAGTGAACTTTGGCCCAGGAATGTGGGTTATGCTACACATGGTGCTCCATGTCTACAATAAAAAAAGGTCATTAGTGATGACACATGGAGAATTAATATGGCCTTATTTGTTCATTTTTGAGGACTAGAGCTGCTTTAGAGGAGCCTTTTCAGACTTGTAATGGGTCATTCATCATGAAATATTTTTGACTTGGCATCCCTTGCTATTTTTGGAGGATGCCTATACTTTTTTTATGATGATATTTTATCACCTTGGTGTTGTCCACTTTAAAATTGTAGTGTGCATTTTTTAGGGTTGAGGAATATTTATGGACATTAGGCCTTATTATCCCTTGAAAATTGTATTTGTGGCATTTACCATCTTTTATAAAGAATTTGTTAGCAATTGGTTAGATATTTTTTTAGGGCTAATGGAGTTATTCATGGTTTACTCCACCCTAGGTTAATTTATGATTTTTATTGTAAGAGGTTGAGGAGGTTAAAGCTATATAAGGATTTTCTCTCTCCCTCATTTATCATGGTTGGATTATGAGATATTTCTCTCTTTGGATCCTAATTGTTAAAACTTATGGAGCATTTTGGAGTGAAAGGATTTTCTTCTCTTGGGTTTTTTACTTGATGCTTAAATGTTGAGGTAACATGCTATGTTTTACCATTGTAAACTTTATATTCCTACTTCACTTCGAGGAGTAGTCTTACTCAAGTGGAATTTAATATTTTGTATGTTAGTTTTGTTGCACATCTTGTGGTTTGATGATCTAAGGAGGAACTTCAAATCAAGTAGCATAAGCTAGGGTACAATCTAGGATATAGGTTGGAGGAATGTGCCATAGACGCCAACCTTCCTTGGGAAAATCTTGCATGAAGCTTCAATATCTTTGGGGTAGGTACTTGTCTTGCTTTTTGTTGCAAACGTTCCAGCCAAGCACATACACTTCAAGGCTTGAGGGGGAATAATCCCAATACACCAAATTCCCTGGGGATTTGCACTAATCTTCAAAACCCTCCCATCACCTATACGACAAACGAAGACCTCAATTTTTGCTAAGGCTAACTCTTCAAATCACCTTGTGTCCTCATTGCCATAGCTCAACAATCCTATCTAGGGAATCCCCCCTTGAGTTGGATAAGAGTCAACCAAAAGTGCAGATAGGTGTTATCAAGGTGACAATGGGTAACACCTCTAGGTTGCAGTTGGGATAACCATGTTCTTTGGGGTTTTAACTATGCCTGTTAGATCATGATGTAACAAACCCAACAACATATATGTTGAGATCATGTGGTTAGTTTTCACTATGCTTGTGGTCATGTGTCAATCCATTATATTGGTCATAGTTTTATAGAGCCTACATATGGGTGCCTAACTAACACATTTATTGTACTTACTATATTTGACTATGTCGTCCTAGTCAACCTCTTGGAGCTAGTGACCTAACCCTAAGATACACTCCTCATTTGTATCATCTCATTCCCAGGAATTCATTCATTCTTTGTGTGCGCGTTTGTGTGTTTGTATATGAATGAGCAAAAAAACTGGCAATTTTTTAGTGCATGATGAGTGGCTAATGCTACTTCCAAGCTAATCTTGAAAACTTTCCCTGTTATTCCTGCAGATAGCTCATACTACTTGCAATTCCTCCATTTTATATTCGCAATGCCAAAATTTAAAGAGTTTATAGAAGATATGTATTTCTATCATATTAGACTAGACTAGAACAAACTGATAAACTTACGGCACTCCATAGTTCAAAAATCATCTACAAAACTGATGTGTTTGTTCGTCCACGAAATGGTTTACAGGATTGACAATTCCATCAAGTATCTACAAAAAGACACATCCCCACTTTAGCAACAACCTGAGATGAAAAGACACCTCCAGATTTAGCACATAGTTCCATTGAAATCATCACTAAGCATACTATTTAACTGTTCACCTCAAAAAGAAACCTATATATTTTAATCTCAACTGCAAAAAGGATTTCTTATATCCATGTTTTATTTAAAACAACTACCAAAGTTCTTCTAAAGGAATGTATGGATGATTCTTACATAAAAGAAAAGATGAAAGAAATAAATTAAATCAATATCCACTAATGACCAAAACAAGTCAATGGGACTAGTAAATACAACAAATAATAATATTAAAATAAGTAGTGCATAGGGCATATCTTCCCAAAAGCAAAAATAAAAAGGATAATATAACGAAAAAATCGAGGTAGATCATTAATGGATAAACCCTCTGTGATAGAAGACATCCCTTAAAGTGAAAATAGTTGAAACAAGCCTAATAACCAGCAGAAATATCAAACTCAAACATAAGAGTTGCCCTTAATGTGTCTGATTCTAACCATGAGTCGGTTTGACTATCTTGTAGATTACCCCATGTATGAAATCTCTCTTAGAAATCCCCTTATCTACACAATTCAGGAAAGTACGCCAGATGAGAGAGAAGGAAGTCCCTGTTCAATACATACCCTGTTTAATTCAGAACCGAGGGAGGTTCACCCATTTCCCCATGAAACTTTCATTTACAAAAAACACGTTACTACCTCAACCGGTGCATGTTACGATGAAGCGTGTTACATACATTGATTCACCTATTGGGGATCATATGCAATGGCAAGGGTCCTCGGGAAGGGATTGAGACCTTCAGGTCATGAGCCATTAGACCCAGAGAGAGGTCAAGTAGTGTCTTTCATGCAGTTTGGGTTGAGCCATTCACGCTATTTAGGGATTCATCCTAGGAGGTGGGGGATGCAGTCCCAGTTTTAGGTGCACCCATTTACCTAACTCCTTCTACACCCAGTACATGCTTAGGATAAAGGAAGGAAATCCAGTGGATGTCAATGTTGATTGCTTGCTTTTATATACTTAAGACTACCCCAGTCTAAGAAAGAACGGGGATGTCTTTGAAAAGGGTGTCCAACGAGAGGAGGTAATAGTTAATTGATAGAAACACAGCCAACCGATAGGACACAAGTTCATTAAAGCAGTTAGTTGACCAAAATCCCATTAGTGTAGCTTACCAACTCATTGAAATATTATTTCCCATTGAGAGATAGATCTTATTACACTTACGGTAGTCATACCTAGCAATGTTAACTGAAAGGACCATGTTCCCAATAGACCACAGTGATCCTTACCCACCGAGATGGAGAGGCCCCACATCACTGACCGAGAAAAAGAAAAGGTAACACCAATCCACCAATGATGAATGGAATTGATTATTATGTTTACCATAGTCCCCACCAGAGGAGGATATTGATATTTGTTTCCCATTATAGACAATCATAGTCTATCATTTCCAGAAGGGAAGTCATTTTCAAGAGGGTAAGACGATAGCCAGACATTGCTGATCATTAGCCAGTCATAGTAAGCTAGTTAGTGCTAGGAGGTCGCCAGTTGATCATAGCTGATAGGATATTAGAGCCAGTAGTTATATGCCTTATCGATTTTGATCAAGTTGCCTACATACGAGGAACACAGACATGGCCGAGAAGAAAAGGTAGGTAGTTACCCATCACTGTGCAAGAGGATATGGCCCCCTAGTTACCAACATATTAGAGATAAGTATGTATGGAGAAGTTTTTCCACTATGTTTAATAGTTGGTTTAGCCACATGCCCCTATCGCAACCTTTCTATTATTTAAAGGGTTGTTAGAAAAAGGTGTAGGACCAACTAATATTGGTAAGGCTCTTCCACACCCTTCAATATATATTCCTCCATTCTATATTAGTAAGCAATCATCTTGGAATAATTATTATGATTCCCTTGAATCATTCTTCTGAATGTCTAATCTTACCATAGCTATTCCTATCGAGTGTTTCCATTCATCCGGATCCGTTCGTCTGTTAATGATCTCAGAAATCTTACCCACTTGGATGCAACAGGAAAGGGATAAAATCGACCACCAGCTTTAATAAGAATAAGGGCCCGGGGGAATACTCTCTATTACATAGCGGATGGATAATTCCAATGGAAATGAATGGGGCCTGCTTGTATATCAAGTAAGGCATGGGATGAGAAGGGACGAATAGAGGAATGAAAGGAAAGAAGTATAGCCCCTTAGACTATATAATATTTTTCCCCTTATTTATTCATCCATCTATTAGTTCTTCCCAACAAGTTCCACTTAAAACAAAACAAAATCAAATAGGTTGTGACGAAGGTTGTAGAGCTACTCGACCATAAGGAAGAGGCAAAACATGAAATGATAATATTTTGTAACTGTTCCCCACCAACTCAACTTCTTTCCTGGGAAACACCAACCCAGGGATTTATTCTATTTCCAATATTGTCTGGCTCAAACATAGCCTGAAGAAGTCACATTACATAAATACAAAAATTGATTCTTGCAATAAGTGGAGAAGTCAAACACCTACCACCTTCCTTTCACAGTTGAGCCTAGTAAGTTGTAGCATAAAAAACCTAGAGCATCTTCACAATTTGAAATGGACAAGTTAAACATCACCCTCATAACTCATAGTGGGAAAGAACAATACCCAAGGAGCTCACAACAATCCACCTTCAATACAATACAACAAGCAACCCAAGAGCCCACTATTACCTAAAGACATGGCATTAGACCCATCCTCTCATTACACTATGATACACCTAATACCCAATAAAGATAGTAAACAAAATAGTCCAACCAATATAACCAGCAGACATACTTCTAAGACAAAAAACATACAATCAAAGTACTACCATCATTAGGAAAAGGGGAGGAAACTCTTAATCATATTAGTTCATGGTCAAGAACCGGTAGAGTTTCTTCATAACTAGCTAATTAAGATACAATTACATCATTACTCCATCGGTTGGATAGTCCAGTAACCAGATAATTGGTCATCAGGTGGCCAGTTAGCTGGGAATATACTGAACAACAAGGGTACACATTACTCTATATAACTTTGGCGTTTAGATAAGCTAGTAGGGTGCATAAGTCAAGGAATAGTAAAAGGTATATACAAAGCCAGAGAGGCATGCCCAATATCAATTGTATCCATGTGCAATTAATAAAACATCTTCTTTGTGGTGGTCTACATTGTAATAGTGATAGGCGGTCTGAGATCAAGTTTACCCGCTCGGTTTACTTATAATAGATATGGGGAGCCAATTGAAGCACACTTTGAAGAAGCACGGGTTGAACCAATACCCTAATAGTTTTCGTTCCATACCCAGCATCCCATCGCTTTGCCCAAATAAATACCTAGAGCTAGTTGCAATGTTTTATATTCAGTCTTTACAAATGACCTTGAACCAATTGATGATACAACTCCAATTACAATAGAAAAGGAATATAACGGGTGGGAATAATTAGTGCGGAGATCAACTTGGCTGAGCTTAAGCACCTTAAGTAACAATACCAGTAGTCGGAGTTGAATCAACTTCAGAGCAAGCAATAAAGATGGGAACAGAAGCACAGGTGACAGAGTCTTAATAATAATTCTTCAATTCCAATCTCTGTAACAACTGGAGTTGTATGGCTATGCCCGGCTAAGTGAGTTACTTTATGTGCTGCAATCTATTTATGTTAGGTGATCTATGTGCCCATGAAAAGCTATATGTACGTCCATGAAGATATATATGTAACAATTCTATTTTTCCTGGTCCATACCATAAAGAGCTAGATATAATAATCCAGGGAGTGCTGGACTCATTCGATGGTTGATCAATATAACTTAATGCACTTCCTGGACAATCGTTCTTGCTGGCTCTGATCTATGGAATCAATTGGTAACATGGGGAACAAATATTTCTTCTGTTGTGAACATGGGTACCTTTTATTCTATATATTATTATGCAATTACCTTAGAAAACATATTGCCTTACAATAAGCTCTCCATTGTTAAAACCTAGAGAAGATGCAAGTATCCTATTAGCTTACAAGAGTCTCTCTACTATATTCTATAGCTTCCGAGTAAGGTACTACAAAAGTCCATATTACAACATATTTCTATGTAACATGAGATTTCCAGAAGGCTCATAAAAAGTTATCATCTTCATATCTTAGCAATTGAAATTAAAACAAAAGAAATTGACCTTTGGATATCCATATACAAATTGTCCTGAGATGGAGATAGACACATTTAGAAATGCAACTAGTCTTGGATCATAAAAAATCATATGGTAATGGAATAGAAAGTTACTTTTAAGCGTGAGTTTCTTTGTAGCTGGGAATTTAGGTCAATCTTGTATATACACCCCAAACAGCAATTGCATTCAATATAAATAGAAAATCTATTTAGCTTATGATTTTTATTCATATAATGAAAATATTTACAATAACCTTAATGGCTATATCACAGGAGGGTCCAGGACTACTATATTCATCAACAACATTTGCTTCAACCATCTCACAAGATGCGTAAATGTTCTTCATTTATATCTTTAGGTTCAAGTCAGTTCAAATTTGGTGCTCACTTTTTGCAAACCATTTTCCTTTAGCCACTTCACAGATGCCACAATATATTTAAGAGCACCTTGCCAATCAAGGCTGTCCATTAAATGTTGTGCTTCTGCAGCATCCAAACCAACCTTTCCATGGTACAAACTCCATAAAAAAATCATTTCAAAATATAGTAAATCTATTGTATAAAATGACAATACAATGTGTATCCAAATATAACGTTCATATGCATGTAAAGCTAACATGTCAGAAAAGAAAGAAATCAACCTAGCTTCCAAGTTCATGCTATAATAACTTAAGTATGGCCAGTGTTATAGTAACATAGAAAACTTTGGGTAAAGAAAGGACATCAAGAGGAAACATCAGCAATTATAAAAACATATCATAAATAACAACGTTGGGACTTGCATACCATAATGGGGCGGCTTCTCCAGTCATTAAAAAAAAAATTACTCTAAAAGAAAAGCCTAACCATGATCTCCAGTTTAAAATTCTACCTTCCTTAAGAAAGATGAATAATATAAAATAAATCTAGAATAAGAGTCTTATAACCGGAAGAAATTTTGGCTATATTAGTTGCATGATTCTTGATCTCATAGTCAACTCCCCACCACTCCTGCAACACCAAAATACCTGGGGCATCTTCTTTGCCCACAAAATAGGCTTTAAATGGCACAAGAGGTTCTACTTACTATTTGCTTCCGTACCCACCACCATCTATTGATAGGCTCAATTGTTGGCTCAAGTGTTGGCAGAAAACCCCCAGAATGGGTGATCTATCCCAAAAACCATCGATTCCCATGGCCAAAGGATAAGGTTAAATAAAGAAATGAGATCATTTGATTATGCCATTACATCTGAAATGAGAAATAAGATCATCTTATTATACCATTACATCTGAAATGACACGGGGAAGGGTTAATAATAGAAAACATATGGCTGATAAAATGACAAAAGCTGCAGGGTTTTGTGTGTTGAAAATTGTCTGAAAATAGAGAGAGGTTGGTAGAAACTCATTCCTAGATTATATTTGATTTGGACAAACAAAAAAAATAAAAATGCAAAGACTTGAGGAGATAGAGATGCATACATATGTGGAGTGGAGTAGCATGGATTTTCTTTCTTCATACATTCTTATTCTTCTGTATCTACGGTGAATGCCATAGATAGGTCCTTAACAGATTGCTAAGGAGATTTCATATCATAGAAAGATAAATATTAAATTAGGAAGACAAAGCAAAGAAGAGAACATTAGACTAGACACGTTCTCTATCAAATGTCCTTCCCAGAGAATAGCATTTGAGCAAATGTCCTTCCAAATCTATTTTCCCTCGAGGCAACCACCATTCTCAATCACAAATAAACACAGGCAGAGATGTCTACTCTCAAGACTCAAACACCAAAATCTAGATTCAAGGAATACACAACACACCAAACGATAAGATATGATCCATCTTGAAATCACGAAACGAGAAGATAGACCGGCAAGCGAAAATGCCATGGCCGTGGAAAGAGGAGAGGAAATTGCAGAAGTGGAAATGCCATAAATGTGAAAATGGAAAGATTCTGATTGTGATTTCCCACCTTCCATTGTTGGTTCTCTCCATTCCCTATTCAATCCAAAGTGTACAAAATTTCTAAAAGGAAACAGCATAAAGCAATTCAATCTGAAGCTTAAAAAGGAAACAACCTAAAGCAACGGTTAAACAAGAAAAAAGGAAACAAATTTATATATAAAAATATAATTATATATTTGTCAAAATAGGTTGTGTTAAATTGTGATTTTTTCACGGTGTAAATGAAAACATTATGAAATCTTGAATATAGATTATATATTTTGTTATAATTTATTGAAGTTTAGATTATATATTTTGTTACAATATAGCTTTGTGTTTTTTCTAAATACAAAAAAAAATGGTGGAATCTCTCTATATAGATGGTTTTTTTCATTGTAAAAAAATATGTAATTTGCTATTCATAAGAATCAAAATTACATCATAGTTGTTCATGCAAAATCCCCTTCAAAGTAGGCTAGAAGACAATATTGAAGCCTTGGGAAAAACATTATAATATCCAAAACTAAACGACGGGGACTCTACCCATCAACCTGTAGAAATAAAAAAAGTGGAAAAGACAAAATAACTGTGAGACAAAAAATAGCAGGGCTTCGAAGAATTTTCATACATATACAACCTAAAACAATCCAAGGAAAAACCAGAATGGAGAAACTAGAAGCAGGTAAGCGACCTTCAGCAATCACTATTCTGTTTGAGTACATAGAGAAGTGAAGAATACCAGGGCAGTCTCCTATCTCAAGATTTTATAGGTTGTCCACCTCAGAATTGAACTCCCTAACAGGTGCCTGAAGGATAAAGAAAGAAAACAATTCTTTATGAGCCCAATCCTTTTCAACCAGCAATCATAACTCACTAACTGCAAATTGGTGAGACTTGATCTGGCCCTATCAATTATGACCTTTGAGTTGCCAAAAATAGAGAGCTGGAGAATATTTCTTTTTTTTGCGAACCATAAAATCCCCCATAAGGCTAAAATTTCAGCAAAAGTATTAGTGCCACTGCCAACACCCATCCTTTGCTTGAAATTGTGAGAGTCATCTATACATAGGATCATGCCAGTACCACAATTTCCAGCCTGCTCAGCCCCATCAAAGAATCCATATATGGTATCAGATTCCAACACTGGGTTGATTTGAATATTTTAAACTTTTGGGGCACAATCTCTGTTCCATTACAAAAAACCTGCCACAATCTCTGTTCCATTACAAAAAACCTGCCACAATCTTTGAAACAAGTAAGCCTCCTTGCAAAGTTTACACACTTATTCTAATGCTTGCTTCATTATTCCTTTGGAGCGTGTGAGGAATGTCGATGTGCAAAAACAAGTGACCTATGAAAATAGTGGCATTTCAAGAGGGTGCTCGTGATTTTCCCAGGATGAAAGCTCAAAATGCATTTATGAACACATAGGTTGGAGATGGTGATAATTGCGAATGTAAAGTGGAAAAATTAACTCTAGCAGCATTGAGACCTATAAAAATCCATCTCAACTGGTTATTTATTGGAGTGATGAACATAATCGGAGAGGTAAGAACCATGCCTTTGAAGTGCTCTGACTGGTCACTGTGAGATCCTGAACTGGCCTATCGTCTACAAAAATAGGGTATTGAGTGCAAAAACAAGGGAGAAGGGGTCGAACGATACCTTCATCCCACATATCCGAAGTTGGCATGTGTTTTTGGCCATGCATTGGATGCATTGGGTAAGTTTACATGGAAGAGGCACATTCGAATGGCCGGTTCTCGAGGGGATGTAGGGCTATGATGCTTCTAGCTAGGTATCGATATGGTACTGGTTCTAGTATCTAATTCATAATTGACGTAGGAACCTAGTTTTCCTTTGGAACATACTTGACTGGGTTTGCTTCAATGGTGCAGTAGGGATAAACATGGTCAGGAGAAAATTCGTTCAATTACTTTGTTGGATCTCTGAAGATCAAGGTGCATGGCACCAATATTACTAATAGAAGGTAGACAATTTACAAAATTTACACTTAATTGTCAAATTTTCAATTTTCCAAGACACAATTAAAAATGACTAACATAAATGACCAATACATATTCTTCTAGCTCATCATTTTTTATGTCGTGACTAAATTAGTCGTTTATGTTAGTCATTTTTAACTCTATCACTTGTTATCTAGTCATATTTGTTAACTAGTGACTAAGTTAGTCATTAATTTTAGTCATTTATAGTTGGGTCAATCAAAATTGCTCATATTTAGTGGTAAATCACTTGAAAAACCTGTGGTGACTAGAATTTTTAGTCACCTAGTAGCTAATTCCTCATTTTGTACTAGTGAAAAGTTCCATCGAAACAATCCAAGGTAATGATGATGGTGGAGAGAAAGGTTGAACTTATCTCTTTCTTGCAGATTTAGCAATTTTTTTATAAAAATTGAAAAGATCATATATTTGACCAATTAGAGGCTCAATCTGAGGATCTTAATCCGAGAAAACTACTTTACTACAAGCTAACCAAACCCCTAATAAATAAGAAAAGTAAAAAAATGAAATTTCTTCAGATTTGGATTCAAAAAAAACCTGAGAAAATTGGAGCACAATGAGATACCTACACAAATATTCTTCTGATGAAAATGGATTCAAATTATTTTCACACCTCTCGAGAGAATGAACACTCCAAGACAATATGATGGGATGATTCTTCGGCTTGCTTACACAACATACAACAACCTGTCCCAGACCAACACATCTTTTGTAGCATGTCCCGAGTGAGCACCTTGTTGTACAAAATTAATGACATCAACAAAGTAGATTTAGGAGAAACCACCACCTTCCAAATCTTCTCCCACCATAATTTCTCAAAAGGATCATCCCTTGAAAAAATATAATTATAAGCCTATTTAGTCATATACTTCCCACCTCACCCTTTAAAAATCCAGGCCAAAGAATCACCCTTGTCCTTCAAATGGATATGATCTTGGGATAGAGATTGGACATAAGTATCCCAAGCATGATCCCAATCCCCAACTAGGTCCAAATCCTGACCAAAAAACCAACTTTGTTGCTATAAAATGGATTTGGGAGGATCAACAAATTTATCAAGAGTTACTCTTCCATACTTCTGTAGAAAAGAAATGAGGTCACTAGGCAACTTGATTTTCTATTTTCTTCCCATAATATCATATGCTCCTACCCTAATAGACCTACCATTCCCTACATTCCAAGCCATGAACCTACCTATGATAGGAAAATCTCTAGATAAAGCATTCCAATGATTTGGGGAGTTAATAATTGATTTATTCCTTATCCTAATCGACTCCAACACTGACACAGGGGTGATATACTTAGCCACCAAAATTGACTTCCACAGTCTTTAATTTGTTGAAAAATTCTGCAAATATTAGCTGCTAACATTTTGTTGAACTGGAAGACATTCATGAGACCCCAACCCCCCTAAATCTTGGGTGTTGCTAATTGAGACCATTTAACAAGATGAAAACCTTGTGTTGGGAAATAGGGCAGACCTGGGTTTAAACCTTTTAAGTCGCACCAAAAAAAGACCCACTATGTTGGCCCTTTCGACAACAACCTGCGCACAGGTTGCAGTCTCACCCGAAACAGCAATGGGGTGCCGCAGAATCAGGTTTCTGCAAGCAGAGAGGGATATTACTGTACCTTAGCCTTTACTAACTTATTAATAAATAATTACACAGCTGTGTCATTCACTTTCATACAACTTCACAGATAGATAAACAACCGTGACTTGCTTAACCCACTACAGGGAATTCACAGCGAAGCTTGTTATTAGCAGTGATCTAAGTTATCAAATGTATACAGTTATTAATGCATAAAATACAACAGGAATAGAAACAACACAAGAAACCACAACACCAAATATAACGTGGTTCACCCCCAGTGTAGGGGCTACGTCCACAAACTGCGTTTTATTCAACTTGCTACAAAACCACAGTTTGATCTGTGCACTCAGCTGCAAATCCCTTCAGTTCTTAACAGCCGCGCACACAACAGCAGGCCTCTGCGCACACAGCTGCAGATCTTTCCTCAATCTTCTTACAAAACCCTCTGCGCACACAGCTGCAGAGGTCGTCCACGCACACAGCTGGGACTTAACCTTTTCTTACCAAATCAGCCTTTTCTTGCCTTAATCTTTCTTACATCATAAAACCTAACCTTTCTTATTTACAAAAATGCCTATTTATAGCGCACTGCTTACAAAAACATGGATTCAATACCATGTGCACCCAAAACCCTAAACCCTGGATTAAAACCATGGGTTTATTACAAAAAGGGGATTTTGACTTACCCCGACACCCCTAAGACTATTTTGACCCATAACTCGGCTTACAAACAAAAAGGGGATTTTGACTTACACCGCGGAGTTACCAAAACTAATAATCCTTAGGGTACATGTCCCAACAGGCCCCTAAGACTCACTAGTGGCCCGTCCCGGGACACTCTGCGAGGGCTCTGGTGGGAGAATCTTCTGCGCAAGTGTCTGGAAGCGACTGGTGAGGTTGTGTAGTATATCATCAGCGGCTTTCTCCTTTTTCACCAATTCCTGTAACACTGAGGATGATTCTGTATCAGCCCATTCCTGCGCAAAAGTGTCATAGGTCTTCAAAAGTTTGAGCTGGCTCTTTGCACTATTGCTCAATTCTAATGCTTCATCAACCAGGGGCTATAACGCATTTTCCAGCAGCGTTACCTTCGTCCTGCAGGACTCGATTTCCTGCTGAAGTTCCTTGCTGCGCTTCACTTTAGCCATCTTCTGCATAGGTGGCAGCATCTTGATTTCTACTCTGACTGCATCTAATTCATCCTGGCGCAACTTGATGGTTTCTTGGATCTTACCTACATCTGGATGGTCCTGTAGGTTCGCCCATGCTTCTATGCTGTCTTCCATCAGTTTTGCGACGCTGGCCACATTATCTGATATATTTTCTGCTGAGGCCTTGATGTCCTGATGGTGCTGTTCTTGGACCTCTGGTGGAGTCTCGAGAGGGATGCGCAGTTGAAGGTCTACGATCTAGTTCTGGTGCTCTGTCTTCATCCTTTCAATCTCGCTGTGAGACTGCTGGGCATAGTCTCTTAGCTTAGCGATTCTCTGCTCTGGTTCCTCTGCTCCCTGTATGTCGCAGTCAAACAGACTCCGACATGCCTCATCCAGTGCTCGCATCAGCGTAGTTGTTTTATGTTCAGCTTCCTTCTTCTGTTGTGCTACTGCTTCTAGGCGTGCTGCTACGGTTTTGTTTTGTTTGATGGTGTCTTCTAATTGAAGTTGGGACAATTGGGCTCGTGCATGGATCTCCTTTGTAATAGCAAGCTGGCAGAGGTGCAGTTCTGACATGGACATCTTTGTATAATCGAGCCCTACAATCATACTTGTCTGGGACCGAGAATCTGTATCTGGCGGTATCAGAGCTTCGCTTGATACCTGTCCTTGGGGATCTCTGGGTGGCCATTGCCTAATATCCTGCTGCGTAGGTGCTGTAGTGCTACTTGTCGCAATATTGTGTGCTGATTTTGCTGCTAATTCTTTTAGCTCCGAAACCCTGTTTGCTATACCTGAGAGCCCAGCAAGATGCAGTTCCGCAAATTCTGACCATTTTTTAGTAAGCATTCTCGTGGAATGTTCTAGAGCTTTCTCCAGCGCATCCAGCATTATCGTGGTTTCTTCTTCAATGTATTTGTCCTTCGACACTTTTGACTTTTTGCGGGACTGTGTCTTGGTTACCTCTGCTACTTCTGGTGACTTGCGCTTCATTGCTGGGTTAGGATTTGATATGGTCTTGATCGACTCCTCATCCTGTTCATCCTATCTGTCATCTCCACCCTGGCCGTCAACATCCATCTGCGAATCACTTAGGTCTTCGCTATCTTCCAATGGGCTTTGCTGCTACGCCTGACTGGTACCTGCGCCAAGATTGGTAGCTGGAGGAACTGGAATAGAGGGTTTTTTTCCTATATCTTTTAGCCAGTCAGTTGGCCATTGCTGAATTATACCCCTGATATCTGGTTCGGTGACCACATATGGTAACTTAAAGCATTGCCGTTGTGGATCTGCACGGGCTTGAATGAAAACATGATGCATATCGGCACTGAAGTGCTCGGCGCCCTCGTATTTAGAGAACACCTCATTGGTAAGCCGTGGTGTTCGCACGATCTCATAGTGGATACTCATGGCATAAAAGACGAACACAGTGTTCGTCATCTGCTGAGCTACCTTATCTGAGGATACCCATAGGGAGGCGTACCTCGCTGCCCCTGGCATGCCTGGGTTTAACTCTACAAACTGGGCTTCAGTGGGTTCTTTCCACCCAACTAATGCAATAAGTACTAACATCCAGGAATAATGAAAAGGTCTACCTTTCTCCTGTACATCGCGGGAATCCTCCAGGAACTCCTTCACAAGATATGCGGCCCAATTATAAGTATACCCCTCATCGCAGTTCATAGCAATCTGGATAATCGGAGCAGGTACTTCAATTGGCCTGCATTTCCATATGAGTTTGCAGGCTAAGAGTTCAGCTGCAACACGAATGGGCTGTTCCTGGATTGCAGAAGTGTGATATCCCTGTTTTCCCTTTGTCAGACCAAACCGCTCTTTCATAGTTTGCGTGAGCTTTGTATCGTCATGTTTGGACGGAAATTCAGTTCCCGGATCAGGTCCTTCCATTGGTAAACCTGTGATCTTATGGATAAGCACGGCGTCAATAGGAATTTGCTGGTCCCCTATCCATAAATAGCCATCATGCACTAACGCTAGCAACTGTTTGGTCACTATGGTCACATGTATGCCATGACCGAAATGGGGAATATCAAGCAGCTTGAGTAGGCCAGCTTTGTCCAGGCCTGCAGCCCATGTTTGCACTTCCAGTAGTGTGACCTTATGATCTGGGTACTTGATGCACTGCAAGTATTCTGCTGGTTCAAACTGTGGGAACTTGCCGTGGTCATTTGTGTCATGATCACTGTACTTCAGCCGATCGATCTTCCCTGTCATGCTTCCAATCAGCTGAACTCCTTGTGGCAGCGAGGGTGTGGTTAACGTGAACTGCTTTGTTCGACGGGGTAATGTGGCACCTGGGCAAACAGGTTGTAGATATGGTGGCCGCGGTGGTGCAATATTCTCCCTACCCCTGGCCGGAACCTATGTTGAACCGGTGGGATCCATAGGATGATCTACTGGTGTTTTCCCTGTTTGCCTCTGCCGGTCTTAGTTTCGCTTGGAGCGAACTTCAGTTCTGAACTTTTTTCGGGCAGACCATGTCTGCATCGGCCGTGGTGGCGCTGGGGGAGCTTCTTCACAGGGAGCAAGGGTAGGCGGCCGATTAGAGCAGCTTATCAGACCCTCTTGCTCGAATTCTCTGACCAAATCATCAATATCTCGTTCTGTTGTCATGGGTTCACTCGGAAATCTTGAAGAAATTCAGAATGCAATTTTCCCTAACTTAGGCATCTTCTTATACACGCCATCAATCAAATCGGTCAGGATGGTACATTGAAGGCACCAAATCTGACGAAAATCTTGCCCGAGTGGAGCTCGATTTTCAATACTAGCCTTAGTACAGGCATTTAAGGTAATTAAAACACTACCGCCGCCAAATTGGCTGCTTCCCAACGGTCGAATTTTAAGCCTCACTGTGTTTGTGAACTTCGGCAGAATCTGGGTGTGTGCTAAGTGACAACCAGCATCCTCGGCACAGTATTTCCCTTCGACCCGTCCTGGGAATGCCGGTGACAGGACTGTTAGGTTTGACGTGCTGCCTTCTTGGTTCCGCCCCTTAGTGTGGTATTCAATTCCATGTCGGAGCGCAACCTCCATATACCATTTTTGTGCCAGAGGTTCCAAGGTGTGTACGAACTTATGCACCCCTTCTTCACGAGGGATGGTGTCCCATGCTGCATAACTGTGCCTCAAATATGTTTGAGGGCTATTCTACCCAATGAACTTACGTCGCGCTACTTGGACTTGGGTTATGAAGCTGAGGCGCAGAACGTTCTGGCTGGCTGCCCAACTGGGAGTAGTCTTGTTGTTATCAGTCCGCCCTGCGGCTGTAGCCCCTAATGCTGTCTCCAAAGTCGGCATTCTCTGGGACGGGGTTGCTTGTACAATAAATTCTCCAGGGTCGGTTAACCCAACATAGGTAGGCAACTCTCTGGGCTGCGCACTAAGGTGTCTAAGAGACTTGGTGAGTTGCGCGCACCTATGGCCATGTAGCTCGTACAGTCGATTCTGCCAATTCTCTAGACCATCGTCTGAATCATACATCCAGGAGCTATCACATTGCCAATCTAGTACGTCGTCGGCATCAGGCTCGACATAGTTTGCTTCCTGGGCTATAATGTTGTAGATGTGGTCTAGAGTATCCTACTCCCCTTTGTCTCTGATTGGTTCTATATATCGTTCTCCTTGGGATGGGTCGAGGGGTATGATAACTCGCAGACCATTTCCTTCGAAGGTCATCTGTCTCCTCTTAAGGTTGATGATTGCAGCATTTGCCATGGCCCACTCGATTCCCAACAAGGCTGGATAAGGGTTGCTATCATCAATGATCTCGATAACCTCAAAATCCGCTAGAGTGCTTACCCCATCAAGATCTATGGGAACACTAAGAAGTCTCCCTAGGGGCACAATCTTTTGCTGGTTAGCTAATCTCAATTGTATAGGTGACCAAGCCAGGGAAGGTTTTCCCATTTGTCCCCAAGTCTGCTTGGGTAAGACATTAACTTCTGAACCAAGATCCAAGATGACATCAGTCATATCATATTCCCCTATCTAAAAATTCAATCTCATTTCCCTCCCCGTTCTTCGGACATGACTAACAGTTTTCTCCTGATCAACTCCTCTCTGAGGGTCTGTGACAGTAAGAACTTTTTGCAGCTCTTTTAAAGCATTCTGATTCCTCAAGAGTTTCATACAACTCTGTAAAAAGGAGGAGAGTGTACTTACTTTATCCGGTGAGTCATCTTGTGGCTGTGAGGCCTGCGGAGGTTGTTGTGCAGGTACTGCGGGTGTGCGAGGGTCAACAATATCGCATGGAGCCACCTTGCCTAGTGCTTGGTCTTGTGCATTATTAAGTGCTGGGACTTGCGCAGAGGCCTTACACGCGCACACCTCGGCAGGTTGTTTCTGCGAATGCTGAATTTGCGGCCTGGTGCCACTCCGGGTGACCACATTGATGGCTGCAGTCGGTCTCTACTCAACTGAAATCAACTGAATAGTCTGGGTAGGGCCACTGTTGTTTTCCTGAATCTTTGCTATGAGCTGGGGACACTATTCAATCACATGGTCGACTGCACAGCAATATCGACAGGTTGTGGTGGGGTTCCCACAGTCATGAGCCAAATGGCCAGCTTGGTTACAATTGTAACACACCACCTGTCCTTGACCTCTCCTGGGTATACCACCACGGCCACGACCTCCAAAGGCACCTCTTCCAGGGGCACCACCACGGTAACCATAGCCGTCATTATTCTGGACTTCATTTTGCACTCGGTAGACGTCAGAGATGCGCTCTCGCATGAGGTCATAGCTACGACACTCTTCTTCATTATGCCCTATTGACTTATAGAACTTGCAGTAGGGGTTCTTGGGAACTTGAACATATCGCTGAAGAAGATGGCAGTTTTTAGGGCGATGTTGGCCAGTGGTTCGACAAATCTCACAATATAGAACATCGGGATTGAATTGGTTGGGCGCACCTGTATTTGAGTAAGGTCGGACCCCAGGGCACTGGTCCCTATCGTGACCTTCAGTCCAGCAGTGCGTACAACAGATCTCCTCTCGACTGGTTTTAGCCTTCTTCATATCGCGAAGCTCCAGGGCCATGGCTGCTAGCTGCGCTTGGATTTGAGCAAGACCGGAATCATATCCAACGGGGGAGGTTTCTAGCTTCATTGCAATTTCCAGAGCTTCTTGCTGATTAGCAACCTTCTGTTGCATGAGCGGAGTGCGGATATGGGGTAATAATTCTGCGATAAACCATTCCTTGTGCTGCACAGGACTAATGGTAAAGCTGACTTGGTCTAGTAGAACTTTGAATCTCTGTTCAAAGTCCCACACGGATTCACCGCGCCGCTGTTGAATCTCTTTGAGCTCAGTGATGCTCTGCGATTCTGATTTAGGCTTCTTAAATTCTTTGGTGAGGGCTGCCTTAATCTCATCTAAAGTAGGGTTCTGAGTACTGGAGAATTTCATAAACCAGGTCAAAGCCCAGTCCCGAAAAGAAGTAATGAGCTTCGCGGTTCGGACATCCCGGTCTGTAATATTCTTCGCGTTCCATACTGCTTCACATAAAAACCAGAACTATTCGGGGTCTTCAGATCTCGTGCCTTTGAAGATGGGCAACTTAATATCATCAGCTAGGTGGGCCATGGCGGTTTTGGGAGGGTTGGGAGGAGGACAGGATGTCGAGGGAGGGGGATTTACAAAGGCAGATTGACCTGTGGCCGGAATACTCAGACTTGGTTGACTGGCAGACTGCGACGGACTTTCAGGGGTAACAGGGCTTCGCTGCGGGGTGACAAGGGGGCTTCCAAGCAAAGGGATTTCCTCTGAGCCTGACTCTTCAGAAGTTACAGGGGAAGACGCGGTAGTCTGACCTAAGGAATAGGAGTCAAAATATCTTTTGTACCTTTTTCCACTTCGCAGCAAACCACTTTGCTCATCGAAGGTATTATCACTTGCAAACATATGTTAGTAGTACAAAGCTAGCAGTTTGATTCAAACCACAATATACCCTTTTCAACCAATAGTATTTTAATCCGCAAGATTAATGAATTCAAAAACTTACCATGGGGACCTGTGAAGAACTGTCGTTCAGCTTCGCTGAAGGAGGTACTTGTGTTAATGGCAAACTCTGTTACGAAAGCTTCCAATGTACGTGTCGTCCAGAAATCAACAGCGCGGGATACCTCGTTTTTCATGTGTTGCACAAGATTGACCCTTGTGGGGGTCCACATGGGAACCCGTTGAGCTTGGTAGTTCGTCCTTCTTTCTGTTAACCTAGACAACCACTGGTGCAACTCTATGTGGATACTACTAAAAAAAAATTCATAAGCATCACAAAAAACATACCTTTGTAAAAATTCACGTGCGCTACAACACAAATTTGTGTTCTCTTGTTGCGCGAATTGCAGATAAGTCTCAGCAAACCAATCACCGATTTCCATCACAGAGGGCCTCCAGAACATATCCCTCGAGGTACGATGTAAACCCCTCTTGAGCAGATACTGAGTTCAACCGGCAATGGAACCAATTTGTTGGGAAATAGGGTAGACCCGGGTTTAAACCTTTTAAGTCGCACCAACAAAAGACCCACTATGTTGGCCCTTTCGACAACAACCTGTGCACAAGTTGCAGTCTCACCCGAAACAGCAATGGGGTGCCGCAGAATCAGGTTTCTACAAGCAGAGAGGGATATTACTGTACCTTAGCCTTTACTAACTTATTAATCAATAATTACACAACTGTGTCATTCACTTTCATACAACTTCGCAGATAGATAAACAACCGTGACTTGCTTAACCCACTACAGGGAATTCACAGCGAAGCTTGTTATTAGCAGTGATCTAAGTTATCAAATGTATACAATTATTAATCCATAAAATACAACAGGAATAGAAACAACACAAGAAACCACAACACCAAATATAACGTGGTTCACCCCCAGTGTAGGGGCTACGTCCACAAACTGCGTTTTATTCAACTTGCTACAAAACCACAGTTTGATCTGCGCACTCAGCTGCAGATCCCTTCAGTCCTTAACAGCCGCGCACACAGCAGTAGGCCTCTGCGCACATAGCTGCAGATCTTTCCTCAATCTTCTTACAAAACCCTCTGCGCACATAGCTGCAGAGGTTGTCCACGCACACAGCTGGGACTTAACCTTTTCTTACCAAATCAGCCTTTTCTTTCCTTAATCTTTCTTACATCATAAAACCTAACCTTTCTTATTTACAAAAATGCCTATGTATAGCGCACTGCTTACAAAAACATGGATTCAATACCATGTGCACCCAAAACCCTAAACCCTGGATTAAAACCATGGGTTTATTACAAAAAGGAGGTTTTGACTTACCCCGACACCCCTAAGACTATTTTGACCCATAACTCCGCTTACAAACAACCGCGGAGTTACCAAAACTAATAATCCTTAGGGTACACGTCCCAACACCTTGTAAATCACATTGGCCTCTCAAAATATAGTTGAATTAGATCTTTCTCATATGTGACAAAAACCTTTTGGAATATGGGTCAATAAGTGACAATAAACTAGAATTGCTTCCAAAACAGATTTAACCAAAACAGGCCTTCCCCCCTAGAAATCCATTTGTTGCACCAAAAATTAATTATGCTTTCAATTTTGCTAATAATCCATCTCCAATCCAGCTTCCTATATTCATATGTTTGAGAATATAACCCAAATACTTAACCTCGACCTTTACACATTCAACTTCATAAGGAAAGAATATTTACCAAAAAGAATTTTGATCCATCTGACTATGAATTAAAAAGATTGAAGACTAACTCTGATTGATTTCCATTACAGTAACTTGAATCTTTTTTCTAGAATATCCCTAAAATTACCACATTTCCTCTCATACTAACCACAAAAAAAGAATAATACAATCCACAAAAAGCAAATGGGTGATAAATTCCCTTTGTTGAAAGGTACCCCATAAATTTTTTTATTCCTTCTTTATTCTTGAATTAACTTGCTAAACCTTCTACTATCAACAAGAATAGATAAGGGGAAAGATGGGATCCCCGTTAATCTCTCTTGAACATTTAAAGACGGGATATGTTGCACCAATTATCAGAACAACAAAACAGGTTGATTCAATGCATCACATGTAGCTAGTTAGCTCCAGGCTAAAGCCGATTCGCAACAGGAATGAGCCAAATTAAGAGACAAGAAAAATTATCATAGGCCTTATAAAGATCCAGATTAATTACCACAACATGTTGATTCTATAATTTCATGGAGTGCATACCTTGTTGGGAAAGTCTCATTTCCTCATGGATATACTAACCTGATAAATACAAAAATTGATCCTTGTAAATGGTCCAATAAATTGTATGTTTAACTTGATTTGCAATTATTTTGGTAATGATCTTTCCAATCCCATTACACAGAGAGATGGGATCAAAGTATTCACAGAGATATGGATTATATATCTTAGGAATTAGAGTCAAGAATGTCACATTCAAATCACTAGGAATATAACCATAGGAATGAACTTCCTCCACCACTTTAAGAATATCAACACTAAGAAAATAAAAAAATTCCAAATAAAAATCTATGGCCCAACTATCTAGACCCAAACTTTTGTATTTTCTGGACAGATCTAAAATAGAAAGAATCTCATCCTTTTCAATGGGAAGACAACATACCTCATTGTCGTCTTCCTCAATTGTCTTGAAAAAAAGTGTTATTACCTTGAGCGTGTTTTCTATAAGAGTCCTCGTTGAATCATAGTATAAAGAAGAAAAACACCTTTTCATCAAATCAAACAAAGGGCCAAACCCATGGATGATACGCCCCTCACCATCCTGAAGCTTCCAAATTTGGTTAATAATATCACAACGTTGTTTTGAAAATTTTTGAAAGTATTTAGTATTCTAATCCTCGTCTTCCAACCAAACGATCTGACTCTTTAACCTTCATTCAACTTATTTATAATGAAGAAGCTTTTCCTTTTTTGAGAGAGAGAGATGCAACTAACTTTCTTTCATCCAAAGAGAAAATACTAGAAGTAGAACTGTTATAAAGGCTACTTAATTTATATTTAATCGCCAAAATTCTAGCCTCCAAGGAGCACCTATTTTCTTTACACCAGAGCACAATCCTTTTTTTAAGGCCTAAAGACTATCTGCAAACTCTAACCTTGCCAATTTTTTGTTGAGATTAAAGCATCAGGAGTCATTCTCCAATCTTGTAAGTAATAGCAAGATAGTAGACTTATGTAGTCCTACAAATATCCTCATCTAATTGAGGTGGTGATGTTGTAAATTCTTGTAAGTAATAGAAATACAGCAGACTTGTGTAGTCCTACGAATATCCTCATATGATTGAGGTGGACAGTAGGTTTGTGTATCCCTACGAATATCCTCATATGATTCGAGTTCGGGGTCAGCGCCCCTGAGACATGAGGGTTTAGGGGTAGCACCCCTGAGAAAAAGGGGGTTCGAGGGCAGAGCCCCTGAGAAATTTTTTTGTGATGTGTGTTGGCCAATAGTAGTGCGGACCCATGGTATTGGGATAACCCTAGAATTTTTCCATTGTATTTCCCCTATAAAAGAAATCATTGTAAAACGACTGAGTATGGTATTGTATTGTATTGGAAGAGAGACTACGAGAGCGTGAAGAGGAAGTGCAACAGTTTTGCTACAGGGTGTATCCCTTCATCTTTCTGGACTATAATAAAAAGACTGGCAATTTCTTTGTGGACGTAGCCCATCGTTTTGGTGAACCACGTTATATCTGTGTCTCTTTGTAATGTTTTAATGTGTTTTGCATCTTTTTTATTGCTTTAACTGTATATCTATTATTGCTCTGTGGTCCTGTTTTCTAATAATTGGTATCATAGCCAAAAGGTCTATTTGGTTGGTAAACTCGTAGGAAAGAAGGGTTCTTGGTTCGAGTGGGAGAAATGGAGGAAGAAGGAAAGTTTAGGGTTGAGAAATCTAACGGCCAAAACTATCAATTATGGAAGATGCAAATGGAGGACTATATGTACCTGCCATTGGGCAAAAAAGAAAAACATCTGACGGCTATGAAGGATGAATAATGGGAGGTTCTTGACAGAAAGGCACTGGGAACAATACAGTTGTTCCTGGCTTCGTCGGTGGCCTTCAATATTTCGAAAGAAAAAACAACAAAGGGTGTGATGAGCACATTGAGTAAGCTCTGCAAAAAACCCTCGGCTTCTAACAAGGTATTTTTAATGAAGCATTTATTTAATATGAAGATGTCGGAAGGTGGATCTGTTGCTGACCATTTAAATGAGTTTAATACACTTACTAGTCAGTTAAGTTCTATAAAAGTGAACTTTGATGATGAGGTTAGGGCTCTTCTAATCTTGTGCTCATTACCAGTAAGCTGGAATAGCTTAGTCATGGTTGTAAGTAACTTTGTCCCTAGTTCAAACACTCTTAAGTTTGATGATGTTGTTGGTGTTATTCTTAGCGAGGAAATGCGAAGAAAAAGCACAGGTGAGACATCAGGTAATGCGTTGACCATGGAGAGCAGAGGGAGACAAAACAAGAGAGGAAGGAGCCCAGGAAATCGTGGCAAGTCTAAAAAGGGAAGATCCAAGTCCAAATTTAGAAAAATAGAGTGTTGGAACTGTGGTAAGAAAGGACATCTGAAGAAAGACTGCAAAGCTCCAAAGAAAAAAGGAGATAGACAACAAGAGACTACTCAGGAAGCAAATGTAGCAGGTGATGTGTTACAAGATGATTTGATTCTTGCATTAGTCAATACTAGTGATTACTGAGTAGTAGATTCAAGGGCTTCATATCATGATACACCCCATAGGAAATTCTTTTATGATTATGTTCAAGGTGATTTTGGGAATGTGCTATTGGGGGATGATGAACCATGTAAAATTGTTGGAAAGGGTAAGGTACGGATTAAGTTAAATAATGGAAGTGAATGGCTGCTAAAGGATGTAAGGCACATTCCTACTATGAAAATAAATCTGGTCTCAATAGGGCAGTTGGGAGATAGGGGTTGTGTGTCTACGTTTGGAGAAACATGGTGGAATATCACTAAAGGATCAATGGTAATTGCAAAAGGAGATAGGATAGGTACGTTATATTTATGTCCTCATAGTACTGATTATTCTATCTTTGTAGATTCCACAGAAACAAGTACGACGTTGTGGCATCATAGGCTTAGCCACATGAGTGAGAAGGGGATGCAGATTCTCCACTCAAGGAAACTGCTTCATGATCTGAAGTAGGTAAGTTTGGAATTCTGTGAGAACTGTGTTTATGGAAAACAGAAGAGAGTTAGATTTCTCAAGGTTGGGAAACAAAAGAAGAGTGAAAAGTTAGAGCTTGTCCATACATATGTATGGGGACCATCTCAGGTACAATCTCTTGGTGGATCTCGTTATTATGTTACTTTTATTGATGATGCAACTAGAAAAACTTGGGTTTATTGCATTACACAGAAATATGATGTGTTTGATACTTTTAAGAAGTGGAAAGCTTTGGCTAAGAATGAGACAGGAAAAAGGTTGAATTGTCTCAGATCTGATAATGGAGGTGAGTACTGCAGGAAGGATTTTGACAATTACTGTTCACACAATGGGATTCACAGAGAGAAGATAGTCCCTGGAACACCCCAAGAAAATGGTGTGTCAGAAAGGATGAACAGAACAATAATGGAGCGTGCAAGGTGTATGAGATTGCATGCAGGGTTGCCCTTGCAGTTTTGGGCTGATGCTGTAAACACTGTTGTTTATTTAATAAATAGAGGGCCTTCAAGCACTTTGGATGGTGGCATTCCAAAGGAGGCATTGACAGGAAAACAGGTAAAATACTCATTTCTGAGAACTTCTGGTTGTGAAGCATTTGTCCATATTGATAAAGATGATAGAACAAAGCTTGAGGATAAATCCAAGAAATGTACCTTTATTGGATACAGGGTTGATGATTTTGGTTATCGCTTATGGGATCTTAAAAATTGCAAAATCATTAGGAGTAGAGATGTAGTATTCAATGAAAAGGTCATGTACAAAGATCAGTTGTAGGGAAAGAAAGAAGAAAAGGAAAACACAGAGTACACAGTGCTTGATGAAATCAAAGAAAATGAAGTTCCAAAAGCACCAGAAAATCAAGAGCAGCAGCAGGTACCTGAAACTCTTGCAACTGTAAGAAAGTCTACTAGGTTAAGTAGACCCCCTGAATGATTTTCTCCTTCACTTTATTATTTATTGATGACTGATTCTGGTGAACCAGAATGTTTTGAAGAAGCAATGCAGGTAGGAACTAGAAAGAAGTGGGAGCAAGGCATGGATGAGGAGATGGACTCATTGGTAAGAAACCAGACTTGGGATCTGGTTAAGTTGCCTGTAGAAAAAAGGGCATTGTAGAATAAATGGGTTTACAGGTTGAAGGAAGAAGATGGAGGAAAGAATCGGTACAAGGCTAGACTTGTTGTAAAGGGGTTTGCACAAAAGAAAGGTATAGACTTTGATGAAATATTTTCTTTTGTTGTTAAAATGAATTCAATTAGAACTATTTTAAGTCTAGTGGTGGTAGAAGATTTGCATCTTGAACAGTTAGATGTAAAAACATCCTTTCTCCATGGGGATTTGGAGGAAGAGATTTATATGCAGCAGCCACAAGGGTATGAGGTCAAAGGGAAGGAGAATTTGGTTTGCAGGTTGAAGAAGAGCTTGTATGGCCTGAAGCAAGCTCCAAGGAAGTGGTATTTAAAATTTGATAAGTTTATGACAGAACAAGGTTATGATAGATCTCATTCTAACCACTGTGTTTATTTCAAGAGGCTAGATAACGGAAGATATATTATCTTGTTATTGTATGTGGATGACATGCTTGTTGCAGGGTCTAACATGCAGGATATAAATGTGCTCAAAAGAAAACTAGCCAAATCATTTGCAAAGAAGGATTTGGGTGCTGCAAAGCAAATCCTTAGTATGAGAATAACAAGAGATAGGAAAAATCGCAAATTGATGTTGTCTCAAGTTGAGTACATAGAAAAGGTGTTGTAGAGGTTTAGAATGCAGAATGTAAAACCAGTCAGTACATCTTTGGCCAGCCATTTCAAACTAAGCAAGGATACATGTCCAGAGACACAGGAAGAGATAGATTACATGTCCAAGATTCCCTATTCATCATCGGTTGGGAGCTTGATGTATGCCATGGTGTGCACAAGACCAAATATTGCACATGCAGTGGGAGTTGTGAGCAGGTATATGAATAATCCAGGTAAAGATCATTAGAAAGCAGTACAGTGGATTCTCAGGTATTTGAGAGGTACCACTTCTCATGCATTATGTTTTGGAGGTTTAGACACTGTTCTACAGGGATATGTTGATGCAGATATGGTTGGTGATAAAGACATCAGGAGGAGCACCACAAGGTTTGTGTTTAATATAGGTGGGACAGCAGTAAGTTGGATTTCAAAACTACAACAGGTTGTTGCACTTTCAACAATGGAAGCAGAGTATGTTGCTACTACAGAGGCTAGTAAGGAGATGATTTGGTTGTAGAGGTTCATGGAAGAATTGGGTAAGAAGCAGGAGAATAGTAGGTTGTACAGTGACATCCAGAGTGTCATTCATCTTGCAAAGAACTCAGCCTTTCATTCGAGGACTAAACATATACAACTCAAGTACCACTTCATAAGATTTGTTCTAGATGAAGAACTGTTAAAACTGGAAAAGATTCACACTAGCCAAAATCCTACAGACATGTTGACAAAGGGAATAACCAGAGAGAAACTGAGTTCCTGCTCAGTTTCTATTGGCCTTCAAGCATGAAGGTGAAAATAAGAAATTTTCCAAGTCCAAGGTCCAGAGCATAGTCCAGCAAGTGCAGTAGCAGTGGAGTTGCTGCGATCAGTCTCCAAGTGGGAGATTGTTGGTTGTGGAGCCTAATCTTTCAAATCCAGAGATATTATTCAGTTGTGATTGTAACCCAGGAGTACTGTACACTTGTTCCCCCTGCCTTAGGGTTCGGACCCATGGTATTGGGTTAACCCTAGAATTTTTCCATTGTATTTCCCCTATAAAAGAAAGAATTGTAAAGCGATTGAGTATGGTATTGTATTGTATTGGAAGAGAGACTGTGAGAGCATGAATAGGAAGTGCTGCGATTTTGTTGCAGGGTGTATCCCTTCATATTTCTGGACTGTAATAAAAAGACTAGCAATTTCTTTGTGGACATAGCCCATCGTTTGGGTGAACCACCTTATATATGTGTCTCTTTGTAATGTTATAATGTGTTTTGCATCTTGTTTATTGCTTTAACTATATATCTGTTATTGCTCTGCGGTCCTGTTTTCTAACACCTTTAGGGATTAGCTACCCCTATAGTGATTTACTTTAGCATGTGACTATATGACCTGGGGAAATACATATGATCATAGGTTTGGAAATGATCTTATGAGTATGATATGATAGAGATGATTATTTAATGAAAACCCACATGGACCATGCAGAGATATTTAATATAAGCACAAAGAAAGAGAGAGAACTTGAATTGCATATGTTGCCACCAAGTAAACTTGAATTGATTAGATATCAGTTGAGTACTAGTTATGGTAAACAAGTTCAGTTAATTAAGGAATCAACTCCTTAATTTATGCAAGTGATTGTTGGAAATAAACACTGATGGAGAATCATTAGTTTTGTTTGGTTACATTCAGTTCAGTTCAGTTACATTCAGTTCGGTTACATTCAGTTATTGTTCAGTTACATTCACTTCTGTTCAGTTACATTCAGTTCAAATCAGTTACATTTAGTTCAACTCAGTTAGATTTAGTTAAATGATGGAAGGCGCATATCTTCATGTGGAAGATAATTATGGAGTACTAGCTTGACACCATATCAGTATGGGGTGAATGATTAAAGATGGATCAATTTTCTAAGTGTTAACAAGTTGTTGCTACATGTAACCATTCTATTTTTGTTGTAAAACCTAATTTTACTTGTTATTAAAGTGCTTTGCACATGGAAAGTTAGATACGGTGTTCCATTCGATCTCCACTCTCTGGTGCTCTATGTGAAAGCAATATGCTACTGTGTTGTAATCATTCTCTGCTACTAATATATCATACTCTAAGATTGTTTGCTGGGTTTTTTTATCATACTCTAAGATTGTTTGCTGGTTTTCCCATGGTATATCCTGTGTTCTATGGTTTAATTTATGTCTTTGGATTATTGATGAGATTTATATGCACTGTTATTATGGATTAAAGTTTTAAAGTTCAAGTTTCTTCATATTTTGCTCAATCACTAACATGGTATCAGATCAAGGGCGTGCAAGAGCTTAGTTTTCACAAGAAACTAAAGCCCACGTGATCTTGAGAAGTATTGAGCAAAGAGCTTGGAGCCATGGCATCAATCTCTATCCAACCAGAAGACCAGTTTGAAGATACTTCCAAATTGAAGGCAAGAGTGTGAATCATTCTTGAGGAGAATGATCTAGATGTTTACTTGACCTCAGTGAGTGAGGACTCTTTATGCAAGGAAAATTACAGAGCAAATCAAGATGCACAATTTCTGTCACTTTTCAGGAGACAAATTTCGTGGAGACGTTTTGTTCAATCCGTGAGGAATCAGACAAAATGGTTGAAAACCCACTTTCAAAATTGGCCTATTTAGCTTAATCATGAGAATATTTCAAAAAAAACACAACTGTTTGAGAGATACGATCAGGTATTTGAAGATGAAATTCTTAGAATTCGTATTATGGCCATTTTGCCAAAGTAGACCAATTGATGGAACTACCCCAAGATATGTAAGTTGGATATTATCATTATTCAATGGATCTTGTGTATAATGAGAGCCTCACAGAGTTAAGATCTCACCCAAAGAAGATGACTATCATTGGAAGAATATTTTCTTTGAAAGAAGAACCTTTGCTTCGGATTGCATGGGATCCAGTTTCTCCATGCATAGATCCACTACCTCCTGCATGCACTCAAATTTGCAAAGAAATCAAGACCAAGGGACTACAGTAATCTTTGCAAGGAAGCAGAGATCAAGAGGGAGCATGCAAAACAATAAAAAGATAAGTACCCAAATTTTTTATTATATGTTATTTAGATCTATGTGCTTTTGAATATTTTCATTACAGTCATATAGAGGATGCACGATTGTTCATAAGATATGAATATAGAGCATGCATGATTATTTTTATAAAATGTGAATATAGAGGATGCATTATCGTTCATAAGATATGAATATAGAGCATGCATGGTTATTTTATAAAATATAAATATAGAACATGCATGATTATGAATATAAACGATGCATGATTGTTTCATAAATATATGAATATAGAGTTGCATGCTTGTTTCATAAATATAGAGCTGCATAATTGATGAATGTTGGGTTGCATGATTATTTAATTATCATATGCTTTTATAAAATCAGATTCTGTTTTATTACAATCTGTATTTCTGGATTTGGAATTGTGTTTAGCTTATTCATTGTTGTTCCTATATTTATTGGAATGTTATCAATCTCTTTAGTCCAAATTTTTCGAGATGATATAAATACTGATATAAGACTTATATAGGACTGATATAAGGCTGAAAAAATCATTCATAAGACATGATATTTAGGGCAGCATGATTGGTTCATAAACTATGAACATAAGACTACATGATTGGCTAGATAGAGGGCTTCATGTTTACCTCATGAGATATGACCATGGGACTATATATTTCTTTCATAAAATGAATTTTTGGACTGATATAGGGTTGCATATCAGTACATAAGATTATAAATGGTATATGATAAATCGGTTGGTCAATATATGTACATAACTAAGTAAATCTTTATCAGTATCTTGAAATTATTTCATGTGAATAAAATTCATGAGTACGAAATGGTTCTAACGATGACAATAATTTGTCTTGTAGGGAAAATTAATATGCCCTTACCTACAAGTAAAGAAGGACATGAATGTGGAGTCATTCTGATGGTTGAGCTTGGAAGAGAACAGTTCGAGAGGTTCCTATGTCTCTTGGAAAGTAGACAAAATAGATGGATTAGTTATAAATGTCAAGACTCCTGAAGATATTCTATCTTATTTAAACTCATGTGTTAAATAAGAGATTCATATATATATGAGCATAATTCTTCATGATGGAGGACCCATATTATGATTCTCACATTTACATGGTGATTGTTGGAAATAAACATTGATGGAGAATCACTGGTTCTGTTCGGTTACATTCATTTCAGTTCAGTTACATTCAGTTATTGTTCAGTTACATTCAGTTCTATTCAGTTACATTCAGTTCAACTCAGTTAACCACTCAGTTAGAGTTAGTTAATTAATGGAAGGCACATATCTTCATGTGGAAGATAATTATGGAGTGCCATCTTGACACCAGATCAGTATGGGGTGCATGATTAAAGATGGATCAGTGTTCTAAGTGTTAACAAGTTGTTGCTACATGCAACCATTCTATGTTTGTTGTAAGACCTAATTTGACTTGTTGTTAAAGTGCTCTGCACTTGGCAAGTTAGATACGGTGTTCCATTTGATCTCCACTCTCTGGTGCTCTCTGTGAAAGCAATATGCTATTGTGTTGTAATCATTCTCTTCTACTAATCTATCATACTCTAAGATCGTTTGCTGGGTTTTTAATCCTCTGAATCAGTAGAGGTTTTTCCCAGGGTATATCTTGTGTTCTATGGTTTGATTTATGTATTTGGATTATTGATGAGATTTATATGCACTATTATTATGGAATAAAGTTTTAAAGTTTAAGTTTCTTCATATTTTGCTCAATCACTAACATTTTTTATCAAACTATTGATAGGCGTCTAGGAGTCCTACACCAACTTCTTAAGTTCTTCATTGTCTGCTAAACTAGAATTATATTTAAAAGGGGTGTCAAGATTTACTTGTTCCTTGCCAATTTTCAAAAAAGTAGGAAAGTGATCCAAAAAACAAATCTTATGCACCTAGGACATGAAAAATCCTACCTCATTGCATAGGAACTCTTGCATGAAGAAGTGATCCATCCTCTTCGTAACTCCTGCATCATGCATTTTCTTATTACTCCATGTCGGGCTTAAAATATATAGTTTAATGTCCACCTAACCATCAATATTTAACAAGTTTTGCAAAAAACGAGCCAATATATCTTCATGCACAAGACGACACTAGACTTGCTCGTAAAAAACAAAAAAATTGAAATCCCCAGTAGCTATTAAGTTAAGAATTTTAAAAATACTGTGTTAGAAGACATTCTCCCAAAAAACTCTT
Source organism: Pseudotsuga menziesii (assembly GCA_001517045.1). Taxonomy (NCBI): domain Eukaryota; kingdom Viridiplantae; phylum Streptophyta; class Pinopsida; order Pinales; family Pinaceae; genus Pseudotsuga; species Pseudotsuga menziesii. The sequence goes on along the minus strand of LPNX010306451.1, from coordinate 305,027 downwards.
ATGTTGTCATAAGGACCATAATAGTTCAAAATAGAGAAATGATAATCCAGCAACTTCAAGAACACTTCCAAACATAAGTAGAAGCACAAGAAAAGGATCCTTAAACCATTAAAGAGGAATCCAATCCTAAAACTAACCCTCCTAAAAGACCCACCGCATCAAGAGAGAAAAAATATCAACCCCTGAAGGGATTCCCAATAGAGAAATAACAACCTCACCAGAGACCATGGTCTCCTACAAAAATAGAACATATGGAGACTCCAAACTAACCAGTCACTTGAGGGAAATAATTTTGGCTTACCCTCTCAATCCATGCAGATTAAGTGAAAGAAATTTCATTAGGGCCTTCACCACTATAAACACCCCTACAATGTTTAATTATCTCCCCAAAATGATTTCCTTCTTTGATCGCTCCTTTGCATGGAATAATTTTGACTTCTTACCTGCATTGCCACTATATGAAGGAGGAGGATCGTCAAAATCAAAGCCGCCCTCTAATTTTTCCCAAGATATTAACATGTAAGGGCCTCGGGGATTCCCCTTGGACACCTATCTTTTCCAGACTTCTGACATCCCAAATATTCAATACCATTTGTACTTTCTGAAAGGTCAATAACTAATTCATTGGAAACTTTATCTGTTGGACCTCCTTTTCCTGAACATCTTCATTTCCATGCAAACCACCTTGCATATCTGAGCAAGATAAAAGTGGCGGAGCATAAACACCTTCCTTCCTTATAAAAAAAGGCTACGTCAACATTTTTCTAGATATCGACCACCTTATCACACTGACTCAGAGAGAAACCAAGACCTTCGAACAAATTATGCACCAAAATTAGAACCTTTGGGTTAACCAGTGATGCAACCTATATAGGAAAGATACAATCCATTGCCATTTCTTCCTTCTTCATATCCCTGAGCCTGACCACTTTTCACCATCCCTTTCCGGTCATTGATAGGGTTTAAATAAGGGACTTGGATTGGGTCATTCTCAAGAAATACTTCAACGACAACCTTAGCCTTTTCCTTGGAGAATTTTCTCTGCCAGACCTTCAACAAAAAGGTAAAATTGCACTCTACCACCACATAACCATATTTGTGGCATCAAGCACATAAAAAATGGACGTTTAAAGGATCCATAGGCTAGAAAATATAACATCACATGGCACTAGTTCTATGGACTTTAATAAACCCACCCTCAAATTGACTTCCACAATCATACGAGCCATTAACCTTAACAAAGCCATAAACAACCAAGGATCCACTGCTAAGAATTTACCAATTGCATTGCCTATTGCCTTCATACCCTCCAACAACTAAAATTCTAAGGGTAAACATGGGTTTTTTACCGAGACAATAATTGCTTCCAGAAATTGCTTTCTCGGATCGAACAAAGGATGCCATTTTTCAACACTAACATGTTACTTCCAACAACCCACATTCTCTATAAAATTGCTTAGGCATCATTTTTGGAAATTGATTTGAGTCCAAGCCAACCGCGACCTAATCTATGAGTATATGGCTTACCTTCCAATAAAGGACATCGATTTTCTTGAATCCATTACTGTAATCCACGCTCTCCAATCCCATATATTTCTGAGAGATAGCTAAAGTGATTTCTAGATCTTTCGAAGAGATATATAAATTGATTTCTATATCTTTTAGAGAGATATCTAAAGGAATTTCTAGATATTTTCTAAAGACATATAAAGGAGTTTCTAGATCAATGTAATGGTTAGCATCATTGACATTGAATTCTTATGATATTAAATGACCTAATCTAAAATTTGTATGCCTTATACCAACTGTTCTAAAGTAGTTTTAGCACTATGTCGATCTTTTAAACTTGTGCCTTTTTTAAATTACAAGTACTTTTAGATTGTGTTGTAAAGGTTACAAGACTTGAAATTTTATATGCACGGTACTTTTCTTTATCCCAATCTAAAAAAATTGAATCAAGAAGAATATTGGAAATAAATTAAACAACAATGAATATGGCACGAAGTTTCCCATTTAAGACAATCTTGTGGCACTAATACATGGCTATGTTAAATATATACTTCATAAACGTAAGCATTTTTTCAATGCACTACCTTAGCCATAATAAAACATATTACACAACAAGAAATCAATGAGCATGCACATAATTACTATGACTATTTTTGTATTGGCACTATCAACTTTGTTTTGATTTGTCACCAAAGCCTTTTCCCTCTTGAGTTTTTTGGGGTTGCCCATAGGCCACTATATATATGACCTAAGGTACTCCTAAGAAATAGTTTATAGGCTCGATATGCCTTTCATAGGATTTTCAATATCGTCACTTAGTTAACTCCATTGTCTTGAATCTTCATGACTTGGATAATATCCACATAATACCTAAGCACTTGGGCTTGCTAACCATCTTCAATTTTTTCATGTAGTGAATGATAAATACTAAAGGTCATTATATAAATATTTGAAACATGTGCTTGTGTGTTGTTTTGAATGTTAAGATCACTTTACATTGCTTTTGCAAAACAAGGATTTAGAACTAAAAGGAATCATTTACCAAACTTCATGTTACAACTTTTTTAACCCATTCAAAAAAGAAAGCCATTCATACCTATCATATGATTAGATGTTTCTTCCTTTAGTTCACACGCCTCTGTGTTTCTCTAGAATATCTAGTCTTTTTTTATATAATTTGTGCATGGTTATGCATTGGTTCTCTATATATTTTTTGTCTTATTCAATCAGCTTCCAACTTGATTTCCAAGGAGGTTTAGGTACGAATATCACTTTTTCTAACGATTTTGTGGTGTATTTTGGTTACATGGATTTTTTTTTTAATCTTTCAATTCCTTTCAATCTATTACCCCATAACATTTATGAGGACAAATCAATCCTTTCAATTTGAGGGAATGGAATTAGTTACATTGTAACAACCCCATTTTAATGGTGAATTCCTTTAGAAAAAATCAGAAAAGAACTACTATATCAAGTGTTTATACATCAATAAAATACCTCTTAGATAAATAGTAGAAATTAAAATCTATAATCCAAAGAAAATAATATCTACTTACTTGATCGATGACCAAATTAACCAAATTGCATGTAGACCTTGTCCTCAATCAATCACCAACTCCTCTATCTACAACAATAGTTAGGGGGGTGACTCTCCTCCCGACCAACTCCCAATGAAAGTTGGGGCCTTTGATCGCTCAACAATTAACCCTATGCTACACTAGATAACAACTTACGTGTTTGTCTATCAACCTCTGTACAACAATTTCTTCCTCCTTAGCATCCCTATCAACAAGTGCACTCACAAACAACATAAAAATACCCAAACAAGTAACCAAACCCCAAAACTTAACTAGCAAGACTAGGCCCCCTACCTTGTGGCCTTCCCTACTTTTCATTACTTAATTTTGATATTTTACCCAATTTCTTAATTCTTGCATGGATGACAAACTTGTTACCCATGCATCTAAATCAAGTTGCAATGCACATTTTACTTTTTTAATTTTTACATATTACTTGACATTTTTATTATTACCATATGCTATTATACTTACACTAATGTCTAAGGTTGTGTGTTACATACTCCCCCCTTTAGGAAACTTCGACCTGAAGTTATAACCCCATAGAAACAAATACAAAGACCTACTCAATCAATCATGTAGATATTAGATAATATAGGTAGCTAGTACTATTGTGAATATGAGAGATTTATATGTGTGACCATCATGCATAATTTTCTAAAAAATGCACTAATACAATCATGTTACCATAAGTTACAACTTGCTATTGGTTAATTTCTAGGTGTCTAATATGCACTCAATGACACAATTTATGCATCAATCTCATTACACTCTCGAGCATTAATTAATCAAATAAAGGACTCAAAATAAATAAAAGTACAACATTCCTAAAACTCCCTCCTTCCTTACTCACCCTCTCCTTGAGAATTATACCATTAACCACCTCCATAATCCTCCTTAATAATACTCCATATGGTCTCGCTCAATATGGCATGAGTACTCCACTGTAACCTATCTGTGAATCATACTGTAGGAATCAAAAGTTCCCTAGGAATTTTCCCTAGCTTAGTCGCCCTCTCAACTTTCGATAAATGTGCGAACTCATTGGAATTAATTGGAATTTGGGCCTCATCAAAATCAATCAAAATTTGGGCCTCGTTAAAACTTATCGACAACTGGTCATTGAAACATTGATCCTGATATCATGACCATTTTACCCTAGGAACCTTCAAAGGTTGACCTGTACTCCCTACTTGTTCACCCTTTAGGCACCAACCCAGTGCATCACAATTCCTTTTCCATATGCCTCCCCCCAACGAGGATACCTCAAGCCGTGGAATTTTTATACTAAAGTTAGGGCTACTGGCATATAATTAATTATTGAGTTTGTCCCCCATCACATGAGTTGTTTGTAGTATCCATTCTCATTCGTGGTTATGGGTTGCCACGAGATCCTAGAATGATTATCCTCAGTTAAGTTTTTTGTGTATATTACCTAAAAAAAACTTCCACTTACCACACATGTATAGCAATTAGTGATTATAAGACACCATGAAATCCATTATGAATAATAAAAGTACTATAACTAGTTATCATATGTGATCACAAAGAATGTCTCATCAGAAATTAACATTTGCAATAGAACGTATCATAAGCCATCACCATGAAATGATATGCCTCGTAACTATGTTTTAATTATCATGAAGTGTTAACTTTAATTTATTAAGCACTCTTCTATATACCAAATCACACGGAATAACAATCCATGATATCATCAAGCCTCTTGCTAAACTAATGTTTCATGAAGGATCATCATGAATTAAAAACATATGATAAAATAAAGTACTACACTAGATATAAACATAAAGTAACAACATATCATAAATTGTGTATCATCGGTCACCAAGTACCATGATGAAGTAATGAAGTACCGTAGTGAATATCGACATGAAATAACAACACATCATATACTACATGTCATCTATCTCTAGATACCATGATGAAGCAATAAAATACAATGGTGAATATCAGCATGAAATAACAACATGTCATATACTACATGTCATATGTCTCTAGATATCATGATAAAGCAATAAAATTTTGTACTAAACATTAAAATATTAAGAATTAGACAAAGTATAACATGCCCAGGTAAATAAATCTACTAAAAACTCACGACGCATTACAATAATGATATCTTACTCTAATATTTACTTGCTAGAATATATTGTTTTTGGGGTTGAGATTAGCATTAAATTTTACATTCATGGGATGTAAATTGTAGCATTATATCAAGATTAACTATTAATCTTGGGCCAATGTAAAGTGTTAGGTATGATACATGTGCCACAATTTGTTTTTCCTATCAGTTGTTCTCGTCATTTTGTTAATCTCAAGTAAGACTAACTTTAAATATGCATACATCATCTTCATCTTACTAACATTCACCACTAATCTCTATGTGTTATTATATTACCTTAAAATGGAAAATAAAACCTTATAACTCATTTTATATGTATATATAAACTCATAAATTTATTGCATTAAAATCTTTAAATAATTTAACCTACATATATTACCCTAGTTATATCAATATTATTAAGCATTTGATTAGTTCAATGTCTAGTTCAAATCCTTCTAAGATAAAACACAAATTTGAAAAAGCAATCTTTAGATTTCCTTACCAATTTAAAAAAAAGGCTCAATAAAAATGACGTCTCCTCAAAAGATTTGAAAAAGCAATCTTTAGATTTCCTTACCAATTTAAAAACAAATCTCAATAAAAACTACGTCTCCTCAAAAGATGTGTAAGCACTTTTTAATAAGGATTATTTTCGTAGGTAAGCACTTTTTAATAAAGATGTGTAAAAACTTTTTAATAAGGATTCTTTTCATAGTATAACAAAAGTTACGAGGTGGCAATGTTTTTGATTTTGTTTTCGCTATAAGATAGTGGTTATAAATTGAAATATTTAATACTATGTTATAGATAAAAGGGTTAAGCAGATTTGCTCCATTTTGCATCATGTAACGGACCAATAAGACAAGAGATAAATCTAGAATGGTTGTCTATCTTCTTTTCGTATCAACATTGAAATCACACCCAATCTCAAACCTTATAAATCCATTCCATTTTTATTATATCTAGCCATAAAGTCAAAGGTCTCAAGTCATATAATGGAGAACCATAATATCTATGAAGACAAAGCATGTGACACTGAATATATGATGATAAAAGTATCTTGTTTATAGATACCCAAAAATGTTTACTGGTAAAGGTGAAGTTAATATGAAATGTTTAAAGATGGCTTGAATTTACACTAATTATTTAAGATGATGAATTGTAAGATCAACCTTCCTGTTAGATTGCAACTGTTTCAACCATGTTATGGCTAATGAGTATTGAATAAACTATTTTTTTGCATTTTGTTAAATTCATGCCTTACTTATCTGGGATAATCATTTTCAATACATGTAAAAATTCAAATTAGCAACTATGCTAATTACTGCATTATAGGTTATGTTGAAACATCTATAAAATAAATGAGATTGAAGACATAAATATATTTTTTTTTTAGAATTTTCATATGATACCATATATGGTTAAATTTTCATATGGTTGAAAATTAAGATAACAGGCAAGAAATTTAAGAATTAAATTAATTATTTAATTTAATTTTCACTCACAGTGTCAATCAATAAAATAAATATTTGTGTGTTAAACCATGTCTTTTTCTTTGTATATGAACATTTTGCATTTTTTAGAAGTAAAGAGTTGTGAAACAAACCATTAATTCATGTTTTATTACCAATGGATACAATTGACAACAAGAGTGGTTGTGAAGCAGCAAGTCCCTGCCAAAAAGTAACTGTTTTCAATGCTATAAGTCTCGATTTAAGAGAGATCAATGTGAAAATTTTGCATTTAGCTGGCCTTTACTAAATTTGCATTTAGTTGGCTTTTATTATCTCATTTTGGCATATGCGATCTATTGTTTCACCAACTACACATTAATGTATAAAAGTAGAAAAATTTCAATAAAAATTGAATTAAGGTGGGTAAACGTGAAAAGTCATATATAATATATCTTTACTTCTCTTATTGACATTTATATAGCATAAAATTACAATTTATTGAAATTTCTTATTGATTTGCAGTTTAATTTATAATAAATTTACAATTTTATATAAAGTAAAAGTTTTATTAAAAATATATTAACATTGGAAATTGTGAAAAAAGCAAAGAGATTCCAGTCTTGTTCTTTAATATTTGTTACTTGCATATGTGATATGTTGTTTCACTCCTGATCATTAATATATAAAAAACTGAACTAAGTTAAATTGCCAACATAAATAGATTAATGGTGGAAATTATTAAAAAAAAATATCCTCAATCTTTATGTGCCCTGTTGTTTCACCAACTGGACATTAATATATAAAGCTAAAATTAAAATTAATTTTTCAATAGAGTATATAATGGTTGGGAAATGTGAAATACCAAAGAAATTTCAATATTAATTTACAATGATTGTGCAATGAAAATGAAAATAGATGTCATCAAACTAACTGCGTTATTCACTGCACCCTCGAGCAATTCTGATAGAAGCCAAAATTTGAGTAAGGTATGTATTTTTAGTGATTTTCTTTAGAGTAGCCTAAGGTTTTTAAAGTGTAGCTATCACAAGTTAATAAATCTCAAAGTAATTTGTTACAGCTTTGTTAACGATAGTAATTTAATAAATCTCAAAGTAATTCATTATAGTTTTGTTAAAGACAGGAACTGTAAACTAATAAAATAAGTGTTGGGTGGCAGCGGATACCTGTCGATTGGTACCACATTTTAACTCGAAAATGGTGCTACGGAGGAAGCCGATATAGAGGTAGTCGATCAACTCAAACTTCAATGAAAGATGCCCTTTAGTCGTTGAAAAATTATTTGCAATGCTGAAAAAAGTTGCATCGGCCAAGCACAAGAAGCAAGAAGCAGAGACAAAGTTAAATTGTTGGCTTGTGGCATATCCTCACACATTGCTCAGAAAAATGTTCAACACCCAAAAGGAGGTAAGTTATTTCATAATATCGCCTCAACATCATCGACATAGCATGTACAGTTCTGCGTTTGCAATGCTGAACAACAGTTCCAGTTATGGGATTGGGAATGGGCCATTGGTTTTTTGAAATTGTAAACAGCTGGTTGTATGCTCTTAATTCATAAATCTTGAACACTTTATCTGACTGGTAAGAAATAATGCCCCTGCAATTTGTAACGTCAAGAGCCCAACAAGATATCATGGAATCAGGCCCAGTCAATAGCATGGATCTAGGAGGGAATTTACAAATCGTGGCCCAGCCATATACACCACGTGTCCTGACTCATGAGATGCCTAAACAATCAGACCTACGGTATTCCACTCAACATCCGACCAATCATAAGCACACCGAGAAGGATGATCCTAACAAGGTTAAAAGGTTAAAATTGAATAGGAACTATATATTTCTATTTGTATTTATCTTATCCAATAATACCGCTTTTCTATCATAGCTCTTCAGCTATATTAATCAGTGTGGAATGGGAACACTTTCTATTGTTAGCCACTCCTCCTGGTAGCGACTAGATGTTTATTCTCCTTTGGATCAGATTATTCAACAGTATTTTTCTTTGTGATGTAATTCCTTTTGGGCGGGTGTTTTTAATACCTTTGATTCTTTTAATAAGAATATCAAGGTCATGTTTTTTTCTTTCTCAAAAAAAAAATCAGCCTGGAATGGATAGTGTCAAGAAACAAAGTGATCCCTGATATTTTGGCATGCGATGTAACTAATATATGATATAATATAAGCATCTACTCTCATATATTTTGTGCCCCTGGACCTCCTGAAACGTTTTTTATTTTCATTTTATGGACGTGCGCGAGCCCTGATCTTATCATTTTCAAATTCTTTGTCTATGCTTAAGTAATAAATAAGTAAGTCCTCGCTTTATTAAATAAGTAATAAGTCCTCGTATTAATAAGTATATATGCCAATAATATCAGAGATACACTTTTTAGATCTTTATAATATCAGAGATGCCCTCTTTAGATCTTTTCGTTTCATAGACTCCATCAGTAAATAAATTTAACTTTTAACTATTAAGGCACTTGTACGCCTTCAGCCCTGTTCCAGTTCAAGGTGTCGTTGCAAGGCAAGAGGCAGTGATAAAGGCGATGGCGGCCACTGTCAATGCATTGGTAGAAGCCAACTGTTGCAATCTATAATCATAACTGTTGTCTCGTTCAATCTAACCCGCTGCATGGCTATACTCAAAACAGTATTATGAAACATGGTAATCAGCAGCATGTTACAATTTGCAACCTGGAGAGCAGCATGCAAGATTACTCACCCCTACGGATTCACCACAAATCGATGAAAGAGATCCTGGTATCGCCCGCTTCCTTTATTTCTATTAGATCTCGCCACGGTCCTAGGCAAGAATGTCAGCCCCAACACAAAGATTGAAGATATAACAAATTTTGAACCGACTTAAGGGGTCTCTTTGTTTGAGGCCCGAGTCTCTCGGGGGTGTTTGGAAGTAAAGATTTTAGCTTTGTAAGTAAAATGAAGATTGAATGGTTTGCAGGGCAGGATTCTCTCACGGTGGAAGTAGTTTCCATGGTAATAACACCATTAATAGTAGCAGTAGTGAGAAGAAAAATAAAAACAAGGACAACAGGATTTGAATTTCAGGAATTTGAAGGGGAATTTTGTCTCTCCCTGTGGACGATACAGATTTGGAAATCTTGTCTCCTTCGCCTTCAAATTCAAATTCCTGACAAGGCACCAGATATTATCTCATGTGATTCCCCTGTCGTCAGCCTCAATTTTGGGTCGGAATGGACCTGGAATCCTTTTGAATTGATCGGTGCGCTTTTTTCCATTGCCTTCACCTGAAGCAGTGTTGAATAGGGCTGAGGATGGTTGTAGATGGCTCCGCTGAGGGTGTTTTCCTTAGGAGATGAGAATTATGTGTTATCGACATTGTAGGGATCAGATTCTGCTACCAATTATGCGTTATCTGGATACAACATTGCAGGTTCAGTTCCCCAGCACAACAAGAACAAAGAACATCCATCCTTAGATCCTCGGTCTGTCCAACAGCTGACCAGAGACCCAAGCCTTCCCAGGGGGAAATAATAAAAACGATGTCTCCTCAAAAGATGTATTGGATTCACTTTATTTATTGTATGTGTCCAGCCTTTTGTAAAGGTTTACTCTACTCAATTAATTACAACTAAGAATGAAAAATGATTCATTAATTATTCTGAAACAATTAGACTAAGCACTTCATAACAATTTTTTGTTTTTGGCTTCTCTCAACCCAAACATCTTTTCTTTCTTTAAAAAGTATTTTGTAGTAATCGTAATAGTCGAAAGACCAACTTGCCTATGTTTTGTGATTTTTTTTTAATAGTCAAAAGACCATCTTTTCTTTCTCCTCAAAAGAAACTCACCATCCATGATGAGGCAAGATTTTCTTGCAAGTGTAGATGATTCTCATCTTTCTTTTTCAATGCATTTACTGGACCATTGTATTACGGATTATGTTCTCTCGTTATTCCATTGCCTCTTATATTTTAGAATAAAACAATTTAGAAAACATGGAAGCATATTTTCTTTCATTGGATGCTTTTTCGCCAACAAAAATTTGTCTCAAAAATGCTCAACACACTAACATATGGTTGTCTTCGATATGAAAAAGTATAGAAACACTACATCATCTAAAGTTCTAAATAAATTCAAAATCATAATATGTTGAGGGGCCATGTTACCAAAAACATAACCAAAACAAGAGACAAATCAAGAGAGTTAACAACATTTAAAAAACATAAACCACCATCTCCACCCAAATGTTTAATAATGTACTAATATGGGAATGATAACAACAACAAGAACGAAACTGAGAGGAAAGAACCTATTCCCTTCTACAAATTTGCTTCCTATAGGGTGAAGGCGTTATCCAAATCATATGGAATATGCTTGAGTAGATTGATTAAGCATTCCTTTCTAGAAATCTAACTACAAGGTTCTATAAGCAAATCACACCAAAGAAATGTGATTGAAAATCAACTGTTTTTTTAACATTCATTTGTAAGTTTTGTGGCTTGTTAAAGAGGGTATGATCCCTAGTTAAGTTAATGGAGTATTAAAATGGCATGACAAAGAGGGATGATGTCATGGGGTCTATCGATGGCCAACTTTTCAACCATCTCGGAGGCCCATGTGGCACTACCCTGTGACTAGGCAAGGTTGAGACAAACTTGGTAGGCTCACCGATATACTACGCATGATCGCTTACAAGTTAACAATTATACTTGTTACACTTATTATCTTGGTTACAGTGGTGTTCAATTTACACTTAGCCAAAACAAGAGTAATGCATCCGACATAATACATAAGAGACAACAAAATTTAAGTAGGAACCCAAATCGGCATGCTCAAGAGTTCTTTATAAAACAAGGTTACATATTGCATAGCATGAGAGTGGAGAGATGCCACAAGCCAACCCATCCAAAGAGCGCCCAACAAGCCACTCTAATAAGAACCTCAAACTGAACACCTTCTACATCTTTTGTTGTTGTGTCTTCTGTTGCAACCAACCGAAACCTGTTTCCACAGACCACCAAGAGACGTGCTCCCAACCTGAGCTAGGTCTTCCCCCTTATGGCATGGTCTTTCCTTCTTGTAGCTTACTTGGTCATATTTATTAGCCTCTTTCCTTTCTCTTAGTTTCTTGGCATGAGGGTGTGCCCAAGACTCCACCTTGTGGCACCCCTCCCTTGCACGCTAAGTGTGCCAATGCGTTTTCTTCCATAAGACTCCATCGTGGGGCTCTCAAGTCAACATTTCTTCATGTCTTCTTGTGGGCACACACCCTTCCTCGACGTGCTCCAACCCATCTACATGTTTTCCTTGTGGGCCCACCCCACTCTATCAAGCTTCGTTGCTTTCCCACTTGTGTGCCCACACCTTGGTCATTTTGCTCATGTGTCTTGATATGCCTACGTCCCTTGCCCAGTCATTCGCAAGCCGAGATATCGACTTGGCACACCCAATGTGTCATGCTCCCAAGTCAAGCTGGTTGTTCTGCTACGTTCGCAAGCTCTAAGATTTTGGGTGAGCTTCCACGCTAAGCCTGTCTCCAGCATGTGACAATGAGTTTTCTCAACCTTAAATTCTAAGTGTTATTTTCATTTATGTAAAACTTGTTTTGAGAATAAATTCTAAGTGTTATTTTCATTTATGTAAAACTTGTTTTGAGAATAATTTCAAATAAAAGAAATAATAAAAGTATGCAATATTTTCAATACAACATTTTTATCATCGTGTATATATAAAATTCATAATAACCATTTTGTATAAATAAATATAACAATGTTTATTCATCCTTAAGAAAAATATGCAAGTATTGTATTTGTGTCTGGTAGGTGTGTCTTAAGGTTTTGGAAAGAGTTCCACGGGGATAAGAGGTCCATGGAAGAATGTGCAGGACGTATCCAACAAGAGCCTTTCTATGATGGATCTCTTCTAAGCAGTATTCATCCAAATAGACCTATCATAGATCTTGCCTAAGCGGTATCCATCTAGATAGTTCAGGCTAGGATTTTTCCTCTTGTTCAGCCTCTCCAATAATTACTTTCCTCCATACCCGAGCCAATATCCAAATTCCAATTCAATATGAAATTAAGGGTTACGTTACCAAAAGCAACGCCCCTTTATTTTTACATCATAACTTTTTGGTTTTACCCAATCGCAACATAGCTAATTACTTTTAACTTCTTTTACATTCTGCTCGTATTTCATAACTTCTCTTTAACACACAATTACAGGATTTGATCCATTTTAACTCTTTTATCTTGTATTATTTTTCCATTTATTACATGGGAAAATTGGTCTATGACATTCTCCCATCCCAGAATTGATGTTGTCCTCCATCATCCTTGACCCCATCTACACCAAAATTTAGTATGAGATATCTTTTCTTTAATAAAAACAATTCTCTCTCTCTCTCTCTCTCTCTCTCTCTCACACACACACACACACACACACACACATATACATACATTTATATACATGTATATATGTATATAAACACACACACATATATTATATGTGTGTGTGTGTGTATACATGTATGTATATGTACATGTGTGTGTGTGTGTGTGTGTGTGTGTGTTATCTTGAAATTCATAAATCAACAAGCATCAATAAGTTTAGGATAATGTCGAACAAAATCTTATAATAAATCATTAAAACAAGTTATATTCTAAATATGAATACTAGCGGTGTCAGCCACTATATGGCTCTTATTTTGAATGTCGCCAACTTGTAATTACTGAAAATACTTTGAATTAATTTTTCTAGTTTTGTTTAAATATATATCCTAAATATTGGTGAATATACACTTCACCTAAATTTCATAAGTTTTCACTTCATATCACATACCATGTAATCTTGAATGTTCTAAGGTTACATCACTTAATGAAAGTAAGCTTGAATATTTTGAGGTTATATCACTAAATGTAAATCATAATCACTTACATTACTATTGATTCGCATAACCCAAAACTTATACATTCCTCTACTACTGTGAATACATATGAAACAAAGTTTGGACCTTTTAACTAAAAAAAACTTGACTATAATACTATGTTGCATATATTCCTACATTGGAAACTCTAAATAATTATCTTGACCCATGAAATCACCTGTAATTGTTATGTAATAAATCATAAATACTTCCAATATGTGATCTCTTATTTAATTGGTTCAAGATTATTCTTATAATGATGAATATTTTTAAATGATCAACTTATATAGAGTGGTCTAACTGTTGATTTATGTATATTGATTTTGTTACATGCACTCTCTCCCATTTGAAATTTTCTCCATCCTTGGAGAAACTCTAACCTCTACTTTTTGTAATATCAATCAATTAAATTAAAGTAATATTAAAACATAAGAAATTAGTATAGTTACCCTTATGTTTCTTTACATTGTTGATGTTGTTTTTATGGTGAAGAGTCTCTCTGATCTCCACAAGCACTGCAACATTAAATAAATGAAAATTGATAGTGCTTATTATGAACTTGGAAACAATTGTAAATCCATGAAACTTTGTCTCTAAGATAAGAAGAAACTCTTCTTTGAGACCTTAGTAATTCATAATATCCTATATAATATGTGAAGTTTGGGGTTGTAGAATCTCTAAAGAATCATGTAGAAAGAAACTCTAAATACAAAATAATTTTATAACTAATCACCTCAAAATTTAAGGAAACACAACATGTGCAAGTATTTCACATTCATTAGAGAGAATTTGAGGTAAAAAATGGGCCTCCTAAGAGATGTACTACAAAAATATAAGATATATTAAAATATTATGAGTTAGGGGTTTTATGGTGTAGGTATATATGACAACTCACCTCCTACACTACTTTTTATGCACAATATAAATAACCATGGTTGAGTTACTTTTCTCAATTGACTATAAATAAAATTAATAAAATAACTCTACAATGATGTGACTAAGATTCATTGTAAATTCCAAAAAAATTATTGTCCTTTAGCATTTATTTGTCTTGAACTTGTAAATAAAATTAAACAAAAATGAATTTAATTTATATGCATAACTAACATATTTTTTTCATATAAATATCATTCATGAATTTAATTTATTTTAAAAATACAAGATTATATATATTAGTTTGACATTATGATATTAAATACAATTGAGTGAATATATAATTTAAAATTAAAAAAACATGAAAATGACAATATATTATTTTATAAAAAAAATGTAAAAAGACATTTTTATGAATTATGAGTACTTTACTTGAAAATGACAATAATATTATTTTATGAGAAAGTGAATTGTGAGTACTTTACTTGAAAATAACAATAATATTATTTTATGAAAAAGTGTGAAATGACTTTTATTATGAGTACTTCACTTTATGACTTAGAAGTACTTGTACCACTACCTTGGTTAACTATGGGTTTTCATCCACCATAGAAAATGTGACAAATAAGCATTCTTAACTCATGCAATGCCACCTCAACTATGGGGGATGATGTCATCTACTAGAATGTAATTGGTTGATTTTTATAGTACATTTTGGTCCTTTTGAGGCCCATTTTTGACCTCAAATTCTCTCTAATGAAGAGCATGGTTATGACTAGGTACTTAATGTACAAGAACAAGATCGGCAACATTAATACAAAAAGATTCCTTATAAGCTTGTTTATCCATATTATATTCCAAGAGTTTAAGAATAGAGTGATTCTTACAACTTGTTAAACTACAAAATGAAAGAGAAGTGCACATGTATTTTTTTTACTATTACACTCATCTCATGGATCATATGAGATCTACCCAGCAAATTAATAAAATAACATTTTATAAAAACCCACTTCATATGTTTTTCATTTCACTTGATTATCCTGGAGTGATAGTGGGACTGTTGTTAAACAAAATGGACATCTAATTATTATTGTCAAATTAACTATTGTGAAAATAAATGATTGTGTCACATGTACTCTCGAGTTTTCTTTATCCTTGAGAAACTGTGACCTTTCTAACTAGTTAACTCGTCATAACTACGTTGACTTAAGATTACTTCTCTTAAACCATTTTAAGCACATAAATACATTTTTAAAAGCAATCGATTCTTTACCTTTTCAAATGCTTGATAAACCAAAGTTGATCTTAATAAGCACTCAAAAATTAAAAATAAAAATAAAAAAGAAGTAAATGGTTATCTTATTTATTGACTATTTGTTTGTATATGTAAATCCTTATATTTTTAACTTTAATATGTATACCAATGTAAAATGGTATGTGAATTTCATAAGGACATAACCTAGTTTCTGTTATTACATTTTCATAAGTTTTAGTTATACCTAAGAAAAAAAAGATTGAGAATAATTAGTGAAGAAATGCTTACTTTACATTTTAAATCTTAAGCATCATGGTATGTTAAAACCATGGGAAAATACCATGGATTACCCAAAACCATGGTTTGTAAACCACTAACACTGAACTCATTATAGGATTTTACTAAATAGAGTAAAATAAACTAACTCCACTCAATATTCTCAAATCTTAAATTTATCTAAATAAAGGAGGGAATTAACATCATCTACATCTTAATATATATGTAAATTATCCCCATGGCATACATTTACGTTTTATCTTTGTCAACTTGCTATCTATACTTTTTATTACATATCCAACAACAAATAAGCTATAATATTAGTAAAATTTGTACTCGCTTGTAAATCCATACAAAGTGTTATCCCTAAGGGGTAGCTCACTCCATTGGTGCTTCCAATTCCAAGACTGAAGTAATTGAGGTCGGAGGTACAATTCTCTAGGTCCTTTAAGGTTAGGTTCTCAAACCTAGAGACAACAGGGTGAGGCCCCTTTGGGTGGACCCTTGAGAATTATTATTGTGGACGTAGTGATCCCTCTATCTTTGAGGGTTGTGAACCACATGAAAAAAAATCCATATGAAGCAACTTCTCCACAAGTTAAACTACTCATAATTTTTTGTAATATCTTCATTAGAAATGCCTATATATATTATGGCTGGAACATATGCACATATTATCATGCATTATAAATTTAACATAAGAAGATACATATATGGACAATATAACAATAAGAAATCATGCATGCATTCCCATACTATTTTTCATTAACATGAAGATTCACTATGATTTACTATCACATGTGTAGGTACAAGTTTGCATTAACATGGAGATTCTCTATGGTTTAGTATCACACTTCACTATGAAAATCTCATCAATGGATAAATTAAAACCTTGTAAAATATTTACTAACAATTTGTCCCTTTTTTTAATACTTATCGTCATATTCAGATTGAGATATCTGAATTCAGTCTCTAACACCAAATGTGAGAAGCTAAATTTCTGACCCAATTTCTTTGTATAAATTGACCTAAAAAGTAATAAAGAAATGAAGAAGCAGATAATTATAACTTCAATACCATAAGACAAATATTTAAAAGAAAAATAAATTTAATTCACAACATTTATTTGGATATATAACATGTGAATAACAATAATATACAGTTATAGATATGAAAATTATTTGTTACACAGGAGATGGTTGGCTTCTTGAAGGGAACATTGGCACACTTAGACAGAGAGGCAAGTCTCATGGCTGCTCACCACAACAAGTCTCGTGGCTCCACACCATGACAAGTCAAGTCTGAAGCTCGCCCTAATTACCTCATGTACATGGAAAAACCCCACACGCTCTCGTGCATGGAAAAACCCATAACGTACATGGCCTATCCCTTAACCCCATTCTCTTCGTCATGGCAATTCCTTCAATGTCCCTCCAATCCTATGAATCATCCTTAAATAGTGTATAATGGTGAAATACTGACTTTGCACTTTTGCAGTATAGCTCATCATTTTGATACAATATAAGAAAACTAGTTTCCTTTTATAACTTTTACATCATTTTCATTTTTATTCTTTTATTTTAAAAACTCTTTTATTTTTTTCTTTTATTCATTTATAACACATAAAATTGGCTTATGATAGAGAGAGTGAGGTATCTAGGTGCCTCCAAGTGAATTAATTACATCCTCCCCCACCTGGGGTAGTCGTCATACTTAGTAGCGTCTCCATGACACTTTACTACCTTTGGAAACCTTTTCCATACTATTTCCTGCTGCACATAGTTTAACTACTTGGTCCACCCATGTGCTTCATCTCAGCTAATCTGCATGGTGCATCTTCACTCATCCCTCTTAATTATGTGGGTGATCAATCTCCTCAATTGGATTATGTTTTTTGTTTGTCCCTATGCTCTCTTTGCACGAGTCTCCATAACTTGGTGACCTCTGTGTCATGCGGAGAATCCTGCTATCTTCATCCCACCTTGGCTTCTCTTTTGGCATGCCTCCTACTAAAGGCATATGAGTCCACTTCTACCTAAGCCAAATGTAGAATTTTGACACCTTTGGCTACTCTAACCAAGAAATGGGTGTGGATGACACCATTTTCCATCACCCAAATCATCTTCCATCCTTGGTTCTCTTGCAACCTTCATGTTCAAGTGTAGAAGGAATAACACATTACCACCAATTGTTCCATCACATTCAACAAACAACCATCATGCTTCTGGATCGTCTAGACACATCTTCCCATTCGCTATTGAAGTGCGTGTGGCACCACATGGTGCGCCTTCGTTTACTCGGGTAGCTACTATGTATCCCAGCCAGTGGTTCTAGTTTTTCCCCATGTTTGTGTAGAAATAAACAAGCTTCTCCAAGCTCATTAAGGTTCATTCTAAATCCTTTTCCATGGTGTTCATCCACTCTTACAATCGAATGACTAATTCTTGGCTAGATGGTTCCAACACCTTGCAAGCATAATGCTCTTATTTTCCTTCCCCATCCTCTGCATCTCCATGAAGGTCTATCACACATACAAAAGGTATCACTTTCATAGACGTGACCTTTCCACCTTGATACAACTTCCTTATTGTCTACATTTAGATAGGCTCATCTTGCGAAAGAAATGCTAATCATTCCAAATGAGGCATAGGAGTTGCCTTAGATCTCCTCATGAATTCCTATCCAATAATGATTATGAAGCTCGCTTCACCCATCCACTCTCTAATAATCAATGAATCATGAATAACTTATCTAACAACCTTCTCCATACTTGATTTCACGACCTTGAAAGAAGACTACCCCATCTCGACCCACAACAAAATCCTTCTTGCAATATCTTCCTTCATGAAGTTGTGCCTAACACCACTATTAACTAAGGCAACCACCTACTTCCCATTCACTTCCATAGGCATGTAACACAGTCTTATGTAGTCAGGATATTGTGCATCTATTGGTTCCTTTAGAACAACTTTTAGCAACTACAACACTCCTACAATAGGCTTCTCAACATGATCTACCATTTCTAGCTTATGTGGTCTAAGCATATGGTTCTTTGCATAGTGATACTTTATACAGATGTAATATATGAGATCAACTTACCCTTTTCCTTGGGTTGTTCCGCACTCTTAACCTTATTGTTTTTGTGCTTGACACCTAACTTTGGTTTTCCTTTAATATTTTTCTTGAATTTTCCATGATCTCTCTCGTTGAATTCTTCATCTCCATTGGACTCATCTATTATGTCCACACGATAGTCCAAGAGCTTATCAGCTATTGATTTTTCTACTGCAAGGGTCTATACACCTTGGCATTGTCAGTCCGTTTGTACCCACGACTCTAAGCCCTTCATAAAGTGATAGATGTTGGAATATATTAAACCCACTCATAACTTAGGATAAAATAATTAATCATTATTTGATTAATTATTCACCCACTAGCTTAATTAGTTGGAATCCACTTGCACCTTAAAGTCAATACATGCCATCTATATCCTAGGAATGAATTATTTCTAATTCTGAGTTGATCTTGACCACCTTTTGACCATCTAGAATTAGTATACAACACTTTACAGCAGATTCTGCTTTATTTTGCTTTTTCTACTTTTTCTGCTTTTCTATGGATAAGATAAAAGCTAATCAACTAGGAAACTGGAAGCTTTTGTTTCCAACACATCCTCCATTATTTTTTCTCCATTTTCCAGGATTAGCATATTTTTCCATCTCCCTTGACAACTCATTCATGTTGTTTCCAATTCGTGAGGTCATTGATAGATTTGGGAAGTGCTTTAGCCACCTATGGGGGTTTGCTATATTTTGGTAAGTCGGCCTTTCTGAGCTTTATGATTTGTCTCCATACAATTCAATTTTCCTATGAAGGATGTACTATTTATGTACACTATTATTCATCATTATTCAATGGAAGGATACACACCAATATTCATCTCTTCATTCATGTGATTCAGTCTCTTTTCTTCTCTCTATTTTTCATGTGTATGCTTGTGAGAATTCTTAGTAGCAAGATATATTTCATGTGCTTCTTCTTAGCATCATTTCTCATAGCATTGATCTATTATTTCTACACGGTATTAGAGCAGCAAGGTGATCAAGTTCTACAGAGTTGAGGAGCGCTTCTAGTCTCCTATCCCTCTCTAAAGAAGAGCTTGTCTAGCTTACAAGATTTTTTCCTAGTTTGTTTTGCAGGTTGCAGAGAGTTTCTTCTTAAGCACATCAATTCAGAAATATGGATTCTCCTTCATCAATAATTCTTACTCCCTTAAACTACCATGAATGGAAATACAAAATCTCCATTCTATTGCGTAGTAGAGGATTGTACAGAGTTACTCTAGCTTTGGAGAATGAGCCCAATGCTGTGATTGAGAAAGCTAAGTGGCACAATAGGTTGGATGAAGCCTATGGAATGCTTTTCCTCTCTATTTCTCCCAACCTAATCTTTCATCTAGATGGTTTTACCACTCCAAACCAAGTATGGACTCAATTGGAGTCTCTCTTTGGAGTTCAAGATGAGCTAAGAGCACATCAATTGGAGATTGAGTTATTCTCACTGAGTCCAAGCAATTTCGAATCTCTTGAGGGTTTATTCACCAAGTTCAAGTCACTAGTTCTAATTCTCAAGCAATGTGGGATTCAGAAAGAAGATTATCAATTAATCATTTCCATTCTTTCAAAATTGGGTCCTGATTACTTAGCTTTTGTGTCTACTTTTCATGCTACTAGGAAAATGCCTTCTTTAAATTCTTTAAATTATTTTCTTGATTCACTAACAAAGGAGAAGGATAAATTGATCCATATGGGTGTTCTTAATTCTCCCAAGAGCAAGGATCGTGCTCTCTTGGTTCAAGGAAGCAAGAATCACAAATCAAAAGAGAAGCAAATTGTGAAGAAGCCAAAGTCAAAAATTGAAGATGAAGATTCATATGAAGATTTAATGAAGAAAGTTAAGAAGAAAGGGAGCACATCCAAGTTTTCTTATTGCAGAAATGGTTTTCATTCAGAGAATAATTGTTTCAAGAAGAATATGTACATCATGTCTCAGCTTCTTGAGAAGCACAAGATCGAAGTTCCAGATGAACTAGAAAATCTTGTTGATTCCTCAGAACAATGTCATATTGGGCAGTTCCAAGGTGATATAAATTATGCTTTGACTTCCAGAGTTCTCTCATTTTCTCATGTCTCTGATATAGATTTAGTCTCTGATATATCAGAATCATAAATATCAGAACCTTTCTTTGATGATCCTCCTCTCAGTCTACTAGATTCATCTCCCAAGAATTGTGATTTTTCATTAGATATTGACTTGCCTTTGAGCAGCTTTTCCTCACAAGATTGTATATATGATTTAGAATATTGTTTGTAGGCTGATATGCATGTCATGACACATATAATACCACCATCCATACCATCTACCATACCTCTAAATAATCCAAAGACTATACAAATCCCAAGCTCACTAGTTGATTCCTCATTGGTCTCTTATGCAGTGATAATTATCTTACATGGTTTGAAGTCTTTCGTATATTTCAGTGGCTGGTTATCCATGTCCTTAGTCATATTTGGACTAATATTAAACCTTTTTAGATCTATTATAAACACTTATGGTTCAGATCTTATGCCCATCCATCATTCAGAGTTTTACACCTATCAGGTTTCCCCAATTGCTCATAATTTTCCTAGTCTAGTCCTATATCCTCATGGAGCCACTGGAGCCTTTGTCCTTGCTGTTCCATATGCTAATATCTCTGATATATCAGAGTTTTATCAGCCTAATATCATATCTATACATGTGCTACATTATATTGGAAGATTGACATGTGATTCACATCACAATTTTGCAGCTATTCAAGGAATTGGTTGTGAAATAAATTGTTTTAATTTTTGTAATCTTTGGGAAGGAGTATGGACATATCTCTTTTCCATTTCAGATTATGTTTGAGATAAGAGTTCGAAAGCAGCAAGAAGCATTCATATAATGCTCCTACTTCATCAGATAATGAGATACAAGGAGTCTCTCCTCTTCCTTGCAGATTCTACACTCCAACACATGTTCATGGAGTTCATGATTTCTTCAACAAGTATTCCATCCAGAAGAAATTCACTCAGCTCATTCAAGTGAAAATAAGGATATGTTGAAGACATATTATTCCAAAATTTTGTGCCTTGTCCTTTCTTGAGGGAGGATTTTCCCCATGTGGTTTTGCCTCTTTCTTCACTTTTCTGGACATAATAATTGTTAAAGGGTGACCATAGCCTTGTTGTTGGGCCCTATATGAATCTATATTTTTTACCATACCATCATAAAATTCAAACTTATAGGGGGGTGTTGGAATATATTAAACCCACTCATAACTTAGGATAAAATAATTAATCATTATTTGATTAATTATTCACCCACTAGCTTAATTAGTTGGAATCCACTTGCACCTTAAAGTCAATACATGCCATCTATATCCTAGGAATGATTTATTTCTAATTCAAGTTTGATATTGACCACCTTTTGACCATCTAGAATTAGTATACAACAATTTACAACAGATTTTGCTTTATTCTGCTTTTTCTGTTTTTTCTGCTTTTTTATGGATAAGATAAAAGCTAGTCAACTAGGAAACTGACAGGTTTTGTTTCCAACCCATCCTCCATTATTTTTTCTCCATTTTATAGGATTATCATATTTTTCCATCTCCCTTGACAAATCACTCATTATTTTTCCAATTCATGAGGTCCTTGATATATTTGGGAAGTGCTTTAGCCACCTATGGGGGTTTGCTATATTTTGGTAAGTCATCCTTTTTGATCTTTATGGGTTGTCTCCATACAATTCGATTTTCCTATGAAAGATGTACTATTTATGTACACTATTATTCATCATTATTCAATGGAAGGATACACACTAATATTCATCTCTTCATTCATGTGATTCAGTCTCTTTTCTTCTCTCTATTTTTCCTATGTATGCTTGTGAGAATTCTTAGTAGCAAGATCTATTTCCTGTGCTTCTTCTTAGCGTCATTTCTCATAGCATTGATCTATTATTTCTACAATAGAGGTGGTCCTTATTGCTCATATTTTTTATCTCCAACATGAGGGTCATGTAAGATTTTATGTATACTTGAAATATTCCAACATTCTTAAGCTTCATGAGCTCATTGTGGGAAACCCAACATTGGCTCCCAAGCCCAAATTGATCTTTCAATGCTTCCTTAATTTGGTTCCAATTTTTAGTTGTTCCATCTACTTACCCCCAGCCACATATTTTCCCTTGTTTCTCCACGACAACTTGGCAATGCCTATGAGAAACATCACTACAACATTAAATTTGGCTTCATTTGAATTGGTGTTCATCTTGTCCAAGTATTGCTCAACATCCTAGTAAAAGTTTCCAAGTAACTTGGAAATTTGGGTGTCGTCATATGGTTCGGTTTCTTTCATTCTGATTTTCATAGTTTTTGTTGAATCTTTCCCACTCACTATGACCCATTTTAACAAGATAATGGTGTCATTCACATGAAGTTGGAGCTCCTGCACCAAATCTTTCATTACTCGTCCCTACGGGTCATATTTGTTCAAAATGTGACATTGGAGAACCTTCCAGCTTATCCACACTCCCATCTTTTGTTTGCTTCAACTCACCATTGGAATTCATAGTAGACCTTGTTAGGATTATTAATCCTCCCTTGTCCAAATTTGGTCATATGTCTAAATCGGGAGTCCATCCAGTCTATTTATAGTCATTAACACCATTGAGTCCACTTGACCTAATTGGGGCACATGTTTCAGTTACTAAAGTGTGGGGAACACTAATTGAGGCTCACTGCCACTGATTGCACTTGATTGCATCAGTTTAGGAGCCTCCTAGATCAATCCCTACAATTTAGGAAGCCACTGGGAGTGCCGAAACCAACCAAGGTCAGTTCACTTCAGTTAATGACTAGTCAAGATAAGCTACGAGTCAGTTACATTTAGTTCTAGTCCTCTACATTCAGTTAGCGCTAGGTTTACTTGACTGAACACATGTGGGGCGCATTTCTCACCTACCATTGTCAGTTAACCTTAGTCAACACTAAATGTAACACTTGAGTTATGTTTTAGAGCTCCGATGAACTCTGGTTATGGTTTAGACAAGGTCAGTTAACTATTGAGTCCTCCGATAGTGATTTAGACAAGGTCTTGGTTACCTACAGTCAAGTAGAGTCTAATCAATTTGAACTTCCTCATGTGGATTCGAATTGCTTGTGGCTATTAAAGCCATTGTACTTCATTGTAATTATCTATCTAATTACTCTTTGATTAATGAAAAGCATTCACAGCTGCAAGCCATTTTTGCACTGTTTCATTCTTCAATAACTGAGTAAATTGTGTGATCTATCATGTGAGTTGTGTGTTTTTCCATAGATTTATGTGCTCAATTTAATAGACCTACACTCCTCAAGAACCTCGTTGAACATATTTCACATTAGGTCCGTCTCTTCTCCCATGGAAGTTTCCTTCTCTTTGTGCTTACAAAGTGCACTATCCATATACTCTACAATTTTCTCAAGCGACACGAGCCTGGTTCTTATCTTGGGATTTTTTGGCATTGACTTCCCGTCATGTTCTCCATGGAGATATTCATCTTTCGTGTAATACCCCCAATTTGACGCTTGTAATGTATTCAAATACATTATGTAAATTATGTAAATATGCTAGTTTCGATTCCTAGTGCAGAGCTGAAGTCCAAGGAACAAATGTTGATTGCATAGGCATATGTGATGTAAATACTATATGGTTGGCTCTCCATGTTAACTAAAAATATATGTAAATATTTTGTGCATAAATAATAAAATGGTTCAACGATGGTTGTGTAAGGAGCACCAAAGGGGCTATGATTTCACCAGTGGAGAAGAGGAAAGGGGGCCTATGGGAAAATAATCATTGCTACCAAGTGTCAACCTTAGAACTCACCCAAAATTCTATCATGTGCCTTGAATAAGACAAATATCTTCTTTTTTTACTATTTTTTGTTAGAAAAACAGGATCGCAGAGCAATAACAATTAAACAAGATGCAAATATAAAACACATTAACACGTTGCAAGAGAGACACCAATATAATGTGGTTCACCCAATATGGGTTACATCCACACATAAATTGCTATATGGCATAAGGTGCTTGTCCTTCCTTTTGGCTGAGGACTCCTCCTATGGCCGTATCAGAGGCATCGGTAGATATGTGAAAAGGGAGGGACCAATCAGGACCCCTAAGTATTGGTGCCACCGATAGTTTAGCTTTTAATATCTCAAAAGCATTTTGACAAGATTCTATCCACTGGAATTCTAAGTCCTTTGTAAGTAACTTAAACATTGGTGCAGCTATTTTAGTAAAATTTTCAATAAAGCGGCGATAATAGCCTGCATGACCAAGGAAGCTTCTTACCTCTTTCTGAGTTTTGGTAGAGGGAAGGCCAACAATCACTTCTATCTTTGCAGGGTCTACCTTAATTCCTTGGGAAGAAACATGGTGTCCCAAAACTATACCTTCTGTCAGTAAAATTTTACATTTTTCATGACTGAGAGATAAATTCATTTCTTGACATCGGATCAATACCTTCTCGAAGTTGTCAAGGGCTTCTTGAAAAGTATTACCATAGGCCGTAAAGTCATCCATGTATACCTCCACACAGTCATGTATATGATCTGAAAAGATTCCTAATACTGTTCGCTAGAAAGTGGCAGGTGCATTACATAAGCCAAATGGAAAAACTCGATAAGCGTATGTTCCCCAAGGGCATGTAAAAGTGGTTTTGTCTTGATATTCTGGTGCTATTAAAATCTGATTGTAATCACTATACTCGTTAAGAAAGGAAAAATATTGTTTAGCTGACAGAGTATCTAATACTTGATTGATAAAAGGTAAAGGAAAGTATTCTTTAAGTGTAGCTTTGTTTAACTCTCTAAAATCAACACAAATACACCATTTCCCTGTAATTTTCTTCGGAACTACTACTAAAAAAGACACCTATTTGTTGTCGGAAATAGGATATATGAAACCAGCAGTGAGGAATTTTTGTAATTCTAATTTTACTATATCCTTTGGAACAGGATTCATCCTCCTCTATGGCTGCCTTACAGGTGACATGCTTGGATCCATATAAATATGGTGAATACAGGTATTAGGGTGTATACCCTTCATATCAGTATATTACCATGCAAATGCTCCAGGTTGTTTCTTAAGAACTTTAAGCAGCTGTGCTTGTTGGTTTTCACTTAATCCTGCGTTTATATGTAAGAATTTTTCAGGGCCAACCTCACAAGGTATGGTATATGGTCATGCATGCTCTTCAATTGTGAAGACACAAGGTGTTTCTATAAACATTGTGAGAGCCATACTCTCTTGAAACTCATCTCCAAAAATCTGATCGAGTTGAGCAAAGTATTGAGGAAAATCTGTACAAGTTGTCGAAGAAACAAACTAGTTTAATACATTCTCAGTGGTCTGCTCTTGAAGTGCTAAATAAAAATCACTAGGAAGGGAGGGATCATCAAAGTATTCATCCCAAAAAGAACAATTTAACCACCATGAAATTTCAATTATTGGTTGTGCTGGGGGGTATAAAATAAGTCTTTGTGTGGACAACCCATTAGAAATAGTCATCTCCTCATCCCTACACCCTATAAAAGCATTTGCAGTAGCTAACCATGGTATTCCCAAGATAATAGGATTTCCTTTAGAAATATCCTTTGATTCTGCGACCATAAAGTCAGCAAGGTATTCCCATGAAGCTACTGATACAACAATGTCATCCAGGACTCCAACGGGTTTTACCGTAGTGCGATCTGCTAGTTCTAGGATGGAAGGGGTAGGTCAAAGAAATTGTCCTAACTATAAAACTTCTAAAACTGCAATTTTCATCGTGTTAATAGCGGACCCTAAATCGATCAATGTATTCTCTATGGCGGTGTTGTTTATAATTACAGTCACTACTGGGGCTCCTGGATTTGTATATTTTGCAATTCAGGACTAACCTGTCATACATTCAGACATTTCTCCTATAACATGAATTGTAAGAGGGTCCTTTTGCTTCTTTCCTGGACGTTTAATATAGAGCTCTTTTATTACCTTACTATAGATTTGTATATCTTTGATAGGTTGTAATAGAGGTATTTTAATACAGATATTCTTTAATTCATTCAAAATGTCATACTCCAGATGAACTATAGGTTTTTCTATTACTAATATTTCTGGAAATGGAGGAATTCGTTGCTCCTGAATAGTTTCTTGTGGAGGATGGGTGTGTACTGAAACATTTGGAATGTTCACATCCTCCAAAATAGCATCATTCACGGGTTCACTTGAATCTTCTTCTTCTTCATTTGGTTTTGGAATGATGACTGATGACTTGGGTTTATTATTCACAACTCTTCCTGATTGTAGTTGAATTGCATGTACATGTATAGTCGAGATAAGGTATGAGGGAAGAGTTTGCAACTCAATGTTGTTAAGAGCTTGAGTTGGTTTATTTTTAGGGTTAGGTATCAGCTGTGCAGGTAACAATGTCGGTCAAGGAGGATTTGCATTCTGAAAGTGATGAGGTTGTTGTGTGATAAAAGGAACTGGAGGTACAAATCCAGACGACATTTTCTGGAAATTTGTTTGATTCTGAGGATAAGGATGATTAGGTGTAGGAATAGGTTGTGATTGAGGATATGGCTGTCCTCTCCATCCTTGTGACCAATATTACTATTGTGGAAATTGAGGAGGAGGATACTGAGGTGGCCAATTCTGCCATCTAGAATTGTTCCATTGTTGAGGTGGTTGATACGGAGGATAATAGAGTTGAGGTTGTGGTGGGAAGTTCGGATATGTTGGTTGGTCTCTAGGTTTCCAAGGAGGCCTCCTATATGTTTCATCTACATCCCTGCTCTTATAGATGGCTTGCAACCCATGAAAGGATGGGCAGTTATCTGTTGGATGCTCTTCTATATAGGTGTGATATACAGAGATGTTGTTTAGTGGACATTCCCTTTGGGGATGTTTAGTTCTATATCTTGGATAGAAAAACTCATTGTTTCTCGTTCTTCATCCTGCCTCTTCTTGGCTTGTAAAGCATCTAGTTGGGAACCCATTGCTCCTAAGATATCAGTCTTAAAATTCTCCAACGGGTTTCCTCTCTACTCTTGTAATACCTCCTGAACTAGGAACATTTCCTCTTATATTTCTACTAAAAGGATCTCAAAAAAAATTCGTAACTTTCCCCCTACTCCTAGAATAATTTTTACACATCTCACCGATCTATGCAAAATTTTATGGGAAATATCACCAGCTGCCATGATATTAAGACTTTCTAACAAGTCCTCAGAGATCCCCTTGAGGAAAAGTGTACATACTGCATCTTCTTGAAGGTCATTATATTTAGACTTATGTAATGTATAAATGAACCTTTCAAGATAATCCTCCAGGGTCTCGTCTTCAAGTTGTTGTATCTTGAATATATCATGTCGAGAGTCCTTAGGTTTGCAATATTATTGATATTTTCATAAGAATGAGGTTTTCATATCATCCCAAGTCCTGATAGTGGATTCTCCTAATCCCATGAACCATCTCAAGGCGGAATCCTTGAGTGTAGAGAGAAAGAGTTTTAGTTTGTGAGCGTCTTGTAGATAATTGTAACTCCTACAAAGGATATCAAACTCGAACAGGGATGTGTCTGGGTCCTCATTACTTTTTCCATAGAAAGCAAGTAAGGAGGAAGGAGGGATGTTTTTCATAGTTACATCCTGCATTGTATCTAAGATAGGGAACCTAAAAGTAGCCTCGGTTCGATTTTCCCCTTCTCCTTATTCATTTCTAACTTCATCATGATCTTTGTTTTCTCCCCGTCTCTCCATATAAGCTGGATTCTTAACATAAATATACCTAGGAGGCTCCTTTTGAGTTGATAATGGGGCATCCCAACATTCTTTTTCAGTAGAGATCTTCCTCTGATCAACTGTGTTTTTATTGAATCCTAGAGGGATAGTAGGTTCTACTGTAGAAGTTTCAATTTGCGAAATAACTGGATCTACTGAGATTCCAAAGAGAGATTTTACTTGAGTAGGATCAACAAAGTCAACAAAATTTGGGTCTCCAACTAGTGAAAAAGTTATGTTAATTGGATTTGAAACTAGTGGAGGGCTAGGGGTTTCTAATGGATTATCTTCTTGAACTTCCTCAGGAACGGTGTCCTTAGGATCTTCTTCCAAGGTTCCTTCTCCTTCTATGGCTTCTCCAGTAAGATCTTCTAAGGGAATTTCTTTAGGTTTCAGGGTAGAACTACTTCCTCCAGGTGTCTTTCAATACCTTTCTGGTGAGTTAGTAGTTGGGGAATTACGTCCCCTATGGTAGTTAGTAGAGACTTCAGTAACTTTTTCGGTCTTGACAAATCTACTTTGAGGATCTCTAATTCTACTCATGAAAGAATTTTAAACTAAAGAAAACATATGCTATTACTGTTGTTGGATTTGGGGCCGGCTGTTATAACAGATGTGCAGGTTCTTACCTCTTGTCTTACCGCTCCCCCGCTACCAACCTATGACTAAACTTCATAAAGAATTCTATTCTACCTTACAACTCCCCGGCAACAGCGCCAAAAGTGTTGGGTTTTTAATTATGTCTAAATTAATCCACCTATTCTTTAATTATCAACCAGGGTTGGTAAGCTTAGAGTTGACACAAAATATATGCGAAGGTAGAGGGTGTCGTGTAAATATTTTAACAAACAAAATATCGAAAGATCTTTCAAAATGAAAAACCAAGTCAAACTCCAAAAATGCAATTATTAAAGTAATTAAACTGAGGTAAACTAAACAATTGAAAATAAGTTAAAATGAAGTACAATCAACAATGAACTATTCAAATGGGAAACTAGGGTACAAGGAAAACTTAACTTATAAGCAACTAGAAAACTTAATAAAATAAGCAAGTAGAAAACTTAAAAAGAAGTAAGTAGAAAACTTTAGGTTCTATCCTACAAGTTCTTTCAACAATAACACAACATAAAAAAATACAACCTAAAAACATATGAAGGAAAACACTAAATCCCACATGCAAACAAATAAATCGATTCAAAAGGAATAAACACAAAACCATACAACAATAAAACAAAATAAAAAACAAAACTTAAGAATAACTTAAACTTCGTTCAAGGTAAAAGAAGTAGGGAAAATGATAAAACTTAAATAATTAATTTAAAACAACTAAACTTTAACTTTAATATTAAACAAAACTTTCATCTAACTATTATAGTCAAAACATAATTCAAACATTCACAAAACAATCTTAAAACACATAAAAAACACTAAAAACAGAACTAAGGGCTGAATGATAGACTGAACTGTGGGTCTGAAAGGGGTGGTTGAATAATAGACTGAACAAGCTATCCGAATGACAGTCTACACAGTTAAAATGGTAAAAACTAACCTAAATTAACTAATCTTCAGCTGAAGCCATGCAGATGTAATTCTAATGCGCATATTAAACTAATAAATCAATTGGAAATTAACTTGCATAAATTCAAAACAGGAAAAGAAATAACATAATTGAATCTATTCTAAATTCATAAAAACAACTTATTATATATTCCTGAAAACAAAGACTGAAAGTAATGCTGGAAATGAAATGACTAGAAACAAAATGATTGAAGACAAGTAACTGAAAGAAAGCTATGCACACATCTAACTAATTAACTTTGAAATACAACTAAGCTAATGTATTACAAAAAGCAAATAGAATAGCATTTACTATATCTAATGGAAGCAAACTAGAAATTAAACTACAGTAGCTAAAACAGAAAAGAAACTAAGCTAAACAAAGAAAATGAACATTTGGTTGATGAGGGGCCCTCTCAGTAATCAGGGGTGATTCCTGGCTAACTTCTACTTAAATGCAATCTTCAACAACAATGCATACAACTCTTGATTCAGAAGGTGGAACAGAAGTACAATGTTCAAGAATAAATCACAGCAAGAACTCTTCTCCTAACTCTGCTAACTGACTGATTTTCTAGCTAACTGATCTCTCTCATAGAGGCTTCTTTATATAATGATTTACAGAGATGAGCAAGTGGACCCTTTAGTGGTCGACTACTCTCTAAATTTAGTCGACTATAATGGCGTTTAACTGATCACGGGCCAGTGCATAAGCATCTCCCTTCTTCAGCGTGAGTCTGGTTCTTTTCATTGGACAACATACACACAGGTTCCTTCTCTAGCGCAGTAAGTCTTCAGATGTGGCACACAACTCCTTCTTCAGCGCAACTGTGGAATGGTGGCGAGAAATGGCAGTGTATACGGTGGGTCTTCTAGAATGCAAGTCGTTCTATTCTTTAAATGCACAGATTGGTGGTAGTTTGGAGTTAGGCAGAGGAGGTCACGAGTGATCCTTCTAGACTGAAGATGCTCCATCCTTTGAACGTGTGGGAAGTAAACAGCTTGGTGTTGGGAGAAATCAATGCACCGACGATCCTCCTAGACGGATGATCATGCTATCACCTGGGTGCATGGACAACAAAATGGTTTGCAATTGTTTCACATTTTAAATGCCCGGAGTTAATTCTCAGCAGCGTGTAGTCTAATGGCCGATCTGGACAAAGTGTTGAACGAAAGGCTGGGAGGTGAGATGGATACACTAGGCATCAATCTAGGGAAAACAAAGTGTCTATCTGCTGACTTGATTCAGGACTAGAGTCTACAGCAACACATTTCGACATCTAGCAAACCACCAGCAAGTTTCACGCAAAGGGCTAAATGACGACTTGGACGTCGAGCTAGACATGCTGTGCGAAAAGCAGGCTGAATGCACTTTGCATATTAACTTGGCCCAAAGAGATTATAAAACCTGCAAACAATTATATAAACCAATTAATACATCAAATGCATTTTAATAATGTTATTTTTAATTAATAAAACCATAAAAATGATAATAATAAAATCATTTATATAAACCTTAAAAACACTCATACCTGAGGTTGAATAATGATCTGTGTGCCATAAAATATACAAAAGATAATAAAATATATGGTTAAATGAGTAATTCATCTGCCAAAAATGATAACAAATCTAGGATCAACAGTACTCACCTTGAGACAATGTCAATTGGTGGTTTTTCCTGTCTCTTTTTATTCTCATACCAAGGATTTTCTTTGCAATACCCAAATCCCTCATCACAAATGATTTAGCTAGTTTATTTTTTAGCACATTTATATTCTATATGTTATACCCTGCAACAAGCATTTCATCCACATACAATAACAAGATAATATAGCTTCCATTATCTAGCCTCTTGAAATAAACCCAGTGGTCAAAATGACATCTACTATAACCTTGTTTTGTCATACACTTATCAAATTCCTAGTACCACTGTCTTAGAGCTTGCTTCAGACCACACAAGCTTTTCTTCAATCTGCAAACCAAATTCTCCTTCCCTTTGACCTCATACCCCTATGGTTTCTGCATATAAATCTCTTCCTCCAAATCCCCATGGAGAAAGGTTGTTTTTACATCTAACTGTTCAAGATGCAAATCTTCTACTACCACTAGATTTAAAATAGTACTAATTGAAGTAATTTTAACAACAGGAGAAATATTTCATCAAAATCTATACATTTATTTTGTGCAAACCCATTTACAAAAAGTCTATCCTTGTACCGCTTCTTGCCTCCATCTTCTTCCTTCAACCTATAAACCCATTTATTTTGCAATTCTCTTTAACCTATAGGAAACTCAACCAAATCCCAATTATGGTTTCTTACCAATGAGTTCATCTCCTCATTTATGCCTTGCTCCCACTTCTTTCTAGTTTCTACCTCCTTTTTTCATCATAACATTATGGTTTACCAAAATCAATCATCAATAAATAGGAGTGAAGGAGAGAATCATTCAGGGGGTCTACTTAAACAGGTAGATCCTTTTACACTTGCAAGAGTTTGAGGTACCTGCTACTGTTCTTGATTTTCTGGCCTTCGGAACTTCATTTTCTTTGATTTCATCAAGCACAATGTACTCTGTGTTTTCCTTTTCTCTTTCTTTCCCTGCAATTGATCTTTGTATATAACCTTTTCATTGAATACTACATCTCTACTCCTAATGATTTTGTGATTTTCATAATCACATAAGCGATAACCAAAATCATCAACCCCGTATCCAATAAAGGTTCATTTCTTGGATATAGCCTCAAGCTTTGTTCTATTTTCTTTATCAATATAGACAAATGCTTCACAACCAAAAGTTCTCATAAATGAGCGATTTACCCTTTTACCTTTCCATGCATCCTCTGAAATTCCACCATCCAAAGCGCTTGAAGGCCCTCTGTTTATTAAATAAATAACAGTATCTATAGCATCAACCCAAAACTATAAGGGAAACCCTACATGCAATCTCATATACCTTGCACGCTCCATGATTGTCCTATTCATCATTTTCTAACACATCATTTTTTTGTTGTTGTTTGTGGGATTGCCTTCTCTCCATGAATCCCATGGTATGAACAGTAATTATCAAACTCCTTGTTGTAATATTCACCTCCATTATCAGATCTGAGATACTTCAATCTTTTCCCTGTCTCATTCTCAACCAAAGCTTTCCACTTCTTAAAAGAAACAAACACATCATATTTATGTCTAATGAAATAAACACAAGTTTTTCCTAGTTGCATAATCAATAAAAGTAACATAAAAACGAGATCCACCTAGATATTGTACCTGACCCAATCCCCATACATCTTTATGGACAATATCTAACTTTTCACTCTTTTTTTGTTTCCCAACCTTGAGAAATCTAACTCTCTTTTACTTTCCATAAACACAGTTCTCACAGAGTTCCAAACTTACCTGCTTCAGATCTGGAAGAAATTTCCTTGAATGGAGAATCTCCATCCCCTTCTCACTCATGTGGCCAAGCCTATGATGCCACAACGTTGTCCCTATTTCCATGGAAGCTTCATAGATAGAATAATCAGTATTATGAGGACATAAATACAACATACATATCCTATCTCCTTTTGTTATTACTAGTGCTCCTTTAGTGATCTTCTACCAAGTTTTTCCAAATATAGACAAACAACTATTATCTCTCAAATGTCCTATTAATATCGAATTTATTTTCATAGGAGGAATATGCCTTACATCTTTTAGTAGCCATTCATTTCCATTATTTAACTTAATATGTACCTTACACGTTCCAACAATTTTACATGGTTCATCATCACCCAATGAAGCATGTCCAAAATCATCTGGAACATAATCATGAAAGAATTTCCTATGGTGTGTAGCATGACATGAAGCCCCTAAATCTACTACCTAGTAATCACTAGTATTATTGAATGCAAGAATCAAAGAATCTTGTAACACATCACTTGCTACATTAGCTTCTTGAGTAGTCTCTTGTCGCTTGTCTCCTTTCTTCTTTGGAGTTCTACATTCTTTCTTCAAATGTCCTCTCTTCCACAGTTCCAACACTCTATCTTTCTGAGTCTAGACTTGGATCTACCCTTTCTATACTTGCTACAATTACCTGGGCTCTTTCTTATCTCCCTTTGTCTTCCTTTTCTTTCCATTACTAGTACATGTGAACTTTTTTCCCACGGAAAATCGTTGCT
This sequence comes from Pseudotsuga menziesii, assembly GCA_001517045.1. Classification (NCBI taxonomy): domain Eukaryota; kingdom Viridiplantae; phylum Streptophyta; class Pinopsida; order Pinales; family Pinaceae; genus Pseudotsuga; species Pseudotsuga menziesii. The sequence continues at coordinate 270,411 of LPNX010306451.1, read as the reverse complement.
ATAACAACACTTGTTTGTCACTATAGCGACGTATCAAAGCCCAACTTTTTGTCAAAAAATTCTCGTCGCATTAGCCACACTTCGAATATTCCATCAGTATAGCAACACCACATCGATGACATGTGGTGATTGTGGCCTATGCTTTGAAAACCTATGGGTGTCATTATAGCGATGTTTACGTGTCACTAGAGCAACGTATTGGAGGCGCTATAGTGACGGAGGACTGTGGAAAATTTATGTTCCTAAGTCATTATGTGTTGCTAGAGTGACGTCTTGTTGTCGTTATAGCGACACACATTTGTCGAAATAAAAACGTCTTGGAGTCGCTATAGCGACGGAGGATTGTGTAAAATTTATGCGCTTAAGTCATAATGTGTCGCTAGAGAGACGTCTTGTTGTCGCTAGAGCGCTGAACATTTGTCGAAATAGCAATGTCAAGGCATCACTATATCAACGATAGTTCATGGAAAATTACAAGCGACTAAGCATTGTTGTGTCCCTATAGCAACGTCACTGTGTCACTATATCAACAAAAGGAACATCTCTATAGCGACGTTTACTGTGTATGTTTAAAAAAGTATAGAATTCATAGCAAAGATTGTATCTCAAATCTAGGCATACCTCTGGGAACTTACAATGATGTTGTTAGGCAATGAGTATTAGAGACTACATGTCCTACCTCATACAACTTAACAAGTGCAATATTTCAGCTCTATGTTATGCTGCCTTGGAATATGAAGTTTAAACCATTCCCAGCCTAGAAGAAATTCCATTATCATGCTCAACAGTCTTGACATACCTTGATTGTGATGGAATCTAGAACAATGATAGTGTTCTAATTGTGTAGTACACACTATATTTTCTTGTTTATCATAGTTATTCACAAATCCCATAAAAACTACCTAGAGCATGTATTATGTTATTGATATAGTATTGTGCTACAATTCTACAAGTCAGATAACTATTCTACAATTCTTACACATTCAAAATACAAGATTACTAAAACCATTCACTAGAGGACTAAGAGCATATTGATATAAAAAATGGTGTTAATTCTTATAACCTTGTTGATCTAACAACATACCCATAAAATAATGGTCATTCAATGCCAAGAATAAGGACTGTTTGTCTAAAATAGAACAAGCATTCTTTCACAGTCACTACTCAAGCAACGTCACAATGGAAGATCCTGATAGAAAATATAACTATTAAAATGACCATCAAATATAAACTCAAAATGTGAGCATAGACAAACAACATAGAATACTAAGATTGTCATAAAGAAAAGTAAGATAATGGTTGTAGATCATATAGAAGATTGATATAAACAATTACCCCTAATCATGTTGATATAGATATTATGCTCACGCAATGACCAAAAACAAGACAAGTCACGATACATGTAAAAATCAAATACCCTTGTCAAGAATACCCTTTTCAAGAATTGTGAATTGTTGGAATATATTATATTCCTTGGAAGGTAATATTGTCTTTGCATTATGTCGAAAGTTGTCTACAATATTATGTAAAAGAGTAATACGTTTAACCCATAGCTATATGGTGGTGTATTTACTTGTGTAGAGTATTTGTCCATGGTATTGTATTAGGAGATGTTATTTTGGAGAATTATATTATTTCACATGCAATATGTGAGAGTAATTCCTCCTCATTTCTTAGTATATAATAGGGTCAAGTGAGTCTCTACATATCATGTATTCTTGATGCAGTAGTGATATTATTGTGACACTGTTGTACATCATCTATATTCTTTGGGGTATTTGTGCTTTTCTATATTGTAATATTGGAGAAGACATTATGGAGATAATAGAAGACTACCTTCCCGTGGATGTAACCTATTAGAGTGAACCACGTATATCGGTGTTCTCTTGTCCTTTTCTTTTCATGTTCTTATCTTTTATGATATGTTGTTGGTTTCTTAGATAGGTTAACTAGTTTAGCTTGACTCTACTATTCTAACATGGTATCATAGAAGGTTGCTATGATCTAGTACCTCTATAGCTTTTAATCAATAACGATTATCAATTGGGCATTGTCATTTTGTTGTAGATTTGCTTTCTATCTGGTAGTTATTAGGCTTCTCTTCAGATCTGGGCATATTTCTGTATTTTTTTTTTACCCTAAACCTAACTTATTATGTAAGAATTTTGTAGAATTTTTTCAAGGGTTTCTTGATGTTTTTCCTGTAGATCTACATGATTTCGCGACTCTCCTCAAGGAGATCTTTCTTTCGATTGTAAAAAATGTAGTTATAAAAAAAAGTTGTATCTTGGTCATTTTTAACCGGAATTCTTATTATAAAATGTTTTTTGAATTACAAATGTCATTCTAGATCCACCCATGTGGCCCGAACAGAAAACTGGGTATTTATGGGCTTCCTTTCGAAAATAAAAATGATAGTAATACAAAAGGACCGTAACTTTGTCATTTTTTACCGGTTTTTTCATTATAACCTATTTTTGGAATTGAAACAGCCATCCTGGATCTACCTACGTGACCAGAACAGAAAATTGGGCATTTTTGGGCTTCCTTTCGGTAATAAAAATGGCAGTTGTAAAAAATGGTCGTAACTTGGTCAGTTTTTACCAATTGTTTTATTATAACCTGCTTTTGGAATTGGAACAGTCATTCTGGATCCACCAATGTAACCAAAACAGAAAATTGGGCATTTATGGGCTTCCTTTTCATAATAAAAACGATAGTTATAAAAAAGGGTCGTAACTTGGTCATTTCTTACCAGATTTTTTATTATACCTATTTTTGGAATTGGAATAGGCATTCTAGATCCACCCTTAATGACCAGAACAAAAGACTAGTATTTTCTTGGCATGTTTTTTCAAAGGGTTGTAAGTAAAAGTTTATCTTTCCTTTACTGTTTTTCTAACTGTGTTTTTCGCAGATTCAAATCAGTACGGTAAAGTATTTAAGTTTTCTGTTATTCATTTTTTGCATTGAGGTTTTGCTTCTAATCATTTTTATTAAGATATTATTGCTTTTTCTTGTTATATATTTGTCTCACATTTTTATATGAAAATATTGGCATCTTTTATGGACATGGATCTCTAGTATTTTGTCATGATGATAGCTATAAACCATCTAATGCTTAATATTTTTTAAATATACTTAATAATTAATTTGTTCATTTCTTTGTTTTGTTTATAAAAACAATTTTATAAGAACAATCTCATATGTGTTATCTTGTGATCATTATTTACTTTATTTATATGTTATTGCTGACCTTTGTGTAAAAACAATGTCATTCTTTTATAAGTAATATCTTATGATCATTATATGCTCTTGCTAATTAAATTATTAAGTAAAATCATTTTTTTTAATCTATGTGATATCATATTTTTTGCTTGTCATAAGTTATTTAATTGGGATATAGTTTCTTTTTCATGTATTGCAGAGATTGTATCTATTTCCTGTGATATTTGTCTCTAACATTCCAATATGGAAGCATTGAGATTTCCAGGGCATTTCATCTCTTGCATATTTACATAGTGTTAACAAGAAATGAACCCATGATTAAGACCATTAGTGACTTGTCCTTTCATAATTTTTTATAAGTGATATCATGAGTTTATCATAATTTGCTATATGTTGATAATATTAAACATTTTGATTTATCTATATCTCATGTCATGTTTATTTCGATCATCTTTTACTCAATATTTATATGGCTTTGAGCAATCTTTAAATCTTGAACTATTTATCATGAACACCTTGTTCTTGTTGCAATGAGATTTTTCTATTCTTATGATTGCAGAGGTTATCTTGTTCCTACTTGTCTCTAATGTTCCTATCTGGAAGCATTGACATTTCTAGGGCATTCATCTCTTGCATATTAACCTCGTACTAATAAGAAATACACCTATGCTTTAGATTAGTTGCTTGATGACTAGATTTTCATATATTTAAGTGAAATCTTTGGCTCACTATTTATATGTTGTGCTTGACACTTAATGTGTTAAAGTGACTTCATTTTCTTGAATGAGCAAGTTAATCTTTCAATTGATCATATTATGTTTCCATTTCTTTATATGATGTTTTCTAACCTTTGGTATATAAGCATTTTCATTTCTATATGAGCAATTTTGTTTTATGATCTTTATATGCTTTAATATTGAAATTTCTTGTGCAGATAAGTTCTTTGTTTAGGCTTTCACCTTATTCCAGAAGTAATGAAGCACCATATTCTACTGTTAAAGTCACAATGTCCATCTGTATGATATCATTTTCGATATATAGACCGTTGGGGTCTTGTTTCTTCGATGTTTGAGGTATTCTACAGATATTTATATTGCACCTTGACTGGAAGAATGTTTGCTATCCGCATGTGTATTGGCCATCTTGGTTTTTTGTACATTGTTATGGTGTTCTTAGCCACATGTTCTATTGTATCGGTCGTCAGAAGGTATTTGTACACTGGTGTGGATGTTATATCAGAGTTCTTCAGCTATCATGTATGGTTGTGATGATTCTTGTGGTGATATGGGCATCTTGCGATTGGATTACATCACATGTTCTCAGCATTTTATTGTTGGGTCTTTCATCGTACAACCTGGTTCGTGTGCACTTTCATGATTTAGTGAGAAGCGGTTGTTCATCATCAAATTCCATCATCCGAAGTTTTCTTCTTTTTCATCTTTGGTTCTTCTGGAAGTTGTCATCAAGGGGGAGCAGTAATGACTCCTTCCTTCCTTAGTGTTAGTGTGGGCCCTTCTCCCATCCATTATTAAGGGGGAGTGTTGGAATATATTATATTCCTTGGAAGGTAATAATGTCTTTGTATTATGTCAGAAGTTGTCTACAATCTTATGTAAAAGAGTAATACATTTAACCCATAGTTATATGGTGGTGTATTTACTTGTGTAGAGTATTTGTCCATGGTATTGTATTAAAAGATGTTATTTTGGATAATTATATTATCCCACATGCAATATGTGAGAGTAATTCCTCCTCATCTCTTAGTATATAATAGGGTCAAGTGAGTCTCTACATATCATGTATTCTTGATGTAGTAGTGGTACTATTGTGACACTGTTGTACATAATCTATATTTTTTGGGGTATTTGTGCTTTGCTCTCTTGTAAGATTGGAGAAGACATTCTGGATATAATAGAAGACTACCTTCCCTTGGATGTAACCCATTAGGGTGAACCATGTATATTGGTGTTCTCTTGTCCTTTTATTTTCATGTTCTTATCTTTTATGATATGTTGTTGGTTGCTTAGGTAGGTTAACTAGTTCAGGAAAACCCTGGTCAGGAATTGCAAATACCTTCACTTGTAAATTTTTATTTTATGGATTTTTCAAATGCTGAGTCCTATGAAATGTCAACTCATAAAGCTACAAAAGGATTCAAAGTCACTAAAGTCAGTATTGGTGTCATTTATATGCATACAATTCGGTAATATAAGATTAAGAAGGTAAAAACCCAAAATATCCACCATAAAAAAAATTAAAGTTATCTTCACTGAAAACAAGTGACTAGCGAGAGAGAAAAAAATCGTACACTAAATATAGGTCCATCCATAAATAGAAAAAGATAATTATTGAAACACTCAGCCAATGCATCAGTTACCGATCTCCTCTTTTTTTTTCTTATACACTATAGTTGTAGCAACTAATGTAGAACATTATCTTCTCTCAATTAAGATGCCAAGTGAGTGTACAATAGATGATAATATACCATACTTTTCTTTTGAGCAATGTGTGTGATTTTTCTTTCACAAATTAAAATAACAACAAGAATGTTGTAAATAAACATATATGTGTTCATTGTTTGGATATTCAGGCTACTAAATAGTAAACTCCTTAGAACTTAGATTTAAAACATTTCTAACCTATTTGACTAGAATTAGACCACAAACACAATTACGCATTATAACATGATGTAGTCATGGAAAGGTCAATAAGAGTGGATTCTTAATGGAGAGAAATATGCCCCTTGAGCTCTATTTGCTCAAATCTAATAAAAATTGGAATATCTCAATCGTTAACATATATTAACATTTATTAGGATGACCCATCACTATGATGTTTGTCTGAATATCCACATGAAATTAAGAACTAACTGGAAAATATGCTACAAATCATACAGTTGAGTTATCCAAAATATTGGCAGTCAATGCTACTATTCACTCATACATCATAAAATTATCCAAAATTAGTTACCTTGAGCAAAATCCACCTTCAGTAGCACCCCATCCTAGTCCTATACCAAGAGCAATAAATTTTTTGTCTTTCGCTTCACTGGACTACACAAGGCACCACTCTAAAGACACAAGATCCATAAAAATGTTTAATGCACACATTTCATCTCATTTTGAGGAAAGCTACAAACTCTCAGGTAGATTCAGCTCATTTGTATTTTATAAATATTTTTCTTAAATATTCAAACTGAAAGATGAAACAATAAATGATGCAGGAGCATTGGCTCTCAATACCAAATTCAAAGTGTCTAGTTGCTTGTTTATAGTCATAGATAGGGATAGGTTTGGTTTCCTAAGAATAGAATTTCTTGCATTAATTTAGGAACAGATTGTTGATTAGTAAGGGTTAGTAGTTAGTGAATGTAATGAATATAAAATAAATTATTAAAATAGATTAGTTAATTATATGAAAGGGTGTAACCCTTCATGCTCAAGCCTATAAAAGGTGAGCTTATTGTACATTTTACCCATCATCTAATATATTATTATTATTCATATTCATTATTACAATGATAGTCGGATTCGACTAACGGACAACCGGATTTGGTTGCTCCATTTGGTATCAGAGCTCAGATTCGGCTCCTTTGACCTGAGCTCAGATTCGGCTCCTTCAACCCCTACTTAAGCTCGGACTCGGCTCATCATTTTTTATTCTTCCGCTGCTCAATTTAAACCTCCTTTGCACATCTACCTCCCTCATGTCCTCTCCACGGCTTCTCCTCAGCACATCTGCTACTCCTCTCTACTCGCGCGCCCAGCTCCTGCAACCTTCACACACAGCCTCCTCCTCTACCTTCCGCGCGTTCCACCCTTCTTTGCTCCTCCATGTCCACCCTCTGTGCACTCTTCACTACTCACCTCCGTTGCTCTTCACCCCTGCACATCCACCGAGATCACCCCCAAGCATCTCCTCCATCTCCCCGCGCCCTTCACCTGTGTCTCTCCACCCCCGTGCGCTCCAATCACCTCCACCGATGCCCTCCAATCATAACCCTTCCCTCGCCACCTCCCTTCACCATCACACACCTCCTTGCCACCTCCTCACAATGCCTCAACCTTCCCCCGCGCTGCCTGCTAATCACTGCCGCATCATTCATCCATCCCCACCTCAACCACGTCGTCACTCCGCCACCTCCTCCGACCTGCAACCAAAACATAAAACAAAAAAATACAATATATTATATTATATAATATAAATATAATATAATATTGTAATATATTTATAATAATCTATTTATAAAAAAAACAAATATTATATTTTCATTATAATATTTGTTAAAAAAAAAACATAAAAAAAACTATATACAAATATAATATAGTTTATAAAAAAAATATAATAATAATAATATTAATCAATTAATTAATTAATATATTATTAGCCAAAATAGCGTTAAACTACACGCCTCCTCATACAAGGTCCAAGACCATGGTAAAACTAAAAGAACAAATCGAAAAAATGGAGGACATAAAGTCCCTTGCCGCTGACCTAAAATGCGTGAAGGAAAAGATGCAAAATAACAATACATTACTCAAAGACGAGCTTATTGTGGTACTAGAAAGGAGGCTCGATGACAAACTTGACATCCTGAACGAAAAACAAAAAGACTTGGATGAAAAAATGAGTACCGTGACGCAAAACATAAACACCATAACACAGAACATGAGCACCATGACGTAGAACCATAATACATTATTCGAGATGTTACAAAGGTTCATACCCAGTCCGGGCCACGTCAGCAGGCCAGACATGCTAGATGCCTCATTGCATGTGGCCATCCAAGAAACACTCACAAAGAATCAAGAATATTTTCAAAAAGAAATAAAGATTAACAATGCGACGCTTAAGCAAGAGATAGAAACACAAGTAATACCAGATATGGAGGCACGATTAAAAAATAAAATAGATGCTATAAGTAAGATAGTAGAGAAAAGAAAAACTAAAAATCACCGCCAACAACGAAGCAATTCAGATATGTCACTTTCATCGTCCAGCAGTTTCGAGCCACCATCAAACCATAGGGCAAAAGGAAATCAACGTCGCCCTTACAAAGTGCACCCACCTAAGGAAAAAATAGAGTTGTCAAAATACAATGGGAGTGAAGACCAATGCGTTGCTTGGCTAAACAAAGCAGAAGAATACTTCGACATTTACAACATTCAATATAATGAGGAGAAGGTGAAATATGCGTCAATGCATATGGAAGGGTACGCCTATAATTGGTACTTATGGTGGCCCGAGAGATAATTTTACCTACACCTGGAACTTGTTCAAAAATGATTTTTTCAATAGGTTTCAAGGAATCAAAGAAGATGAATTTTTCAGTAAACTTACCAGACTACAGCAAGTCGGAAACGTTGATGAATTCACTCATCAATGGGAATCCTTATCAACACGAGTATTTGGGTTGTCTGACAAGCAAAGACTCGAAACCTATTTAGGAGGTCTTAAACCACACCTCCAAAAAGAGTTAAAGTTACATGACATACCTAACGCAGAAGTAGCAAGACGTAAAGCAAAAGCTGCAGAAAGCAAATTAGAAAAAATAAAAACAAAAGACGATAGCCATTATCAACAAGAAAAAGAGACACAATGTAGGTACTGTGCAGATACTTGGTCTCCTGGCCATCAATGCCACAAACCTCAATCATACGCCTATGAAATGGAAAATAGATCAAAGTCATCTAACAGTTACTCTGATAATAAAAAGAAAAAGAAGAAAAACATATGTCGTCGATGCGGTGATGATTGGACCCCTGGTCACAAATGTAGGAACAATGAGACAATACAGTGCAAAATCATCAATGGAAAGGAAGTGCAAGTCTCTGCACAAGAGACCTCGTCCGATTCTAATACTGACACCGAGTCAAAATGAAGAACGACACTAGGAAAATACTTAAGCTTTGAGGACAAAGCTTCCTTAAAGGGAGTGGCAATGTGATGAATATAAAATAAATTATTAAAATAGATTAGTTAATTATATGAAATAGTGTAACCCTTCATGCTCAAGCCTATAAAAGGTGAGCTTATTGTACATTTTACCCATCATCTAATATATTATTATTATTCATATTCATTATTACATTGATAGTCGGATTCGACTAACGGACAACTAGATTCAGTTGCTCCAGTGAACAAGGGTTAGTTATAATTGAGGGGAACCTAATTGTAATCTAGGAGTAGTGGTAGGAGGCATAACTCAAAGAGAGAGAGAGAGAGAGAGAGAGAGAGAGAGAGAGTTTAGAGAAGATGGCCATTGAGAGATGATTCGGGCCAAGGATAGAGTAGAATCAAGGTTTTGAATTATATGTATAGTTTACTCTTTTAATGAGAAGTAGATTCATCAAATGTTGTGTACCTTGTTCTTTTTCATTTTGTGTGTGTGATGTAATTGAGCAAGTTTAATGAATGATCAGTTAGTTGATAAACTAAGTCTATACATGCAGACCTGATACTAAATTGAGCAACAGTACTAGGCATAATTTCAACAAAGATATTCTAGTCAATGAGATAGAGCTAGGTAGAATTTGTGTATGTGAAATTCCAGTTATTATGAGTTTAAGATTGGGTAGAACCAGAGAGGTTCCAGTCTTTGTAGAAGTCTGTTTATGACTTAAGTAAACACTTTGTGAACAGAGGAATTGTGCATTTTATTGTTGTTGAGCTATGAGTGAGTTTGAATATATGGGATTATAGAGTAAACTTGCATTGTTGTGTCAATGAGGAAATAACTTTTGTGCAAGTTGAAGAAGGAAATGGTGTAAATCCATGTTGAGGGTCACAGTTCGAGTTAGTGTTGAGGAATCCATGTAGTGGACCAAGCATTTGCAGAAGTTTATTAAAGCTTAGAGAGATCATGTATGATCAAATACACAGTGTATGACTATGAATGATGATGGAGAAAATTTATGTGTAATGATCATGAGAATCGATGGAATTACCCTGAGAATGGTTGAGATTTTTGATGCAGAGAATAAATTAGAGGCTTGATAGGTGTGTAGTGATCATTGTAGGTCGAAAGGATGATATTGAATGACCCTTTGATTGTTTAACCTAGTCATAATGTTGAATTCCTGATTGACTGTGTGTTTTAATAAGTTACAGTCACATTGCACAAGTCGATGAGTTTTAATGGTTGAGATCATGTCATAGAAATGAAGCTGGAGATCGAATTGTGTGGGTTTGTGCAGAGAAAAAAAGACCAAGAATAGACAGTTGTTGAGTGTCTTGGAAGGAATATTGACAGTAGATATTGAGTAATAGAAGGGATAAAGTTTAATGAGGTTGAATGGAAGAGATCACACCTTGGTCTGATGAATGGAGGAGAGTAGATATCGCAGTTAAAGAGGGAAGGTGGTTAATGAAGCTTGGAAGTGTGATGGGATGCAAGGTGTCCAGTTTTGATAGTAATCGCACTCATCCATGGTTCGAGTTAAAATCACACTATGGATATGGCGATAAGCTCCCAGTAGTGAGATAATGGTCATGTGGAGTTACACAATGTGTTAGATAACCCTCTCACAACCGAATGCGATAAGCCCTAGAAAGAATAGGGTGGTGGTTGAATGCGTAAGTGTTTTTTTTTAAGTTGGCTTAAGTTTTTTAAATGCCGATAAATATAGGGAGGAGAAAAAATTGGCTAAGAAACAAGAGATATCAATAGAGCTTAGTAGTGGCTCTAAAAGGCTTAAGTGTGTCTTTTAAGCCAACAGAGTATGTCAGTGATTTCAACATACTAAGAGTATCCTCAGGTAAGGCAGGATTTAGGGATGGGCCTACTATCAATAAAACAAACATGTCCAGCATAGAAAAACCATACCTCAATATCCTTCATGTCCAGCATGTCCCAGAAACAATGACTTGCAATAACCATTAAATTACTTAAAACAATAACACTAATAACAGTAGCAATATATATCACATCTAAGTTGTTAATGAAAGACACCAATATATAACGAAAGCATAATATATCAAATCTGAACCAATTATAAACTCAACATGAGATATTAGGGCAGAGCTCCCTTATCCTTAGAAAAAATTCTTGTAAACAAACTTCGACCTCTTAGCATTAGGTTACTTGCATGAGACTCAACTAGACCAACATACTTTTGAAAGGGGACCAAAACTAGAAAATACCATAAAATAGATCATCCAACCCTCACAAATAAAAAACAGTAGCAACACAGCAGTACGACCAACTCGCAATAAAAACAACAGCAAAGTACTACAAAAAAAAGTCATATAAAGTAGCGATATGGTGGATGGCACCTAATGAGGGATCTTAAGGTGAACACAAGGGTGAAAGAATGCAGAAAGCAGTTGATGTGGACAGGTCTTGCAAAGTACAGAACAAGTATTCAAAACAATTATTGGTTCATCCTCCTAGCCGATGTAAAGAATTCTCACATATGGAAGGAAGATGCACGTAAAAGTGCACAAAAGGTTGAAAGTTTCCATGTGGGCATGTTTAACTAGCTGCGGGAATTTTATCTTAGTCTTGCATGCATAATGCAATACTTTCAGGCAAGCTTCAAAAAAATGCATGCAGGCAGAAGAGAAATGCCAACATGAGTGAAGGAGATGTCACTCAAATGCACGCAAGGTCCCCAATATGCCCACAAGTTGAGGAGAAAAATGTTGGCCAGGCCTCAATAATGTCCTCAAGCCTCAAATATGCTCGCACTTGAGAGTAAAAATGCCTGCGGCTAGTTAAAAATGCCCATAGGGAAATAGAGAAATAAAAATGCCCATAGGGAAATAGAGTAAAAATGCCCGCAACCTATAAAAATTCCCGCAACTAGTTAAATATGCCCACATTTAAGTTATAGAATACACTTACATCAATTCTCCAAATTGGATAAGCATATGATTTGGAAAAATGTCCGCAACCTGTTCAAAAATTCCCTGCATCTAGTTTGAAAATGCCCGTTGGACTGATAAAATTCCCGCACTACCTTTTAAAATGCCCACGGGCGTCAAACATATGCACGCATGTCCATACAAATGCCCGTAAATATGCACAAAAAATTTGAAAATGCAAGCAGACATCCATAGCAATAGATGAAGTAAACTACATAAATAAATTAGCTACAATATGTTTACAGAAATTATATGAAGTAAAATGCAGAAATAAATATCTTGAGATGAACAGACCAGCAAGGTTTCAGGAGGAGCAATTAGTCTACATATTGATAGGGGGGCAGTATGGTTAGATAAAGAAAAGAAAATAAAGTGAAGCAACATTGTGATGTTGTCATTGATGCATGCTTACTTTTTATGAATTTACTAGATGATTGTTGATACATTCATTATGCAGGCATGTGTTGAACACACCAGGAACACAGAGAGGGGGGGGGGGGGGAATCTGTGTGTGCAGTCTTTATTACTTTTTCAACTTTTATAATCAACAACTTATTCAATATTATGCATCGTCACATTATCATTATATGATCATCAGTATTGTTATCATCATCATATCATCATCATCACATAGAAAGCATAGCAACACAGTACATAAGATTTTTACGTGGAAACCCAAGTCCTGGGGGAAAAACCATGAAAGCCTTTTTAAAATGGTTTTCCAGAAATAACTAGAAGGAGGCAACTACCCCCTTATTACAAAGACTTCAATTTTCCAACTTCAACTGGAAGGAGGCTACGACCCCCTGATTTACAGGCTACGACCTGAAGGAAGCTGCCACTCCCTAGTTTTTCAGCTTCTACCGGAAGGAGGCTATGTCCTCCTTTCCTTGCCACTTCTTGCCACCCTGATAAGAAGATAGAAATAGCTGAACCACAACCGCACTGATCCTGTGGACCTGTTATTCAGCACTTGTGCTACACTGCACAATCTGTACCACACCACACAATTTGTACCACACCGCACAACCTGTACCACACTGCACAACCTGTACCACACTGCTAACCACTGATCACTGTCTGCTACATCACTGCTCATCAACTGATCATCGTCTGCTGTATCACATTGCTCATCATCTGATCATTATTCATAAACTCATCACTTTCTCATCACTACACTAGAACTAAACCAGTAACTTGTCCAATTCCATTGTACCAATCAATCATCCAACCGAGTCAATCTGAGTTTTCACACCAAACTCTATCCACCTGAATCAAACCAACTACTCATACAACTTAGCCAATCTGAGTCAAACCACTTGCTCATAAAGCAACTTGTGCCAATCCAATCTCTAAATCTGCTGCAGATATCAATGCCACATACTACTCATGTACCTCTCATCATACATAATTACTGAATAAGTAAATCTGCGCTGCTTATGCTGAACACAAGGTGTGCATCATCATAGTGCATAGAAGAATACCATGGCATATAGGTATATGATAAAGTATAGTAGAGCATCACCGCATCATATCATAGCACATCATCATATCAATTCATCAAGTATGTGCACTCATCATCACCATGTAATATGTACACATCATAGTGCATAGAAGTATGTCATCACACCATAGCTTGCTTGTTCGTCTTTATATCATTCTTATCATAAAGGCATGTGTCAACATCATGTACTAAAATGTACTACTTTAAACATCCCTGCTGTTCATATATGAATATACTATTAATGCATACAACATATACTTGTTCCCTTATTGTACACTCACTTATGTTTCACTAAGTTCACTACTGTTCATACTGCTCATCATAAATGCTACTCATCAAGCTGCTCATCAACACTGCTATTTACTTGCTTGTCCCTTCAATAGATCTGTGCTTTGTGTAGAACTTTCTGCAGCTAATAACCTCTATTCATTGTTTACCGCCGAGTCAGCCTTATCACTGACACACACACTGCCAAGTCAGCCTTATCCCTGACCATGTTATTATATCACTCTGTAAACTCATATATACTGCCACATCATTTACTGAGCATTCATATCAACACTCTGTAAATTCATAGATACTGCCACATCATTGACTCTGGCTGTAGATGATGATAAGAATGGATTGTGTATATGCTGCTATACATATCACATCACAACTAGTATATTCTCACATATTTCTTACACAGGGACACATCACTGCTCACTTAGTACACACCACTATACACTATTGTACACTTCTTGTACACTCAAACCAATTTACATTACTACACTTCTGTACATTCAAGCCTATTTACATTTACATCACTATACATTGCATATACTGTTCATACATACCACTGTAAATATGTACATACCTCATCATTGAATTTGTAGAAATTCATCAACCATGATTCTGACTGCTGCAAACATGGACTGTGTGTGCTTGGAATTGAGACTCAAACTCAGACTGCACAAATGGAGCTATAAAGGTCTGTGTAAAAACCGGTCTGCAAAAAGTCACCCCAAAGCTCAAACAATTTGCTACTATCTTCTGACTTGGAGTCTACTACTAGAGGCAATGGGCTTCTTCACCAAGAGTTTCGAACCCTCAGAGAATGAGGATAACTAGGATCGGACCCCTTTAATGGACTGTGCTAGCCTCACGGCTTGCTTCTCTCCTTGGAATGCTCACGGTTATCCCTTCTATTGACGCAGAAATAATTAATGGGTAAACACCAGATCTGTTCCCTCTTCGCTCAGTCGTCTCAACAGTGCTGCCTCAATCGTTTCATTCGCTTTCAGGAAGCTTCGGCACTAATACTTGTCCCGAGCGGGTATTGGAGCTATAAAACCATGGCATATACATGACAGAACCCATTGCTGCGAACAAAAAGGAGATGATAACAGCTATGGTTGTGTAACTGTTTAGACAAGGAAGGTTTCTATAATGACGTCAGCAGCTTCATCATCACTTGGATACGGCACTCATATTTCCCACTTTTCAATAAAAAAAATGTGAACAGTAAAAACGCTTCTAAACAGAAAACTTGAGCTTGCTGCCTGTATGCCTTTCCCTTCGCCAGCAGAGTTTAGAGCTTGTTGCTTCCTCGGTCCAATCCTTAAAAAAAATATATGTGACTACTGCAATAATAGAACTCTAGCCATGTACCCTAAATCAAAAAAAATATGGCTATATTTATATGAAAAATAAAATGATCATTCCCTTATTTTAATGAATATATTTGTCATATTCGAATTAAACTTTTCCTTGAGTTAATGAGTTATAAAAAGTTATTTTTAATATTAAAAAAAAATTATTTATTGAAATGTTTTATTTATTTAAAACTTTTTAATATTTGATTTAAAACTTTTCTTTGTTTTAATGAGTTATAAAAGGTTATTTTTAATATATAAAAAATTTATTTATTAAAATGTTTTATTTATTAAAACTTTTTAATATTTGATTTTAATATTAATTTTTAAATCTTTTATTAATGTTTTAAGGTTTTATCATTTAAATTTGTTAAAATTTTGATTAAACCAACTTGGGGGTACTTGACCACTCTTCAGGAAGTTCAGGGCTTTTGCCATTGTCCCAAGGGCTCCAAGGGCTTCAGACTTGGGCTTGAACAAATTCAAAAGGTCTCCTTTGACACTGACACTTACTCAACCCACAGAGGCTCCTCAAGGGGCACTATGACACACTGACACACACCTGTTGGCATCAATGACAATTTAGTCAACAGCATGTCCTTAGATGTCACGGGAATTTCAATGATAAAGTTAAACACTTGAAAGGTACAACTAAAGTAAAGTTGTTATGGAAATATTGAGCTTATAAAGGTATTCTTCAACTATATTGTACAACCACTTGGATGGAGATGACAGGTACAACAGTAAAGGAAAAAGGATGATGATGACATTGCAAAACGGAATATAAAGGTTAATCACAAAGGATGATGACATGGCAAAAAGGAAAAGACAGTTTGGAAATCAAGTCAACATGAGTGTAAGTTACTCGGCCTTCTCAACTATATGTGTTCATACATATCATGTGTCTCATGCAAAGATTGGAAGCTCATAATCATCATCATTGGATAAGAAAACTCATGTGGTCATCTCATCTTCCTCAAGTTAACTCAACAAGGTGTGGCCAGCCCCTTGAGGATAACCATAGTCTTCGGAAGATGTCACACATATTCAAAAATAAGCTATGCAACAAAGTGAACAAACATTTCACATATAAATTGTAAAAATCACAAATATATGTATATTAATTGATTTAATACTCATAGCTTCAAAAACAAAATTCCCAAAAACAAAAAGAAGCCACCCAAAAAGAAATAATAAACATTAAAGTAATAATAAACATTAAAATATTAATAAATATTAAAAATAATAAACATTAAAAAGAGAACAAACATTTAAAACTTCCAGAGCTTGAACCTAAAATAAAATTGATCTTAATAGAGTATAGACCTATACAATGTTGCTTCTGCTCAAAGAACAAGTATTTCTGAACTTTTCCCTGGATCAATATACTACCTCCAAGCTATCCACCCTTCTCGAGTTTTTCTCAGTGTATGCAGTGATGTATTCTCTCAGTGCACAACCACAAATACTATATATAGTGAAAATATATCGTGACATACAATGTATTTCACCACTTGCACACATATTCTTTCTTTGTACCAAGAGACCTCCACCCAATGATTTAACATACTCATATGGGCTCCATCTGACCATGATATACGACAATTCAATGTGTGCAATATCCATCGAAAAATTTATATGGAATAATATCATACTACTGTTAGGATTATTATTCCTCCCTTGGTCAAATGTCTATTAGATTAATTATTGCCTAACTTAGGAACCTTAAATAAATTAAACGGGTCCACTAGTGCAATTGGGTCCACATGGCCCAATGGGGCCACATGTACCAGTCATTGAAGTGCGGGGAACACTACTAGAGGTTAATTTCCACTTACTTCATGTGCATGCATCAGTTAGGGTGCCTCCTAGGCCAATCCATACATTTTAGGAGCCATTGGGAGTCCCGGAACCAACCTACTTCAGTTAGTTGGTGTTAGCACTAGTTAGTCTTAGTTAGCCCCCAGTTACAATTAGTTAATTCATAGTCATTTAGGCTAATGCTACTAATTCATGGATCATGCATGGTTGCATGGGGAGGAGCGCTTTACCTACCTACCACACTAAGTTGCACTGAGTTAACTAGTTGTTGCTGCTTGTTGGAGTTATCGGTCATCGGGGAGTTGTCTATTTGGACTCCGATATTGATTGGGAAACCTTGAGTTAGAGATTCAGTTAGATATTGTCTTATCCACTTGGAGGATTCGAAATAATTACTCATGCATTCAAATTCTACCTATCTAAACTACATTGTACACTGGATATTATTATGATGAATATACTATAAATTCCTGAGCAATACTTGTTCGTTTCCTGTGTGGTTTGTTTTGCTTAGTTTGTATGTTCATCCTCCAATCAATTGTTGCAACATTATCAGAACACTCTTCTTGTTGATCATAATGGCATTGAAATTCTAATATGGTATCAAATCCTTCTCAGGAAGGTTTCATGCTTGTTTCTCCTCATCGAACATCAGAAGCAGCTAGGTTTCCACAGAAGTCCCCTATGAAAATTTGCTAGCGTTGGATTCATTCAGAGCAGCGGAGAGGGCGTGACAGACCCTGAAAACATGTTCATATTTGGAGGAAAAGCATGATTCTAATAGTTCATATGTTTTAGTGTTATTTGCAGTGAAATTGACTGGTGCTACATAGCTTGAAAGAACTAATTGCAGTCTCCCTGCCGAAGCAATTATGAGTTCTCAAACTCCTGAGCCACAGATCCTAAAAAATTCCAATTACCTTGATTGGAGAATTGATATGCAGCTGGCCTTGTGCAAGCATGGCTACCACAGGATCATACATGGATGAGAGGCTGAGCCTCATCAGCCGGTAGAGCGGAACAAGTTCCTAAACCATTGTGATGAAGCATTTGGGTACTTATGTACTGATATTTCTAGAGATCTCCTCTTTCATCTAGAAGGATTGAGGAATCCCAAAGAATCCTAGGAGAAGATTGATAGCTTGTTTAACAAACAAGATGAGCTTCGGGGACACATTCTGGAGAATGAGTTGTTATCTTTACATTCAAGCAGTTTCAAGATAATTGAGCAATTCTTCTCCAAATTCAATTCTCTAGTGCTACAATGCAGACAGTGTGGGATAGAGCAGAAGGATGAGCATAATGTCCTTTCCATACTCAACAAACTAGGTCCTGAGTACTCTATCTATGTCTCTATGTTTCATTCCAAGTGGGAAAGCTTTCTTGATTAGAAAATTCCTTCTTTAGATTCATTTTTCGAGTCCTTAATCAAGGAACAAGACAAATTGATTCGAATGAGAGTCATCCAGACTTCCAAAGATCAAGTTGTCTTGGTTACTGACTCTTCCAAAGTGAAAGCAAAGGGAAAATCAAAGAAGAAGGAGCTAAAGGCAGCTGATTCGAAGCCTAAACCAAATCAACAATCTTTCGAAGGGGCCTACGGCTCTAAGAAGAAGAAATTTGAAAGAAGTTATGTCTGTATTGTTAAAAGGGATACCATCTTGAAGAACATTATATGAGGAAGCAACTTGATGATATGTCCTCTCTTCTCAAGAAGCACAACATTGCTCCTCCAAGAGAAAAGAAGCCTAATGAAGAAGCACCGATAGAAGATGATGAAAGGTGTCATGCTTTGAAATCAACTCTCTCTCCATCCTCAGCATACATTATAGATTCTGGAGCCTCCAACCACATGGTTGCCTCCAAAGAATCCTTCTCTACTCTTTCACTATCAAAGGGGCCTAATATTCACATGGGAGATTATTCCCAGATTCCAGCAGAAATAAGGGGCTCAGTTAGAGCGAAGCATGGTGAGTTCAATAATGTCCTATATCTTCCCTCCCTTGCTGCTAACCTATTATCTGTTTACCAGATCACTCATGCAGGCTCTCCTAAGAGGGTCACATTCAATTTAGACTCAGTTGAGATTATAGAAAAATACACTGGAAATATTGTAGTGAAAGGTATTGCAAATCACTCTACCAAAGCATATGAGTTTTCACATTTATTTCATGTCTCTCCTCCTACAGCTTTTGTTGTCTCATGCTAACAACACCAGCAAGATTTGGCATGAGAGATTTGGCCATCTCAATTTCAAATATATGAAGCAGCTCGACAATTATAACATGGTTGAATGTTTTCCCTCCATCCAAACATCCAATGGAGTATGTGTTGGGTGCTTGGTAGGTAAGCATCCAGAAAAGAAGTATGATGTTGGGAAGGCTCATAGATATGTCTCTACACTTGATTTGATACACAGTGATGTAGTTGGACCTATGCCCAAAAACTCCATTAATGGTTGCAAGTATTTTCTGAACTTTGTTGATGATTGTTCTAGGTACTGCTGGATCTACTTCATGAAGCTAAAATCAGAAATTTTTTAGACCTTTAAAAGTTTTAAAGCTATGGTTGAGAACATCTTCAATAAGAATATCAAGTCAGTAATATCCGATGGAGGAAGAGAATATGTCAAAAGAGACTTCCAGAATTTTTGTAAATCAGAGAGGATTTGAATGGAAAAATTAGTTCCATACACACCACAGCAAAATGGTGTGGCTGAGAGGAAGAACAGATCACTAAAAGATATGGCAACATGTCTTCTCCATGGCAAGCATATACCTCCTTCTCTTTGGGCTGATGCAGTAAATTGTGCTTCGTATTTGTAGAATAGGGTGCCCCATAAGTTAGTGGATTGGGTGACTCCATTCGAAGCACTGCACGGGTATAAGCCCAATGTCTCTCATCTGAGAGTTTTTGGTTCCAAATCTTGGGCAAGGATACCACTTGACAAGAGAAAGGCCTTCCAAGCCCAAAGTAGTGAATGCATTCTGCTAGGATATGCAGATGATGCAAAATCTTACAAACTGATGAAGGTTGCTACCAGAAGATGATTCATTGAAAGAAGTGTCCAGTTCAAAGAAGATCAACTGCATGATACTCCTCCAGCAGCACAGGAAGGTATAACTATTTCTCCTCCTATTTTTTATGATGATGATGTGCTACATGTTTCAGATTCAAATGAAGAAGATCACATACAACATGATCATATTATTGAGACTAACTCTCAAGAGATTCTAGATCCAGATCCAATACCCATTCCTAATCAGAAGCCTAAAACCAGATGGGCTCAAAAGCTTCTTGATGCAGCTAGAAGTGGTGCTGGACTTCCGGAAGACAAAAGAAGAACCAAGTCCCATTATCAGAATGAGCATGCTGCACTATCTCTCACAGATTCGCTCTACACATAATGGTGTAGCAAAGTTCCAGGTCAGTGCTACTTGATGATGGCGAATGATCAGTTGCATGTCCCACATAAGTAGAGATTTGATCATTCCCTACCTTCACCATCCAGCAAAACCAAACCAATTCATCAATTCAGAAGTACATTGAGAGGTCCACTGATGGACCATGCTATTGCATAGAGCTGCAATTTTTGCAGCAGTGTTTTGCTCAAGTTATTTTTCTAAGGAGGAAGCTTCTTTCTTCTAAAGATAGCTTGCAGATTTCTATTTTCCTGCTTACTTTTTAGGGGGGGGTTCCCATGAGGTTTTCCCTTGTTTCCTCAGTTGTACTAAGCAACATTTTTTATTATTTTTTAGATTGTATTTGGGTGACCTATGGTCTTGTTACCAGGGCCCACAGTTTTCCAAGTTAGAATTCAAGGAGGGTGTTCGGATTATTAATCCTCCCTTGGTCAAATGTCTATTAGATTAATTATTTCCTAACTTAGGAACCTTAAATTAATTAAATGGGTCCACTAGTGCAATTAGGTCCATGTGACCCAATGGGGCCACATGTACCAGTCATTGAAGTGTGGGGAACACTACTAGAGGTTAATTGCCACTTACTACATGTGCATGCATAAGTTAGGGCGCCTCCTAGGCCAATCCCTACATTTTAGGAGCCACTGGGACTCTCAGCACCAACCTACTTCAGTCAGTTGGTTTTAGCACTAGTTAGTCTTAGTTAGCCCTTAGTTACAATTAGTTACTTCATAGTCAATTAGGCTAGCGCTGCTAATGCATGGATAATCCATGGTTGCATGGGGAGGAGCACTTTACCTACCTACTACACTCAGTTGCACTGAGTTAACTAGTTGTTATTGCTTGTTGGAGTTATTGGTCATCGGGGAGTTGTCTATTTGGACTCTGATATTGATTGGGAGACCTTGAGTTAGATATTTAGTTAGATACAGTCTTATCCACTTGGAGGATTTAAATTCATTACTCATGCATTCGAATTCTTCCTATGTAAACTACATTGTACATCGAATATTATTATGATGAATATACTGTAAATTCCTGAGCAATACTTATTTGTTTCCTGTGTGGTTTGTTTTGCTTAGTTTGTATGGTCATCCTCCATTCAATTGCTGCAACATGATCAGAACTTTCTACTTAAAGATCTTAATTGCATTCAAATTCTAATAATTATGACATTCAAGGCATCTTATTCCACCTACACATATTTTATTGAAAAAACTTTTTCATGATTCGTTTTACATAATATCAATGAAATAAAATCATGCACAATACAATCATCAATATGTTCATATGGTTCTAGTTCATTCCACCCCATAGTATCCAGGTGGAAATGGATTGGCTGAATCATCAAAGAAAATCCTACTTAGGATAATAAAGAAGATGTTGTCAGTAAACAAAAAAAACTTGGGATGTAAATTTGAGGTATGCTCTCTGGAATGATAGAATAAGTGTCAAAATATACATTAGACCTCTCCTTTTCAATTGGATTATGGAAAATAAGCAAATATTCCCATCCAATTGGAACTACTTGTGCTCAAATTGATCCAAAATGTAACAGAGTCAAATGATTTGGTCAAGAGGATGTATGAATTGATATAAGTGCAACAAGAAAGGGAACAAGTCAGTTTGAAATTGCTCATGAATCGGAAGAAAAGGAAAAATAATCTTGACAAGAAGCCCATAGCAAGGGATTTATATCCAGAATTCTTGGTTCTCAAGTGGGATGCTAAAAGAGAAAATAAAGTCAAACATGGAAAGTTTGATGATCTTTGGATGAGTCCCTATCTCATCTCAGTTGTACAAGACAACAATACTTTCATTCTTGCAGAGCTAAATGGTGAAATATTTGAGTCTACTATCAACAAGAGACTCCTCAAATGTTTATTATTCTATTGAACTTCCTAAAAAGAATCATAAAAAGATGATATACATTGTAGAATATGAGTTGTTGGACTCTATTTTTATTTTCATTTGAAATCATTAAAAAATTTAATTTTGATTTGTATGTTTCCATGTCTGTAAATAATGTTGCAAACTAAAAATAACCGAAGCTGAAATTATCTAATGAGACATGACTCCATATCCCAATAGAGGACACTAGTCTACAGTTCTCAAAAGTTTGCAGAGCAAACAACTATCCCTGCTAGAGATAATGTAAGTACTAATAGTTTTGAAGAGATTTTGGCCTTCCAAAAGAACTTAATGATTAATGTTTCACTCCAAAAAGGATTTTTACTCAAATACGCTAAGGACACATGGTGAGATTTATTGATAACTCCTCAACAAATACTTTTGTGATGCTATTGAGTAAACGGGGAGTTATCGCTCATGGAAACCACCCTAGTTTTTTCCCGAAACTACTAATCCAAAAGATAGCCACACTAGTTTCAGCCCCTCCAAAATGGACATGTGTTAGATGGGGCCCAGACCTTATTCAATGTCATTTAAAGAGTGCTAACCCAAAATTTTCCAAGTGTCTTAAATTTTTAAATATAAATCCGTTAAAAGGGAAAATTACATTTATAATGTTAGCCTGACTATCTGAAAAGAAGAGCGATGCCCGAACTTGTTTACCTGTCCAGCAAATACCAGTGACCAAAACTCTCTGACCAACGCCAATTTTCACCTGGGTACTTATAGTATCAACATTTGACCCCTTACTCATTTTAACCATTAATTAAATTGTAACTAGCCCTAATTCACCCTGTCAAAACCTACCAAACTAGTTGAGATACCAACTATAAATTTAATCCCAAAGTGCCCTAGATATATAAATACAAGATGCATATCTACCTATCAGAACAAACCCTAACTATTACATTGGAAAGGATCGAGAGTCCTCCACTTATTCAATCATCTATTTAAAAAAAACAGAAAAGTACAAGAGATCCAACTCTCTTCTAGAAGATTCCACTAAACTTTGTGAAGTCATAAGTGAATTCATCATTTAAGCCTATACTCCTGCATAATTTATCCATGAATCCTTGCTATATGTCTACTGATATGACTGAGGTTAAATACTAGAAACTACCTCAAAGTATTTCTCAGGTGTTTTCCTTCAATGTTGTTATGAATTCGCTATTTAGGGTTCTTTGGCTTTCACCAACAGTGGGAGTGTTGCTTATATTTCAATATTGAAATAGAATACCATAGCAGGGTGATTCTTTCAAAGAATTAACTTAGAGGGCATCTCCCCATGCCACAAAAGTGACCAAAAAAATCCTAAACAATTCTACTCTCTCATCACTTGCTTCGGTGCACTTATAACTTCCATAATTAGCGAGTTTGTACCCTAGTGCCTAAACTATCACCAAGGAACATTAGGGAAATGTCTCAGGGTGGTGGTAGACTGTTTGTTAGGGCTCTTGTAATCATTGTTATAATTTGGTAATCCAATTCCACAAATCCTTATCTCAACATTTGATATTGTTGTGGCATTAGTTATCAAAACAAGACTGTCAGAACATAGAATCAAAAGAAACCTGTAGAAGAATTGTGGGCATAAAATAATCCTGTAGCCTCATTCTAAGCATTAATTTCTCAAATCTCAGCATCCCTATGTGTGTGAAATAGCAGCAAGAATTCTGATCCCTCAATTCTGGGAAAACCTGGGTGTGAAAGCAACCTTAATTCTCCATGATTGTTTATCTAATCAACAATGAAGAACATCCTTTTTAAATATGGGTTAATTTCAATAGTAATTGGCCTAATTCATAGCTTTGAGTTCAATATAAGGATTTATTTCCAATATTGAGCACCCATGCAAAAATGTGTGAAAGTTCTGGGCATATTGGGAGCATTTCTGAGCAGCAACAAACATTAAAACACCTTGAATAAACAATAAAACAAAGGCATATCCAAATCTAGGAAACTAAGGCAACCTATGGTAACTTCTTATACATGTAAGAGAAATCATAAATCCACAAACCAAAGGTGATATTGTGAGGGTCAATTCAAACCTTGGAGCATAGTGTTTAGTCCTTTGATTCCATCCAATGGAGATGCTGCCATTATCAGACATTCTGAATCTATCCCATCTAACTAAATATCAAGTGTTCAAACTTAATTTATTGACTACTAAGCATGATAATGGAATTTATTCTAAGCTGGTGTTATCAACCCAAATGGCACTTCTCTGTCTAAGTGCCGACATTCCTTATGTTGGTACACAAAAGGACATTTTAGGATTGAAGTTTTCCAAAACACTATAGATGGGCATCATATGAAATGCATTTACCCTTCAACCAACTTGCCATATTATTTTTCTAAGTGTTGATTGGCATACGCGACTATCTTCATTGAAACTCACGTACGTATGTGACTATTCCCGTTGACAACTCACGTACTGTACACGACTATCTCCATTGCAACCCACGTACATCAGCATACACAGGTTTCCTTTAAGCAACTCGTGTATCATACGCTGGTTGCCTATATTAATAGTTGCGTACATCTCCATTCGACATTAAAAAATATAAATCATGATTAATGGAGATTAGTTGGGCCTTAATCATTAACTACCCCAACCATCTCAACCTCCTCAACCTTCGAAACCACTCTATTTCCCAAAGTATAAATAGAGGCCTTGGGGAGGGCATTAATCAATAAATTTTGGAGTGCAAAGTTATGCTGGTGGTATATCTTCAGAAGTCTTGGAGCAGCAAAACTCAAAGTCCTTTGGTTCCAGAGGAGTCCTTGTCTCAGGCGTTGGGTTGTACACTTATCTCATTCACTAATTATTAATAAAGAGAATTATTCTTCCAACATTATGTTGAGTCTCTTTCATGTATTATGGTTGATGAATATATTTGATCAAGCACATATATTGTTTATCTAACCTGCCATATTTACATGTATAAGATTGTACTTGGATAATTTGCTCTTTGCAAGTGAAAGAGGTGCATCCTTGAAAGCTTTGGAGAGAAGTAGAGCGGAAGAAGATCAAGCTTGGATCAACCATCGGTAATCGGGTGAGTCCAATATTTCTTCCTATTTACTTTCTGTACCTTACTAAAGCTAATTGTCTACAAGTTCAGAAGTAATTTGGTAACCCCATACCCTAGGTTACAAGGGTGTTTAATCCTAAACAACAAAACTAGTGACTCCGCTAGGGAGCCCAGCCTGCTGTGGGTTAACTTTGTAGATCCTTGCCCAGTCTTTGCTTTGATTCAGTGTGTGGTGTTGTGTCTTGATTTATATTTATAGTGGTGTTTGAAGACCTTTATAATTTTTCTTTTTGTTGAAAAATTTTAATCCTGTACGCGGGTTTCTGTGCAACACAGTCGCGTACAGAGGTCTGTGTATGCGGGTTGCTGTATTAGATAGTCACGTATAGTACACAGGTTGATGTTATGAACAATTGCTTACAAGTCTGAGCAACAAAACTTTTGGGGTTGGGTTGCTTGTCCTTGTCCTTTTGTGGATTTTGTTCTACTTAGGGGTCTTTAGTACTGGCTTTGCACTATAGGTTTGATAGCCCTGTTAACCATACTTTGTGCTTTTTGGTAAGCCCTTGGGTTTTTATTGGTTGGATTGTCTTTCTTTTAGCAATTTGAAGTGGATTTTCCTGTTGAGTGATAGGTCCAAGTGCGAGTTGTCTGAATCAATGATCAGGGTTCTAGATACCATATATCCCATTCTATTTCTGAATAGTGTTAGTTTGTCACTTGCCTTTGATTGATTTCAGTGTTTTCTATTCATTGTGTCTTCCTAGCTGGGTGTTTTCCAAGTCTTCCTTAGGTGGTTGATCTTTGGTTTTTATAAATCTGCTTTACTTCATTTTGCTTACTTTATATAGTTAGATTATTCAAGCATACTCAAGAATTTTGCATTTAGGTGCATAGTAATCTTTGAGGAATTTGAAAAGTGAAAAGAAAAGCATTGGAAACATTTGCATTCGAATTGCATATGGTAGTTTTACTTTCAGTTTTTAAATAAAATCTCAAAAATTACAAAAATAAGTCTTAGTTTTCTCTTTCTTAGTTGCATTTTCATTAGTTTATATTTACAAAAAAAAAAAAACTTGTTTTGAGTAGTGATAAGTTGCTTTGAAATTGATATCATACACCTATTTTTACATTTCTTATCGAGTCAATAATATCATAGTCTTTCACTCCACTTGCCTTCTGAGTAAAAATAGCCCTTAAAATGAGCACTATAATTTAAAATTTATTAGTAATTTTTGTTTTATAGGGCCATACACCTACTAGCTTAGGCTAGAATTGTGGGATAGGAAGTGTAAAATCCCCATAAGTACTTAAATTCAGACATAGTGGGCCAATCGATAGGTAAATCCTTCTCTTTATCGATAGTATCTGGGAAGCTCCTCTCAAATGGGAGTCAAGCACGAGGCCGCATGGAGGCATTGGACTAAGGAGATAACCCTCTGATTCCTTGTCGAAACGTAGACCAAGGTTTTTACGCATCTAGGGATTATGTCCTAGATATAGTTTCAGGCTCAGCTACCCTACCCATGTGTACGAATCAGCCTTGCAACTGTCCCCCCCAACTATTGGTATAGTTAAGGTAGCCTCTAGTCTCTTAACATCTAGGGTTTATACACAAGTAAACCAGAAGGCTATTTCTGGTTCACCTTGGACGGGCTTGGAAGGTAACCCTTTTTGAAAGTGTAGGAGGTAGGTGGGTGATTCCTTCACTTGTGCCTAAGAACCTCTTCAAGGACACCAAGAAACTGTCTCTTAGCTTTCTTCGGGAAAGCATATCTTGTACTCTTTGTGATTGTTAAAGCTTTAGGAATTTTTGTAGTGATTTCTCTGTGGTTTGTCTGTGTTTAGCTGACCTTAGGATTTGAAGAGTCAAATTTACAATTCTGGAGGACCAATCTATCAAAAGGTCACGAAGGTTGCAAAACCTTCCTCCGATTATTGCTTTGGAACCTCCACCTCCCCCTCAAAGGCAAAGATTGGACACAGACAATTATTTTGAACCGATAGGAGTTAGTGAAGTTCTGGGTGAACCAGAACTTAGGGAAAACCAATTTAATTTAAACGCAGTTGATATAGAAGACTTGTAGGCTGACGAGTTTGTAAGGAATTTTAATACACCTCTAACTGACTTAAATGATCCTATGATCATTCAGGTTCATCCTTTCGATCCACCCTTGATTGGTGTCCCTGTGGGTAGAATAATGTCTACTGCAGGAGAAAGTTATTTTACTTCCACCTCAGCCACTCCGGCTGAAGGGGTGTTACCTCCCCCGGTAGGTTCACCTAGATCAAGTATACCTACTATGCCCTTAACTCCAGTGAGCTGAGTGGTTCAACCATCGGCTCCCACAAGTCTAGCAGGTGCTTCTGGTGGTATGGTCACTGGGATTCCTAGTGTACCTATAGTTCCTACTTCCTTCTCACACACTGCCCAGAGTGGTCCTATAGGATCCTCGACTTTTGTCCAAGGATTTCCTTGGAATGGGGGGCACATTCCCCCATCCACTCCATATGTAGGCCCAACACCCTCATATGTAGGGGTATAGTTTGGAAACACTAACCCTTATGGTCAAGGTTTTCAAACTCTGGTTCAGCTCCGTTCATGAGCTCTCCCTTTTCGATTTTTAGCGGAGGGATTTCAAACCCCAGTTTCGACTGGGGCAGCCAGAAACTCTTATACTGCACCTCACACAAATAATCATGTGTATTATGGATGGAATCATTTCCAAAGTAACCCATCCACTTCACAACTGGCAGCGAGGGGAAACCCCACCTTCACATATGGGAATATGGGGGCAAGTCCCTCTAATCCCCAAATTGGTATTTTTAGTGCTCTGGTTAGACCTGAGCTTCCTTTCCTGGCAACGTTAAACTTGCCAGATTTGTCTAAACTGATGAATGACCTGGTGAGACATGATCCCTCCTGGCCACCCGTCCCTACCAAGCTACCCTCGGATATCCCAAAATTCAAAGGCAAATTTGGTGATGATCCTAGAGCTCATGCCATGGTATGTTTTATACTTTTTCAGCCTCATGAGACTAAATTGGACGAAAAAGGACCTCCCTGGAGTCTTCTTTGGAGTTTTCAGACTCTCTAAATATGAAAACACTGAGTGAGCATGTACTAGTTTGGGCTCATAAAATCCACAAATTAGTGACACTATCAAGCATTATTCGCTCTTCTCTTCAAGCTTGTCAAAAATGAAGAGAGATCTGAGTTGACTTTCCTGGACTCGTTAAAATTTAATAGGGAAGGTAAGGAAGAATTTTTCTTTTGGTTCCCAGTTAGTGAAAGCATGTCATCCTTGAACAAAGCACTCTCTGTTTTTTTCGATACTCATGTCTCAGTGTTCACTTTTAGTTCAACTATTACTTTGAGTTTATTACTCCTCCTCTTTTCAGTTCTACCTGGGGAATCTGATCATGTCTCCTACATGAAAGATAAGTTTAGTTGTCCTATTTGTAAAGTTAAAAAGCTACCTTGGGTCATCTCTGTGTCGTGCTCACTATTCAAGGACTTAACCCCGTGTCTGATCTATATCCTGATTCCATCATTGTCATATCTGTTACTACTTGTGTCTCCCTTCCTTTACCCAGTTCCTAGTCACTCTTGTGATCTGTTGGAGGATCTATTGCCTTCCTTATCATAGTATGGTTCTGCATCAGCACTTCCTGACGATGAAGACCTAGAGTTTTGACGATCGTACCTCGGGATTCATTTTCATTATTGATGAATTCCTTTTCTTCAGTTGTTGATTATCACCTATTGATTGACAATCTATTGAATCCGCTCCATGTTTGACTTCAATAACATCTATTCACATGGCTTGGATTGTACTGGTTCTTTGGGAATATTTATGAAGACCTTAGTTTCATATTCATGGACTAAGTTGTGCAAGATTATGTTGTGGTTACTTACAGAGCTTTCAAATATTTGAAGATTCATCATTATTGTATATTGTGGCTTCGATCCACCTTTGTAATATACATGGTCTTGTACCCGCACTATATGATGTACTCAAATATTGTAAAGGAGCTAGTGTTCCAGTATATTGAACATATCATCCTCAGATATGACTTTGTATATGACATTATTATGTATTTGTTTCAGGTACTACCTCTGCTCCATTGGAATTCTGAGTTCTCCAAAGATAATGATTATAATGTATTTCAGCCATCGCTTCCCTTTGACCTCACACATTAGGGGGCATCTGTTATCAACCCAAATGACACTTCTCCATCCAAGTGCCGACAATTACTTATGTTGGTACACAAAAGGACATTTTAGGATTGAAGTTTGCCAAAACACTATAGATGGGCATGACATGAGATGCATTTATCCTTCAACCAGCTTGCCATTTTATTTTTCTAAGTGTAGATTGGTATACACGACTATATCCATTGAAAATATCATACATATGCGACTATTATCGTTGACAACTCGTGTACTGTACGCGACTATCTCCATTACAACCTGCGTACAGATCTATACGCAGGTTTCCTTTAAGAGACTTGCGTGTCATACACGGGTTTCCTATATTAATAGTCGCATACATCTCCATTCGACATTAAAAAATATAAATCACGATTAATGGAGATTAGTTGGGCCTTAATCATCAACTACCCCAACCATCTCAACCTCCTCAACCTTAGAAACTACTCTATTTCCTAAAGTATAAATAGAGGCCTTGGGGAGGGCATTAATAGAATCAATTTAGGAGAGAAAATTTATGTTGGTGGTATATCTTCAGAAGTCTTGGAGCAGTAGAACTCAAAGTCCTTTGGTTGCAAAGGAGTCCTTGTCTCAGGCATTGGGTTGTACACTTATCTCATTCACTGATTGTTAATAAAGAGAATTCTTCTTCCAACATTGTGTTGAGTCCCTTTCATGTATTAGGGTTTGATGAATATATTTGATTAAGCACTATATATGTTGTTTATCTAACTTATTATATATACCGGTATAATATTGTACTTGGAGAATTTTCTCTTTGCAGGTGAAGGAGGTGCATCCCTTAAATCTTTGGAGAGAAGCAGAGCAGAAGAAGATAAAGCTTGGATCAACCGTCGGTAATCGGGTGAGTCCAATATTTCTTCCTATTTCCTTTCTGTACTTAACTAAAGCTAATTGTCTGCAGGTTTTAGAAGTAAGTTGGTAGCCCCAGACCCTAGGTTATAAGGGTGTTTATTCCTGAACAACAAAACTGGTGACTCCGCTGGGGAGCCCAGACTGCTATGGGTTAACTCTGTAGATCATTTCCCAGTATTTACTTTGATTCAGTGTGTGGTGTTTTGTCTTGGTTTAGACTTGTAGTGGTGCTTTAAAGTCCTTTATAATTTTTTTTTATTTTAAATATACCTCCTATACGTGGGTTGTTGTGTTACACAGTCGCGTACAGAGGTCTGTGTACGCGGGTTGCACTATTGCACAGTTGCGTACAGTACGTGGGTTGCTCTTGTACACAGTCGTGTACAAGCTTGAGCAAAAAAAAATTTGGGTTAGGGTTTGCTTGTCCCTGTCCTTCTGTGGATTTTGTCCTGCTTAGTGGTCTTCAGTATTAGCATTGCACTATAAGTTTGATGACCCTGTTAACCATACTTTGTGCTTTCTAGTAAGCCCTTGAGTTGTTATTGTTTGGATTGTTTTTCTCTTAGCATTTTTAAGTGGATTTGCCTGTTGGGTAATAGGTCCGAGTGCTGGTTGTCTGAATCAATGATCAGAGTTCTAGATACCGTATATACCATTCTATTTTTTAATAGTGTTTGTTTGTCACTTGCCTTTGATTGATTTCAGTGATTTCTATTCATTGTATCTTCCCAGCTGGGTGTGTTCCAAGTCTTGCTTTAGGTGGTTGATCTTTGGTTTTATGAATCTGCTTTACTTCATTTTGCTCACTTTATACAGTTAATTTATTCAAGCATACTCAAGAATTTTGCATTTAGGTGCATAGTAGTTTTTGAGGAATTTGAAAAGTGAAAAGAAAACATTAGAAACTTTTGCATTTGATTTACATATAGTAGTTTTATTTTCAGTTTTTAAATAATATCTCAAAAATTACAAAAATATAGTCTTAGTTTTCTCTTTATTAGTTGCATTTTCATTAGTTTATATTTACAAAAAAAATAAAAAGAGAAGCTTGTTTTAAGTAGTGATCATTTGCTTTGAAATTGATTTATACACCTATTGTTTTTACATTTCTTATTGAGTTAATAACATCATAGTCTTTTACTCCACTTGCCCTCTGAGTAAAAAGTAGCCCTTAAAATGAACACTATAATTAAAATTTATTAGTAATTTTTGTTTTATAGGGCCATACACCTACTAGCTTAGGCTAGACTTGTGGGATAGGAAGAGTAAACTCCCCATAAGTATTTAAATTCAGACATAGTGGGCCAATCGATAGGTAAATCCTTCTCTTTATCGATAGTATTTGGGAAGCTCCTCTCAAACAGGAGTTAAGCACAAGGCCGCATGGAGGCATTGGACTGAGGAGATAACCCTCTAATTCCTTGTCGAAACGTAAACCAAGGTTTTTATGCATCTGGAGATTCTGTCCTAGATGAAGTTTCAAGATCAGCTACACTGCCCATGCATACAAATCAGTCTTGCAACTATCCCCCCAGACTGTTGGTATAGTTAAGGTAGCCTCTAGTCTCTTGATGTCTAGGGTTTATGCACAAGTAAACCGGAAGGCTATTTCTGGGTCACCTTGGATGGGCTTGGAAGGTAACCCTTGTTGAAAGTGTAGGAGGGTGGTGGGTGATTCCTCTGCTTGTGCTTAAGAACCTCTTCAAGGACACCAAGAAACTGTCTTTCAACTTTCTTCGGGAAAGCATATCTTTTACCCTTTCTGACTGTTGAGACTTTAGGAATTTTCGTAGTGATTGCTGTGTGGTTTGTCTATGTTTAGCCGACCTTAGGGTTTGAAGCATTAAATTTACAATCGTGGAGGACCAACCTATCAGAAGGTCATGAAGGTTAAAAAACCTTCCTCCTCTTATCACATTGGAACCTCCACCTCCCCCTCAAAGGTAGAGATTAGACACAGATGGTTCTTTTGAACCAATAGGAGTCATTGAGGTTTCGGGTGAACCAGAACTTAGGGAAAATCGTCTTAATTTAAACAAAGTTGAGATAGAATACTTGGAGGCTGATGAGTTTGCAAGGAATTTTAATACACCTCTAACTGACTTAAATGATCCTGTGATTATTCAGGTTTTTCCTTTTGATCCACCCATGATTGGTGTCCCTGTGGGTAGGATAATGTCTACTGGAGGAGAAAGTTCTTTTACCTTCACCTCATCCGCTCCGGCTGAAGGGGTGCTACCTCTCTTGGTTAGTACCCCTAGAACAAATATACCTACTATGCCCTTAACTCCAGCGAGCCATGTGGTTCAACCACCAGCTCCCACAAGTCTAGCAGGTGCTTCTAGTGGAATGGTCGCTGGGATTCCTAGTGTACCTACTGTACCTACTTCCTTCGCACACACTGCCCAAAGTGGTCCTATAGGATCCTTGGCTTTTTTCCAAGGATTTCCTTGGAATGGGGGGCACATTTCCCCATCCACTCCATATGTAGGCCCAACACCCTCATATGTAGGGGTGCAGTTTGGAAACACTAACCCTTATGGTCAAGGTTTCCAAACCTTGGTTTCTGCTCCGTTCACGAGCTCTCCCTTTTCACTTTTTAGCGGAGGGTTACCTGCTCCTGTATTTCAAACCCCAGTTTCGACTGGGGCAGCCAAAACCTCTTATACTGCACCTTACACAAAAAATACTATGGCTTATGGGTGGAACCCTTTTCAAAGAAACCCATCCACTTCACAACCGGCAGCGAGGGGAAACCCCACCTTCACATATGGGAACACATGGGCAGGTCCCTCTAATCCCCAAACTGGTACTTTTAGTGCTCCAATTAGACCTAAGCTTCCTTTCATGGCAACGTTGAACTTGCCATATTTGTCTAAACTGATGAATGACCCGATGAGGCATGATCCCTCCTGGCCACCTGTACCTACCAAGTTTCCCTTAGACATCCCAAAATTCGAAGGCAAAGTTGATGAAGATCCTGGGGCTCATGCTACCACTTTCCATTTATGGTGCTCTTCCAACTCATTGAATGAAGATTCAGTTCGGTTGAGGCTGTTCCAAAGAACCTTGACGAGTACTGCAGCAAAATGGTACATTGAGTTGCCTTCTGCTGCATTTAGTAGTTTTTGGGACTTGGCTAACGCATTCCTTAGTCACTTCCAGCTTCCTGTCCGATATGATTTTGGAACGGACTTGTTTTCTATCTTTCGGCAGAACAAAGCCACCCATATCTTGGATCACATCTAAGAGTGGAGGAGGCGGAAGAGCCTTATTAAAGCCACTATTCCTCCTGATTTCTTATTATAATGGTTCCTTAAATACCTATTGCCTTATATATCTAAGGATGTATCTACTTCAGGAGTGACAAATGAGGAAGAAGCTATCCTCAGGGCCCAGCAACTTGAATTGATATTTTCTCAGTCTGGGATCTTATATGATATTATCCCTGAGGCACCGAGGCCAACACACGATGTAGAGAAACCTAAGCCTAGACCCCATGCCAATGTTGTGGTTGGTTCCGTTAATTCTCCCACTATAGAATATTTGGCCAAACGGCTCCATCAGCTGTCTGTCAAACATTCTACGGTGAAGGCAGCAAAGGCTGCCCCCTCACCCCAAAATGCAAATGTTTTTGCACAGACCTCTCAGAAGGGAAATCAGCAGCCCGATGGGAAAAAGAAGAGAGGAAAGAAAGGGGAGGGAAATCAAAACAAACAGAAACCCGCAAATAATGCTGATGGGGGCAAGAAAGAAAAGAAGAAGGTGAAATTCCCATGTAAGTTGTGCCATGAAGATCACTTTACCCATGTTTGTCCCCTTATGGAACAAGCTCAAAAGCTGTTAAAATATCAACAACCGGCTATCCTGAAGGATCCATTTCACCAAGGGTAGAATTCTGCTTCAGCTTCAAATGCAACATGGGGCACCCCAAATTCCTCTGACCCCAATTATATCAACATGGTTCGATCTCAAACTTTACTACAGACCAGGAATAAGAACTACGAAAAAGAGACCTCAGAGAAGGGTAAGTCCATAGGTGAAACTTCTAACCCTCTCACGATTGAGAAACCTGCCAAAATGATGCCCAAGATACCGAAAGGTGTCTTTAAGAAGACTTTGCATAATCCTAATGCTAGGGCCATAGCAAACTACTCCATAGTTGAAGACTTAGCCCAGAAACCTTATGCAATGTCGGCATTAGAGGTGTTACAGAGTTGTCCCGGGTAGTGGGAGGCACTCTTAGCAACCTTAGGAAGTATGGACTCATCGAGTCTCATGGCGAAATTTAACTTGTCTGATGTCAAAATTCACCTACCATAATGTAGCCTTGTCGATAGATGTCATCCATGGTGGAAAGACCAATGGAAGGGAAGTTGTTGACGAGGGTGCTTCTACATTTGTTATGTCCTTGTTGTGTTGGAAAGCTCTTGGATCCCCAGAGCTGGTCCTGTCAAACACCCTGCTTACTGCTTTCGATGGAAGGTCATTCCTTCTACATGGTATCCTACCGATTTTGAAATTAAGCTGGCAGGGAAAGCGATGTCTGTTGAGGTGGAGGTGATTGATGCACCTTTGGACTATAATATTCTCTTGGGAAGAAGCTGGACTTATGCCATGTCTGCTATTGCATCGACCGTCTTTCGGGTGGTAGTGTTTCCACACAAAGAGAAGTTGGTTACTGTTGACCAACTCAATTTTACTTGGAAAGGCCGCATGGAATCTAATGAGTCCACTATACCATTGGTTGATCAGGCCAAACCTATTGCAGAGAGCTTAGGAGCTAGAATGTACGCATGATTGATGGGCACATTTAATCTTCCAGCTCTGATTAATTATATAGGTTCTACTAGTGTGGGGAAGTCCATAGCCATGGTTGTTGATAGGACTGATCCTTGGGTTCTCCCTTCCCACCATGAACCTGAAGTGCCCTTATCGGTAGTGGAACTATCTTATCAATATATCCCAATATGAACCTGAAGTGCCCTTATCGACAGTGGAAGTAGCTTATCAAGCTATCACCCAAACCACTGTTGATCCCATTCTGGTTCCCCTCATAGTCTCAGAGGAACTGGAAGAATTCTATCTTCCTGCTTGGGCAGAAAACTCTTTGCATTCTACAGATTGTTTAGATATGGTTTTACCTTTTGATGAAGCCATTCTGGAAGCTATGTGTGGACGAGATAAGATCTGTGAAGATCTTCACCATCGATCCTATTTTCTTCCTGAATTAAGTAGGATAGAGAATCAAGGGTTTCATGTGAGACTGGTAGACGATGTTGATATGCTCGTTAATCCCTTACCAAGGGAAGGAATGTTTGCTGAGGGGAATATGGCAAATATTTCTATTACCATCCCTATCAACATCTCTATAAATCCTGACGTTGGGGAAAATATACATATCGACGCAAACTGCTCTCCAAAGGAGATTGCGATGTATACAGCCTTGTTTAAGGAAGTCCGCGACGTTTTTTCCTAGTCATATGAGGATATGCCAGGAATTTATCCATCTATATTTGATCACAAGATTCAAACATACCCTGACGCTAAACCTATTCGAAAAAAGTTGAGACCTGTTAACCCGCGTAAAGCGGCGACAGTGAAGGCTGAAGTGGAAAAACTGTTGAAAGCCGATTTTATTTATCCCATAGCTTTGACGGAATGGGTATCCAAACCTGTTCCTGTTGATAAAAAGCAAGGGACCATACGCGTCTGTACTGACATTAGAGATTTAAACAAAGCCTGTCCTAAGGACAACTATCCCACGCCATTTATAGATCAAATTATTGATGCTTGCGCAGGAAGTGAAGTCTTTTTGTTTATGGATGGTTTCTTCGAATACAATCAAATTCAAATTAAACCAGAAGAACAACATAAAACAGCTTTCATTTGTCCTTGGGGTACCTTCACACACAAGAAAATGCCCTTTGGATTGAAAAATGTTGGGGCAACCTTTCAGTGGGCAATGAATTATTGCGTCCGCCAGATTACTCTAGGGATTTTATATTGTATCTGGCCGCATCTGAGTTGACCATAGGGGTATTCCTAGTCTAGGAGGACGATAAGCTCCAAGAGCATGTTGTCTACTATCTCATCCATGCTTTAGCTGGACCTAAACTTAGGTATTCCCACATAGAGAAGTTGGCCTTAGCAGCTGTTTATGCTATTCAGAGGTTACGTCACTACATATTACTGAGGACTATGACAGTAGTGGCGGATGTTAATCCTTTTCAATATGTTTTGTCCCGACGGATAGTTGGAGGCAAATTCAACAAATGGATAGTCATTCTCCAAGAGTTTGACTTGGATTTTCAGTTCGCCAAATCCAAAAAATCCTTAGTTTTTGTTGAGCTCATTACAGAATTTCCACTAGAATAAGATGTAGACATTGAAGAAGACTCATTCCCAGATGAGCATATCTTTTTTATTTCCACCTCTGACCCCTGGTATGGAGATATACTTATCTATCTCCAGACTTTGAAGTATCCTGCAAATTTCTCACGGGAAGAACGACGTAAACTACGCCTACATGCCAAGAACTACCTCATTATAGGAGATACTTTATATTGTAGAGGGGTAGATTATGTTTTGCATCGATGTCTTACCCACGAGGAAACAGAGATTGTCCTAAATGATGCCCATAGTGGAGTGTGTGGGGGTCATTTATCTGGGTTAGCAACGGCCCAGAAGATATTACATGCCGGTTATTTCTGGCCCACAGTCTTTAAAGATTGTGTGGAAGCCATGAAGCACTCTCATCCTTATCAGCTTTACACCAGGAAGATGCGGTCGCATCCCGCTCCGTTATTTCCCGTCATCTCAGTGGGCCCCTTCATGAAGTAAGGGATTGATTACATGATGTGTAACCCAGCCTCAACTGGGGGGCACAAATATATCATTGTTGGTGTAGATTATTTTATGAAATGGGCAGAGGCAATGCCCACTTTTAAAGCGGATAGAGAAACTGCAGCTTTTTTCATGTTCAATCAAATTATCTCACAATTTGGTGTACCTAAAGTGATTGTCACTGACCATGGTAGCCATTTCCAAAATAACATGATGACTAAATTGACCACTATGCTAGGATTTAGACAAGAACATTCATCTTCATTCTATCCTCAAGAAAACGGTCAAGTCGAGGCTGTTAATAAAACTTTGAAAACTATATCCACAAACGTACTATTAATGCAGCCCGTTCCAACTAGCATATCATGCTATATCCTGCACTTTGGGCATATCAGACAAATGTAAAAACTACTATGGGGTTTTCCCGCTTCCAACTCGTTCATGGAGTGGAAGCCGTTACCTCGATTGAATGTGAAATCTCGTCCTTAAGAATTGCTATTCATGTGTTACCTGATATGACTAAGCTGGAATGACGTCTATTACACTTAGAACATCTTAATGAACAGCATAGAGATGTGCTGACAACAAACCAAGCTCATAAGAATAGGGTTAAAATCCAATACGATAAGTCGGTCGAACCTCAGATTTTTTCTGAAGGGGAACTTGTTTTACTCTGGGACCAAGACAAAGAACCCCTGGGGGCAGGAAAATTCAGGTCTATGTGGTTGGGGCCTTATGTCGTGTCAAAGGTGTTAAAGAAGGGCACATATGAATTGATTGATTTCGATGGGAATAAGCTGCCTAAGCCTAGAAATGGGATCTACCTGAAAAAGTACTATGCTTAGGCTTAGCACTTTTTCCTGTATTTTATTGTATGTAATTTTAAGTACAATAGGTCGTTGGTTTGTGTTTTTATACCATCTACTGGTTGTTACAGATGTCTTCTGAGTGGTTCGTAGGTTTTACTGATGGTGCCAGTTACCACACTTGTAATTTGGCTTCAGCTGCATGGGTCATTTATTCACCCTTAGGATAGTTAGTCGCCTCAGGAGGCACTTTCTTAGGTCCTGCTACCAATAATGTCGTTGAATACAAGGCCGTCATTGAGCTTTTATGGGATTCTTTGTCACGTGGTATCACTTAGCTGGAATTCTAACTGGACTCTCAACTGGCGGTTTCCCAGCTCAATCA
The DNA here is from genome assembly GCA_001517045.1 of Pseudotsuga menziesii. Lineage (NCBI taxonomy): Eukaryota > Viridiplantae > Streptophyta > Pinopsida > Pinales > Pinaceae > Pseudotsuga > Pseudotsuga menziesii. The sequence continues at coordinate 231,865 of LPNX010306451.1, read as the reverse complement.
GAATTATTAGGTGTGGAACCCTATTCTATTATGTCAGTTTATGCAAGTTAGGTCATTGGAAAGAAATTTTGAGTTCATTACATTCAATCATATTCCAAGAAATCAAAATTCATTAACTGATGCATATGCTAATTATATCTTGGATTGGCATTTAACACATTTTATATAAAAATATACAGCAGACACATTTAAAAACATTTGTAAATAAACCAGCAATATATATATATATATGTGAATATTTGTCCACATAGATAGGTCGAGTCTCTGATCCTCAGATCCATTCATAACTGTATAATTTACAAAAAATATTCAAAACATGGATCAAAGTCCATCAAATGCTCCTCAGTCTAAGCTAGACCGCCTTGGTCACTTGGACCCCCCGATCACCCTGCACTCAGGCTTCTTCAGCCTCTTCAGCTTCAGCAGCCTCAACAACATCTATGTACACAAGTACTGCTCTGGCTACTCGTCTCAGAAGGCGTATCTAGACAGGTGGTACACCAACCACCAGCTCCTGCATGATGGCTGGGATGTGCTCAATCTGTAAGGTAAGTACTTTCTGGGTAAGTGTTGGGATTCGCTTTACTAATGCAGATCAAACCTTAAATTTATGTCAATCCGGGTTGGTAGACTTAGAGGCATATCCAAGTATAAGGACTCAAAGCTAGACTTAACTTGAAAATCTAGTTTATCTATGAAATAACCCTATGAACAAATTAAGTTACTGTGATTTGAAAACACAAAAATTCCCTTACAGGAACAACTTCATCTAATATTTCATTTACACAACAATTTATATGTACAAGCAATTTTATATGTGAAAGATTATGAGATAATAAAAACAATTACAAATTAATCTTAACCCTAAAATATGAATTATAAAACTCTGCTTATTATCCCAGCATTGAATAAACAATCAAACATTAATTCCCTTTACAGTAAAGCATTCATAATGTGTGACTGTTCTTAAGACTCATCGTTGAATAAGCAAGCAATACACAGTAATGTGAGATAGTGGTACGAACCATTTCTACACCATTTAATTAATGGAATAACAAAGCTGATAAAACTGATTGAAAGCAGTCTAACTCGTTCTACAATAAGAAAATCGAATCCTACAGGAACTAAAACATACCATTGACACAATCCAAATCGCTCACTGGCAGTTGAAAGGGTGTGCAGACTCGACATAGGGGGCCCTCCAATGCCTCGTTCACACACGCAAATGAAGAATCACAGAGCTTAAACTTAGATTATATTCACCCTAAAATCGATCATACACAGTAATAGAATAACGCAGTCCAGAGTATGCGTTTTCTCCCAAATCGTGATGGATTTCTCCTCTGTTTTATGAAGTACTTATACAAATTCTTGAAAACTAGAAATGCTATTAATCTCGAAACTAATTAATGAAACATAGTCCTCGAGATCCTCTATCAGATCCACAAAATCGAAACTGCCCTGCTTTTTTGCTGAGTGGTAACGCAGGTGGTCATCTTTGACCGACATTGACTGGACACCTATGATAGCCACATCATCTATCCGTTGGAAGTTTATCCATCCTTGGACACTGAGGATCTTTTCTCCATCTTTCAGTTCATGCCTAGCTGGCTTGCAAGTGTTCAACCTTGGAGACATTACGGGAAGTTAGCACATCCTGTAATCCTGAATAAAAACCTTTGTTTAAATGCTTTAAAAATCTCAAAGTTCAATTTGTTAAAAAGCAATGACATTTATGCCTCTTGACCAAAGTTTGTGGGTGAATTTAAGGCTTTATAAATCAGTATGAAGGCTTTATGGAGGAAAATAGAAGATATTTAGGTAACAAAAAGAGGTCAAAATGGTGCCCAACATCTCCCCCAAGAGGAAGCTATTGCATGTCCTCATGCCCAAAAATATTTGACCTTGTTTATTTCAAAAACCAAAATTTTGCTGCTGACCCTTTTGCTTTTAATCTCCTATCTGAGATGATGCATCTGTTGAAGCCTGAGATGCATAAAGGACTTTCAGTCTCTCATATTTAGTTTTATAAATCTTCTTTTGCTTGTACCATCTGTCTACATGTTTGGAAATGCATGTCCTTTGAACCTTCAGCTTCCAGTTGACTTCTCTTAACTTCTCATTCCTGAGCTCTAATTCCTTTATTTCAAGTTTCAACCTCTTAATCTCTTTATTGTTCTTGGAAGTTTTCTTCTTTTTCATTTTCACTGGAAGTTGTATAGAATTGGTGTCCATCCCCAATTCTTCATTCTTTTATACTGAATCTTCTTTCTTTTCTTCTTCCACAGTTTGTTGCTTTGAGAAAAGAGAAGCTGAATCCTTTATTATTTCCTGTCTTGATGGCTTTTTCTTTTCTTTCTCTTGCTTATCCAAGAAAAGATTGATTCTTTTTGTCTGTTTGATCACTTCATCAGTTTCTTGGATATCTTGCCCTATTTCATTTGCTGGATCTTCTTCTTAACTCCCCAAGGTTTGTATGTATTCATACTTCTTCTGCTGGCTTTCATCATATTTTTCCAATGCTAACTTACTTTGAGCTTGCTTATACTTCCTTGGCTTTCTTTGGTAAGTGGTGAAAATCTGCTCTTGTTTTTTAAAATGTTTTTCTTCTCTCATCACACTCCTAGTTCGTATCCTTCTTTGAGCCTGTTTTGAACTTGCTGCCTCAGAGTTGTCTTCATCATCAGTAATCAGCAACACCTCTTTCTTTTTCTTTTTCCCCTTTGGCGGTTTTGAGCTTGTTGCCTCAGGGTATGTTATCATCAACAATTCATCTTCTTTTAAACCTTCTTCAAGCAATTCTTCCTGCTCTTCAAACTGATTGTGAATTAAAAATCCTGACCATGTCAAATTTTGCCTTTATAACTCATGCTGGATGATGATTTTGATGAGTCCACAGTGAAAAAGGCTTGTCGTTTTGTCTTTTGCACGCCTTTGGACAGCCTTAGCCATCTTAGTTAAACTCTGTAACAGGAAATAGGGCATATTAATCTCACATTCACCTTTTAAATGCTGCAACAGCTTGATGTGGTAAGGATAAACATTACTGAATCGGCCTTCAGAAGTAATGAATTTTTGGATAACATAAACTATTTCATCCCAAGGATGAACCAGCCAACTCCTTGGTATTCCTTTCTTCCAGTTTACTGACCCTGCTCTTGATCTGCACAAAAAGGGTATCCATGCTTTCTCTTTGAATTGTTTAGTCTTGAAGAATATTTCTCCTTGCTGTGGCAGGCCAATAATTTGTGCTAAAATGTCTTCAGACAGTCTGAAGTGCAAGTTTCCCACTATAACCCCTTCTCCATCAAATGTTTCAGCAAAAGCTAGACTAACATGCTCATTATGCCCATCAAACTTTTCAAAAAAAGTTCCCACTGTTTCTTTTCAAAAATCTCCATGCAATTCTCATGAATATCAGTGGGGTTGGATTTCGCTGGTTCTAGTCTAGATGACATTTTGAACTTTAATAGGAAAGAGATATGCAACAGGAAACTTCAACCTTTCAAATTTTAACTCTGCAATTGCTTTCTTGTCCCAAAACGACACTCTGAAAATGTAGAATTGCTGCTGGTTTTTAGCAGTCTTTGGCAAAGAAAAGGTTTAAGCTTTACCTCCTTTCTGGTGTAGCTGCCTTCAATTCTTCCTGTGCGATTATTTCACAGCGAATTGGTGCCTGCGTTCTTCCTTTAATCCACGGCTTCTTCTTACTACAAACTGTTACCCATAGCAATCGGTTTTTGCAGAGAAAAACAGTTGGATTTGGTCCCAAGAAAGATGACCAAATCGTAGTCCCCAATTTCACCAGTTCACAATACAAAACTCAGGCACATTTGTATGCTGCAGTGGGGCATATAACCACATTTTTTTTCTCATCATTTTATGAGCATGCCACTTTCCATTTGATTATTTGCTCAGGAAAGAAAATAAAGGTAAGGTTTAAATTCATATAATACACTTTTAATTTCTTTGCATGCCCCAATGTTTAAGGGATTTCTTCTCTTAAAGTAGACTCCTTTTCCTTTTGAAAATACACATGACCATCGATTTTCCTTAAATTCTATATGTTTACTTAATGCATGATGCACTAATGTATATATAGAAAAACATTTGAAATTCTATTTTCCAGTTTATTGTTTTTAAAACATTTCACTTTCTACTGAGAAGGAGACCCTGTCTGACTTTCTTCTAAGAAGGAGACCCTGCCTGTAGAATGCAGTATATGTTTTTCGCATTTATAATTTTGCTTCTGGGTTTGATTTTGACCACCATCTTGACCCCTAGGGTAGGATAATGGAAAGTAAATGGAATGTTGGTAGAGACTGTGAGGATAATGAAAATAGGCAGTCAAGCTTATGAGGGTTGGTAAATATGTCATCACTTAGAAACAAAGAATCATGCAACTTTTAAAACACAAAAACTAAAATTCTTACAGACTTTGCTTGATATCCCCATATGATGAGCTTGCTGCCTGATGTAACTGGTTTGTATTTATTTATGGTTCATATCTGTCCTTCTGATGTCTTATTTATGCAAAATGTCTGCCATCTCAGATTCCTTCTTCTTTGCTGGAAGTCAGGTCCCTCTATGTTGTTGGAAATCAGGTCCCTCTGCATATGACCTCTGCATATGAAAAAGACTTGGAGGGTGGCAAGAAAGCATAAAAATGCGTATCCCCCTCACAAGCCTATTTATTGACTTGTCCTCAAGTCAAACAAAAACTTGATTTATTGAAAACAAAGCTATGTAAAAGGCATGAAATTTGAAAAGAATATTTTTATGAATTTTCAATGGCCAAGCGAACCTAATTTTCCATGGAAAATTTAAGTTTATATTGTGCCAGTGACCTGGTTTTCACAACTAAACTTCCTCTTTTTTTTTCTTTTTTTTATATTTTTTTTTTATATTTTTTTTTCTTCTGTTTTTGCTTTCTTTTTCTTTTTTTTTTCTATTTTCTATATCAGATCAGCTAAGAAGTAGGTGAAGGAGAAACACCAAGGTGTCTATCCAGCACTTCCATTTCATGTTGCTGTGAAATCTGTTGTATGAAATCTTCCTTGTTGATAGGCTTGGTATACAGTTTGAGCCGATGGCCATTGACCACAAATGTACGTGCTTCATCATCAATGGTTTGAAGTTTGACTGAGCCATTATCATATACCTCTGCAATCTCATATGGACCAAGCCAATGAGTTGTAAATTTGGATTTGAAATCTTTGAACTTTGAGTCAAACAATAGTGCCCAGTCACCGATATGAAATTGTTTCTTTTTGATAAACTTGTCATGCCATTGAGCTCTTTGTTGTTGGATCAAAATATTGTGTTCTATGGCAGCCTGTCTCATCTCATCTAGTTGATTCAATTGAAGTATTCTTTCTTGTTGTGCCTCAGAAAGATCCATACCCAAATCTGCTGCTAACTTGAAGGTATGAATTTGAAACTCTATAGGGAGGAGGACTTGCTTACTGTAAACAAGCTGATAAGGAGAAAAACCAGTACTGGTTTTCCAAGTAATCTGATATGCCCATAAAGCTTCAGTAAGCTTAGCTGACCAATCCTTCCTATGCATCTGAACAGTTTTGGTGATGATTCCTTCCAAAGTCTTGTTTGTATATTCCACTTGGCCATTTGCTTGTGGATGGTAAGGGGTAGACTTTCTATGCTTAATCTTGTACTTTTCAGCTATCTCCTGCACTAGTTTGGAGGTAAACTGGGCACCTTGATCAGTTACAATCTCTCTAGGCACCCCAAATCTTACAAATATCTCCTCAAAGAGAAAGTTTACCACAGTTTGTTCAGTGGCTCTTGGTAATGGTTTGGCCTCTACCCACCTAGTAACATAGTTTGTACAGACCAAAATGTACTTCTTCCCTTGTGATGGTGGATGAATTGCACCAATGAAGTCAAGGGCCCACTTTTCAAACAGTTCAATGAGGATTTGTGGTTGGAGTGGCATTTCATCAGACCAGACTGGTCGTCCCATCCGTTGACAAGTATCACAACTTCTAACATACCTCTTAGCATCTTTGAAAATAGAAGGCCAGTAATACCCCAAATTGAGTATCTTGTATGTTGTTCTTTTATCTATAAAATGGCCACCACACGGTTCATCATGACATGCCTTTAAAATATCTAAAACTTCATCTTGTCGCACACATCTTCTGATAATTAGATCATATCCCGTATAAAAGAGATCACCATTAACCCATATATGCCTAGCACTTTATTTAATAATCTTTTTCTTTTCTTTAGATGACATAGATGGTGGTAGTTGGCCTGATGATAAGTAGTTGGCAATATCAGCATACCAAGGAGTGATAACAAAAATTACAAATAGGTGTTCATCAGGAAAACTATCTAAAACAAGAACAACCTCACCAGTATTGTGTAAGCGAGATAGGAAATCTACCACTTGATTTTCTCGTCCAGGTCGATCTAGAACAGTGAGATTGAATTCCTGCATTAATAACAACCATCTAGTAATCCGACCATTAGTGATAGACTTATTCATTAAATATCGTAAGGCTGAATGATCTGTATGGACAAAAATTTCGTAGCCAGTTATGTAATGACGGAATTTGTTTACAGCATGAACCACCACCAACATCTCCTTTTCAGTGACTGTATAGTTCAACTCTACAGGTGTCAGATTTTTACTAATAAAATAGATAGCATAAGTCATGGTATGCTCTTTTTGTCCCAACGAGGCCCCTATTGCAGTAGCAGAGGCATCAGTAAAAATATGGAAAGGCAATGTCCAATTTGGTCCCCTTAAAATGGGAGCAGTTGAGAGCTTCTCTTTAAGTGTCTGAAATGAAGATTGACAGTCAGTATCCCAATTAAAATTCACATCTTTTGAAAGCAATTTAAACAATGGCAGAGCTATCTTACTAAAATTTGCAATAAATCGACGATAATAACCTGCATACCCTAAAAAGCTTCTTACATCTGTTTGAGTTGTTGGATCAAATACATTTTCAATGATTTGAATTTTAGCAGGGTCTACTTTTATTCTAGATGAAGAAATGTGATGCCCTAAAACTATCCCTTCAGTCATCATCATAAAACACTTTTAGTTACTAAGGGAAAGGCTTGAGTCAACACACCTTTTTAGGATTTTCTCCAAGTTTGCTAAGGAATCTTCAAAGGTACTTCCATATACAGAAAAATCATCCATGTAAATTTCAACACACTCATGAATTAGATCTGCAAAGATGGCCAAGACTGCCCTTTGAAAGGTAGCTGGGGCATTGCATAAGCCAAAAGGTAAAACCTTGTAGGTATATGTGCCCCAGGGACATGTAAAGGTGGTTTTGTCCTGGTCTTCTGTTGCAATACTAATTTGATTATACCCACTGAAACCATCTAAAAATGAAAAATATTCTTTTCCAGCTAAGGTATCCAACACTTGATCAATGAAAGGCAATGGAAAATAGTCTTTTAATGTTGCCTTATTTAACTCCCTGTAATCTACACATATGCGCCATTTACCATTTTTATTTGGAACAACAACCAAGGGGGAAACCCCAAGCAAATGTATGGGAATGTTTATTCAGCAAAGTAATCAATTGTTCTTCCTGTGATGTAGTAAGATGTGCACTTATATTCAAATGTTTGCCCGCACTGATTTCAACTATTTTACTTTGAATATCTGTGATTGAATGAACATTAAAAATATCATGAAGTGCCAATGCTAGAGAATGTACTGTACAATTTTCCTGAAAATTATAACCCAAAACTTGATTTGCTACAGCATATTGCATATCTCTTAATTCTTCAGAAATATCAGGTTCAGCAATAAAATAATCTAACAAATCTTCGTTGTTTTCTTCCTGAAAATCAAAGAACTAATTGATACTCAGGACAGGCTGAATCACTTCTTCTTCTTGTTCTTTGGTCTCATTAATCCATGACAGCTGATCTAATGTAGAAGGTCTTTGGGAAGAAGGGTAAAGTGCAATTTGTTTTCTTTCTGTCCCATGTGAAATGAGCATTCTTCCTGACCTACACCCTATGAAGGCATTCGCTGTTGCCAACCAGGGTCTGCCAAGAATCAATGGGTGACCTCCTAGATTAGACTTTCGCTGTAGCACTATAAAATCGACAGGATATTCCCAGGAGTCTAAAGAAACAATGATATCTTCTAATATCCCTTCAGGTGTAATTTTAGACCTATCAGCTAATTCCAAAACTGTTGTGGTTGGTCTGAGATTTGTCAAGTGAAGGTATTCCATTGTCTCTAGTGTCATGACATTAATGGCAGCACCTAGATCAATCAGTGTTTTTGGAATTGAAAAATTGTTAACAGTAATTGTAACCATTGGGATTCCAGGATCTACATACTTTTCAATGAAAACAATATTAGACATTAATCCTGCTAGATTGCCTACCACATGAATTTTTGATGGATCCTTCCTTCTTTTTTTAAGACATAATTCCTTAACTGCTTTAGTGTAAATTGGAATATCCTTTATAGCCTACAGTAATGGAATTTTGACATACACATTTGTTAACGCATTCAAAACATAAAAGTCAGGTAGGGAGATTGAAGGTTTTTCTTTGACCAACCTTTCTGGAAAAGGAGGTGTATAAGATACTAATGTTTTCCCTTTTTTACTGTGATTTTCTGACTGAGATTTTTCTGTATTTAATTTTTCTGGAATTTTCTCATTTTCTGTTTGTTCTTCTAAGATAACAGGAGATTCTTTTTGTAAAGTTTTTCCAGATCTTAAATTGATATTTTGTAGTGGGAGAATTGAGTAGGGGAGTGCCATTCCATCATCAACATTATACATGGGTCTGTCTATTTTATTATTTGGATTTAGAATTGGCTGAGCTGGCAATTGTGTAGGGTGAGGTGGAGGCTGATTGGATGGCAATTGAAGCTGTTGAGGTGGTGGACCCAATTGAGGAGCCATGTTGGGTTGTTGGAAAGATGGAACTTGGAAAGATGGGGCTTGGAATTGATTCTGCTGGTATTGGGGATAAGCAAAAGGTTGTTGATAGGGCTGTAAATAGGCCTGCTGATATGTCTGGTTACCATGGGAATATCCTCTCCAATTTGGAGCAGATTGGGCTAATGGAGGAGGCCAAGTTTGCTAGGGCATGGGTGCACTCCATGAATTCTGAATAGGAGTTTGATAATTTGTATGAAATTGCTGCATAGGATCTTGAGACATACCTGAAAATTGTGGCTTCCAATGTCACAGCCCCACTTAGCCGAGCGCTCTTGACTTGCTAAGAGGGTGTGCGGCACCGTCTAGCAACCTCTCAAGGGCTTGGCCAACTTGATGTTAACTAACGGACTACGCCTACTCATTATGCGGAAACATGTTATATCATTAACTTAGTCATTCATACACAAATGCAACAACACAAGAAAGTATGGAAGTGTGCGGGTTTCCCAATGCAGATCCCGTCTTCAATATTTTCACAAGTATAATAAACAGAGATGCCAAAACCGGCCACTCTCTGGATGTGTGCCCAACTTGGCTAAAACACACACTTATACAAAACTGGAAAAACCCAAGTCAACCTCCACTGAGCAACTAACTTGGTTGCTGAAACGACTGCTGCAAACCCTCACTGTATGCTACTGCCGCACCACAGAAAACCCAGAAAATGTGCCACTGTCTTAAATTAGCCTCTATCACAGTCCAACTGTGCACTGTGCCAAAAACGGCTGCCTGGGGTACCCCTGCGCGGATGCCTCAAAAACAAAGGTGCGCTTTAGCCAAGCGCACTGTTCACATGAACTTTTTCTTCCCTCCTTGGATGTTTTTGAAATGACTTGCACTTTGTTTAATTATAGCCTTCTAGGTGTCTTGCCCATGTCAACTTGCCAGCTTGCTTACCGCACAAGTCACCCCTTGCAAACACACTTGGCCCACTTAACCGTTTCGTTGGTGTCACCGCACCAAGGTGCACTTTGACTTAGGCGTTCACGGGTCTACTTGCCAAAGCCTCTAGAGTGTCGCGCACCCCTTTACTTTGACCGAAGCACCCATCTCTTTGACCGTCGTTCGTCGCTAACCGTGCCGTCGCACGCGCGCGCCTGTCACCCAACTGTCGTCGTCTGCACGCCCATAGGTTTACTTACCAAAATGCTCTTTTGCCGGAGCGCCCAAGTGTCTGCACGTCCATCCGCACGTTCATCCGCACATCCATCCGCATGTCTATTCGTCCGCACACTAAGGCCGCACGCACACACCTAGGGTCACGCGCCTGTTTACGGAACGCCTTCACAAGCTTGCATGCCCATCCGCACACTCAAGGGTCGCGCGCCTCAAAGGTGTCACGCGCCCATCATCAATGTCATCTTTGCCAAGGGGCACCCATGCTAAGTCACGTGGGCGCTAACCTTGGGGCGCGCCACATTCCTGACCTCCGTGCCAGTGGTGAATGTGGGTGCTTGCTATCTTTTCCAAGTGAGAGCGCAACTCCATGCCGAACCGTCATGACCACGAAACCTTGCCCAGGTGTGCCACCATCTAGGTGCACTGAAAAATGTGGTTGTGACAGCCTCCCCCACTTAAAATTGTTGTCGTCCCGGCAACGTCAGCCGCCGCTACCATTTTACAGCAACCTATAAAAACCATCATACTGTGTAATTCTACCTGTACACTAGTCTCCATTCCCTTCTTCTTCACATGAACCGGGTGATCAGTCCGCTCCATCGTTTCCGTCGGTCACTTCCTCTAGTCCTCTCTGGCAAACTCTGTCACAAGTGAATGAAGACACCACCTCCATCCACACTTGGCTGCGTTTCGGGTTTACTCTTTCTGCAACACCCATGGTCTGTCTACCTTCGCCAAGGGTAGCGACCGTTTCTGTTTCTGCACTTAGGTAGAAGAACGGAGGAGATGGCGCACCTCACCATCCTCCTCTGCATGCTCCCATGCCTCCTCCTTTTGGATCAAATATAACAGAAGTGGAATGTTGCCACCAACAATTCCGTCTCCTTCATCAAACAATCTCTGTGCTTCTGGGTCATCTTGCCACACATTTGCTGTAACTGCATTACAGCCAAACGTACTAGCTGAAACTGTCCCTTCTCCGCACTGTTTTCCTTCTGCAACCTTGCATAACTTGATAAGTTTTTCCAGACCTGTCATGGCCTTTTCCACAACCCTTTCCATCACGTCAAGTCACTGTTCCACCTGAACAACCGACTCTCTGCTAGCGAATCGTTCCTCCACAGAAATGACTTCTTCCTTGCTAGTGCCTTCCTTTCCTTTCACCTCATCAAGCTGTCCACGACCTGCGGCTATGGTAGTCTATGGAGTGGCTGTCACCGCAGTCACCTTCCATCCTCCCCCTGCCTTCTTCGTGGTCTGCACATGGATGGGCTTCTCTCTCGCAAGAAATGCAAAACTGTTAAGGTGGGGTAGCAACGCTACCTTCTCCTTTTTCATAAAATCCTGGCCAATCACAACTTCAAAGTCGTCGAGGGGCACAATGGTGAAGTCACTCACCCCTACCCATTCTCCAATCTTTAGAGAAACTTTCTAAGCCACACCTTCAACTCTCTCAACGCTTGAATTAACTGCCTCGAACATATTTTCTTTCTGTTCGACTTGCAAACCAAGCCGCTTCACAACCTCCTCGTTAACGAAGTTATGAGTGGCACCACTATCAATTAGTGCCAAAATCTGGTGACCATTCAACTCAATGGGCACATAACTCAACTCACTGTAATCAGGTTCTGTTGAAACCAGTGCCTCCAAGACAGCGTTCAACACCTGCATCACGCCAACGGATGCTCCACCCTGTTCAACCGCAGCCACCTTCTGCGGCCGCAAAGGACAGTCCCTTGCAAAATGATCCTTTGCACAGATGTAACAGGAGACTGACTTTTTCTCCTTCTTTTCACCAAATTGTTTGGGCTTTTCATCCTCACATTTTCCTTGAAACTTAGGCTTACCCGGCTGCTCCTTCTTGAACTTGCCGTGTTGTTGTTTCTTGCTGCCATCTTCATTGCCTCTAGCTTCATCACGCCTATCTGTTCGGAAGTCATGCAACTTCTCTGCAACAGAAATTGCCTCAACAAGGGTCTTAACTCCTTGTCGTCGCAGGTCCGCTTGCGACCAACCTTGAAGACCCTTCATAAAATGATAAAGGTGATCCTCCTCGCTCATATCCTTTATCTCCAACATCACTCTGGTATAGGCTTTGATATAAGCCTAAATCTTTGTCGTATGACGAATCTGCATCAGCTCATTCCGCGCAACCCAACTCTGGTTACCAGGACCAAACTGTGCCTTGAGAGCTGCCTTCATTTGCTCCCAAGTCTCAATCTTTTCTGTGATCTTTCCTGAAGCTACGTCTTCTGCACGGTTCCTCCACCAAAGCTTTGCTGTGTCGGTGAGGAACATTGCTGCCACATTGACCTTCGCCTCATCTGAACATCTGTTCATCTGATCAAGGTACTGTTTGACATCCCAGCAGAAATTTCCAAGTAACTTTGAATCACGTGTACCATCAAACAGTTGCGGTTCCTTCATCCTAATTTTCATGGTCATGCCTCCATTGCCACCACTGTTAGCCAACGCACGTTTCAGCACCGCAATCGTGTCATCTTGGTCTTTGATACAAAGCTGAAGTTGTTCCACAACTTCCTCAAGCTTCTTAACTCTGTCCACTGTATCTTGCTGCACCGCAGCATGCAAGACATACGTTGCCTCTTTGCACTCTTCAACAGCTTCATTGAATGCCTTCCGCATCCTTTCCATATCGTCCCGCATAGCTGCAGCCTTTTCTCCATGAGCATAGAGCACTTCACTGAATTGCCCCATGTTCGTCTCAATTGCTGCTAGCCTCTGTTTACCTTTGGCCTTAGGCTCCCGTTCTTCATGAACGAACTCCTCTCCATCCGAAGGTGCTTCTGCTTCTGATCCAGAAGCTGGATCTGCATTACGTCTAACCATCTTTCCCTTTACTTGGTCCAAGTAAAGAGTCACGAACCCCGGCTCCTCTGAGTTTCGCTGCTGTACCGTCCAGTTCCGTCTACCAATATTTCCCTTCCGCTGCTTTGGACAGTTTACAAGGCTGCCAAAGACACCTTCCAGTCAAGTCTCAGTTCCGTATAACTTCTCTCACACAGCCTTTGTCGTTTCAACAAACTTGGTCACAAAGCCACCGTCGCCAAAACCAGCTCCAGCACTTCTGCTAACCAACTGAGCGCTTGCCAAATGCTGCTGAAAACCCACGTTTCTGGGCGCCCTGCCAAAGCGTGCCTCTTGCCGAAGCTTCTGAGTGCACCTCTACGGAGTCACCTTTAAGAGTGTCTGGGAGCACTACGGAGCACTCGTTTCCTAAGCGTGCGCCCTTCTCTGAGCGCCTGTCTCTGCGGAGCGTCCAGTCTACGGAGCATCCGTCTGTCTGTCTGCGGAGCACTACTACGAAACGCCCTGCGACATGCACGCCCTACGGTATGCACTGTCTGCAGCACGCACACCCTGCGGTGCACACTGTCTACGGCGTGCACGCCCTGTAGTGCACACTATCTACGGAGCGCTCACCTCCTCGCGGAGCATCCGAACTGCAAAGCGTCTGAACTGCGGACGCCCGTCTGAGCCTGCGGAGCGGAACTAAAAATTTCCTCACTGCAACCACCTGTCACACGAACTCCTTCAACCTGCGGCTCTGAGAAAAACCTCCCCAAAGTCTTAGCTCTGATACCACCTATCACAGCCCCACTTAGCTGAGCGCTCTTGACTCGCTAAGAGGGTGTGCGGCACCATCTAGAAACCTCTCAAGGGCTTGGCCAACTTGATGTTAACTAATGGACTATGCCTACTCATTATGCGGAAAAATGTTATACCATTAACTTAGTCATTCATACACAAATGCAACAACATAAGAAAGTATGGAAGTGTGCGGGTTGCCCAATGCAGAGCCCGTCTTCAATATTTTCACAAGTATAATAAACAGAGATGCCAAAACTGGCCACTCTCTGGGTGTGCGCCCAACTTGGATAAAACACACACTTATACAAAACTGGAAAAACCCAAGTCAACCTCCACTGAGTGACTAACTTGGCTGCCGAAACAACTGCTGCAAACCCTCACTGTATGCTGCTGCCGCACCGCAGAAAACCCAGAAAATGTGCCACTGTCTGAACTTAGCCTCTGCCACAGTCCAACTGTGCATTGTGCCAAAAATGGCTGCCTGCGGTACCCCTGCGCGGATGCCCCAGAAACAAAGGTGCGCTTTAGCCAAGCGCACTGTTCACATGAACTTTTTCTTCCCTCCTTGGATGCTTTTGAAATGACTTGCACTTCGTTTATTTATAGCCTTCTAGGTGTCTTTCCCATGTCAACTTGCCAGCTTGCTTACCGCACAAGTCACCCCTTGCAAACACACTTGGCCCACTTAACCGTTTCGTTGGTGTCACCACACCAAGGTGCACTTTGACTTAGGCATTCACGGGTCCACTTGCCAAAGCCTCTATAGTGTCGTGCACCCCTTTACTTTGACCGAAGCGCCCATCTCTTTGACCGTCGTTCGTCGCTAACCGTGCCGTCGCGCGCATGCCCCCATCGCCCAACTGCCGTCGTCCGCACGCCCGTCGATTTACTTACCAAAAAGCTCTTTTGCCAGAGCGCCCAAGTGTCCGTACGTCCATCCGCACGTTCATCCGCACATCCATCCGCACGTCTGTCCGTCCGCACATGTCCATCCGCACACTAAGGCCACATGCCCACACCTAGGGTCACGCGCCTGTTTACCAAATGCCTTCACAAGCTTGCATGCCCATCCATATGCTCAAGGGTCACGCACCTCAAAGGTGTCACGCACCCATCATCAATGTCATCTTTGCCAAGGGGCGCCCGTGCTAAGTCACGTGGGCGCTGACCTTGGGGCGCACCACATTCCCGACCTCCGTGCCGGTGGTGAATGTGGGCGCTTGCTATCTTTGCCAAGTGAGAGCACAACTCCATGCTGAACCGTCATGACCACGACACCTTGCCCAGGTGTGCCACCATCTAGGTGCGCTGAAAAACGTGGCTGTGACAGCCAAGGTCTTCGTTGTCCCATAAAGTAGAGAGACTCCATGCTTTGATTCTCCTCCATTTGAGCTACCTGCAATTTTTTCAATCTGGGGCAGTCATCAGTTTTGTGTTTAGAAGTACATAAGCCACAAATTTCAACAGTATTTAAAGGACATTCTTTTAGTGGGTGTTTCTTTCTACATTTAGGACAAAAAATAGACAAAGCTTGATCTTGTTGGTCCTGTTGTTCTTGACTTTTCTTGGTTTTTGCTACTTCGACCTCTGTGCCCAAGGTACTCAATAAATTAGTCTTGAAATCTTCTAGCAGATTTCCAAGCTCAGCTCTAAAGATACCACTGTTTGCAGATTTAGTTACTTTGGTAGTGATATCCCTTTTTCCAGTTCTATCCTTTCCTCTTGAATATTTCTAACATAAATCTTGTATCTCATCAAAGGGAAGGTAAGAGATGTCACCTTTGCCCATAACATTCAAAATATCCAAATACTCTTCTCTTATTCATTTTAGAAATATTGTTCTAATCATCTCAAATGTCAAAGAATTGTATTTAGATTTCTGCAAGTT
The DNA here is from genome assembly GCA_001517045.1 of Pseudotsuga menziesii. NCBI lineage: Eukaryota > Viridiplantae > Streptophyta > Pinopsida > Pinales > Pinaceae > Pseudotsuga > Pseudotsuga menziesii. The sequence goes on along the minus strand of LPNX010306451.1, from coordinate 216,289 downwards.
ATATGAGAATCTTTCCAAATACTCCTCCAAGCTCTCATCTTCCTGTTGAGTCATTCCAAAAATGTCATCTTTTAGATCCTTTGATCTGCAATATGCTTGATATTTTTGAAGAAAGATCTTCCTCATTTCATCCCAGCTAGTGATAGAATGCTCTCCTAAGCCCATGAACCATTTCAAGATAGCTGCTTTAAGGGTAGCAGGGAAAAGACGAAGCTTATGGGTGGCATTAGTGTATCCATAAGTTCGACACAAGATATCAAACTCGAATAGGAAAGAGTCAAGATCTTCAGAGGTCGTGCCATAGAAGTTTGGTAAGAAAGATGGCGGGATATTCTTCATTTTTACCTCTTCTCCTAGGATGATACTAGTGTCCAAAATGGGAAATTTAAAGGTGACTTCCTGATCTTCTTCTGTCCTTTCATCCCTCTCATGTCTCCTTTCTTCTTCCCTTTCATGTCTCCTCTCTTCTTCTCTTTCATGTCGCCTCTCTTCTTCTCTTCTCTCTTGTCTTCATTTGCTTTCTATTTCTAGCATTCTCTCATACTCCCTTCTCTGTTCTACAGTTGGCCCTTTTGATGTTTCTTCCTCAACCATTTTAGAAGTACCCACTGTTGATATGAATCCTTTTGGAAAAGAAGGTCCTGTTACTTCTGTTTTTGGGGGGTTTTTGATAAATCTTCCTTTCTCGTCTCTTTATCTTGACATAAAACTAAAATCTATTCTATGTTTTGTTGAAATTTTGTTTTTATCAGAGAACTAAAGTTCCTAAGCCTGCTTCTACAATGCCTCCCCGGCAATGGCGCCAAATGTTGGGCTTCGCTCTACTAATGCAGATCAAACCTTAAATTTATGTCAATCCGGGTTGGTAGACTTAGAGGCATATCCAAGTATAAGGACTCAAAGCTAGACTTAACTTGAAAATCTAGTTTATCTATGAAATAACCCTATGAACAAATTAAGTTACTGTGATTTGAAAATTCCCTTACAGGAACAGCTTCATCTGATATTTCATTTACACAACAATTTATATGTAGAAGCAATTTTATATGTGAAAGATTTTGAGATAATAAAAACAATTACAAATTAATCTTAACCCTAAAATATGAATTATAAAACTCTGCCTATTATCCCAGCATTGAATAAACAATCAAACATTAATTCCCTTTAAAGGAAAGCATTCATAATGTGTGATTGTTCTTAAGACTCATCGTTGAATAAGCAAGCAATACACAGTAATGTGAGATAGTAGTATGAACCATTTCTATAGCATTTAATTAATGGAATAACAAAGCTGATAAAACTGATTGAAAGCAGTCTAACTCGTTCTACGATAAGAAAATCGAATCCTACAGGAACTAAAACATACCATTGACACAATCCAAATCGTTCACTGGCAATTGAAAGGGTGTGCAGACTCGACAGAGGGGGCCCTCCAATGCCTCGTTCACACACGCAAATGAAGAATCACAGAGCTTAAACTTAGATTATATTCACCATAAAATCCATCATACACAGTAATAGAATAACGCAGTCCAAAGTATGCGTTTTCTCCCAAATCGTGATGGATTTCTCCTCTGTTTTATGAAGTACTTATACAAATTCTTGAAAACTAGAAATGCTATTAATCTGGAAACTAATTAATGAAACATAGTCCTTGATATCCTCTATCAGATCCACAAAATCGAAACTACCCTGCTTTTGTGCTGAGTGGTAACGCAGGTGGTCATCTTTGACCGACATTGACTGGACACCTATGATAGCCACATCATCTATCCGTTGGAAGTTTATCCATCCTTGGACACTGAGGATCTTTTCTCCATCTTTCAGTTCACACCTAGCTAGCCTGCAAGTGTTCAACCTTGGAGACATTACGGGAAGTTAGCACATCCTGTAATCCTGAATAAAAACCTTAGTTTAAATGCTTTAAAAATCTCAAAATTCAATTTTTTAAAAAGCAATGACATTTATACCTCTTGACCAAAGTTTGTGGGTGAATTTAAGGCTTTATAAATGAGTATGAAGGCTTTATGGAGGAAAATAGAAGATATTTAGGTGACAAAAAGAGGTCAAAATGGTGCCCAACAGTAAGCCTGGCCAACTTCCCCTCAAGAACCCTAATCAAGCCCTGGTCCTCTCCCAAAACAGGACACACATACATGCGTGGATGCCCAACAGGGAGGACTGGTCCAATATTTGCATTTTGACATTTTTAAAAGGATTAGAACTCTTATACATATGTATATATCTCTATATTTAAAATTCATAAAAAATTTGAAATTTTGAAAATAAAAATTACCTAACTCTCCCCATTCTCCTCCTGGAGGGAGGACGAGGTCGGTATCACCTCGGAAGTCTAATCCAACATATGTAAACTGATCCAAGGCTAGCAACTGTCGCTCCCACCAAAAGTAGAAGTCATCATCATAAACACTCTGGAATGATCCACCACCTCCCTGGCAGAGGAAGATATCTCCCCACCTACTCAGCCTAGGCTGATGGGGAGAATGAACTAGAAATGGTACTGCAGGACTCAAACCCGGCACTCTCTCAAAGAAGAAGGCTACTAATATGCTGGAATAACCAAAATTCTTCTTCCTACCTCTTTTGCAGTCAAAGAGCTGCTTTCTCATTATTGGGATCACTCCCGAGCACTAGTCATATAGGGCTCCCTGCATACAGTCTACTGCTAGTCTCATTTGGTTTCGAGTTGCAAGGTGAAGTGATGATGACCCTGCAACCCTCACTATAGTTCTCATCAATACCTATAAAAGAAAGTTGCGAATACGAACAATAGGGATGCAGCTACCCCTCTTTTGAGTGCCTGGCTCACAGTATATGTCGATATAGTTCTGTACACTTAGAGGGTCACTGCCTCTACCGGTACCTTCCAAGTTCATCGGAGCTCCCCATCGTGATAAACCAGAAATGAAGTAGACATCCTCCGATGTAATATCTAGAACCTCACCTTGAATTTCAAACATGCCCAAATCATGATCCCAATAATTTACCAAAAATTCTAAGAGGCGGACATTGGCTCGCATAGGTGAGGCACAAAAAAACTTTAATAACCCACTTTGACGTAAAACATTCATTGTGGGGGCATCTTGAAGAGCTTCTTGGTCCATGTCTTCATGTTCCCGCTCCCTCCACTCAAGCACCATCTTTCAACCTAATAAACAAGCAATTGCAAACCTTTATATTCATATAAAATTTGAAATTTTTCACCCTATACATTGTTTTTCTACCTCATGTAGCGTACACGACTGTCTTTTAGGCAAGTCGCGTACTGTACGTGATTGTATTTCGGGCAACCCGCGTACAGAACGTGTGTATGTGACTATTAACATACCATACCCACGTACATAGCGTCCATGGTTTGAGGGTGCTTTAAAACATGAATTAGGGCTCAAAATTAACAATTGCTTAGATTAAATGAAAGAGCATGGAGTGTAGTTTTACCTGACACTTTCAATTTTGGGAATGGTCCACCGAATCATCCACACCGAGCAATCAAAGGTAGAGGTAAAAATTGTCTTTTTATGGTTTAAAATCAAATGGTGAGTTTTTATTCATATTTTGAACTATTTATAAAAAAATTATTTTTAAAGTGGGTTTTTTCCCTATAGTTCATAATTTTTAAACTAATACCATCTCTTTTCTTCCATGTGATAGGTTTATGGTCGTCTTTAAGTTGTTTTTTTGCTCATATAGGATGGTTTTTGTCATTTCACATGCATTCTGCATTTATACATAATCCATTTTGATCCTAGCATTAACACTTCAACCACAGACTATGGTATCTTTAGCCATTAGCTCCTTGTCTTTACCATTGTTCTTCCATGGATAGGACTTTCCTCTCATGAATATCCTCATTTAGAACCTACTTTTTTTTTTTGATACTCATGCTGCAACTGTCATAGGTTCAGGGGAATCTTTTTAGGTATTTTTCACGCCAAATTGAGCCTCATTTTGGTCTCTTTTTACAAGATATCCCTTTGTAGGACTCCCCGCCCTTATGGAGTTTCTTTAGGCCCAGGTCTAACTCCTCAAAACAGACTTGATTGTCGAGTAAAATTTTCCATTCAAGCTCGTTAAGAATATGTGAATGGGCATCCACATTGGTGGTAGATTATCTCTTTCTCAGACCATGTGGAATAATACGAGAAAGGATCACTCTCATTCCTACGGAATTGAGAAGAGTATTCTCAAGTACAAGTTTATCACTTTTCCAGACCCGAGGGACTAAACTTGTGGAAAAGGAACTCCTGGTATGAGCTTAGTTTTCTCTTTTTCGTGCTCTGGACCTAAACATGAAAAATATTTCGAGTGTACTTTATGTCTTTGTCATGCTCGTTAAATACCAAGAACAAAGCATCGAATTTATTGTTGTAAGCCCCATTTCTTGTACTCAAATGGATCTTTTCGAGTGATCTTGCTTTCCTTCACACTCGTAAAACTCAAGCTATATGCTGCTCTCGAAGGAGCGTTGGGTAGGTGGTAATTTAACCTTTTTTGGACCTCCCTGACTAAGTACAAAAAAGGTTCACCTTTTCTTCTACGGAAGTTCAGAGAGTTCTTTTGTGGTATGTTTTATACTTTTTCGGCCTCAGGAGACTAAATTGGACGAAAAGAGACCCCCCTGGAGTCTTCTTTGGAGTTTTCAAACTCTCTAAATGTGAAAACACCAAGTGAGCATGTACTAGTTCAGGCTCATAAAATCCACGAATCAGTGACTCTATCAAGGATTATTCCCTCTTCTCTTCAAGCTTGTTAAAAAATGAAGAGAGACTCGAGTTGACTTTCCTAGACTCATTAAAATTTAACAGGGAAGGTAAGGAAGAAGTTTTCTTTTGGTTCTCAGTCAGTGGTAGCATGTCCTCCTTAAACATTGCACTCTCTATTTTTTTTGATACTCATGTCTCAGTGTTCCTTTTTAGTTCAGCTATTACTTCGAGTTTCTTACTCCTCCTCTTGTCAGTTCTACCTGGGGAATCTGATCATGTTTCCTACATGACAGATAAGTCTAGTTGTACTATCTGTAAAGTTAAAAGCTACCTTGGGTCATCTCTGTGTCGTGCTCACTATTCAAGTACTTAACCCTATGTCTGATCTATATCCTGATTCCATCATTGTCGTATCTATTACTACTTGTGTCTCCCTTCCTTTACCCAATTCCTAGTCACTCTTGAGATCCGTTGGAGGATATTTTTCCTTCCTTATCACATTATGGTTCTGCATCAGCAATTCCTGATGACAAAGACCTAGAGTTTTTGACGATCATACCTCAGGATTCACTTTCATTATTGGTGAATTCCTTTGCTTCAGTTGTCGATTATCACCTATTGGTTGACAATTTGTTGAATCCTATCCATGTTCGACTTCAATAACATCTATTCACATGGCTTGGATTGTACTGGTTCTTTGGGATTTTTTTATGAAGACCTTAGTTTCACATCTATGGACTAAGTTGCACAAGATTATGTTGTGGTTACTTACACAGCTTCCAGATCTTTGAAGACTCATCATTATTGTATATTGTGGCTTCAATCCACCTTTGTAATATATGTGGTCTTGTACCCGTACTATATGATGTACTCAAATATTGTAAAGGAGCTAGTGTTCCAGTATATTGAACATAGCATCCTTGGATATGACTTTGTATATGCGATTATTATGTATTTGTTTTAGGTACTACCTCTGTTCCATTGGACTTCTGAGTTCTCCAAGATTAAGATTATAATGTATTTCGGCCATTGCTTCCCTCTAACCTCACACATTAGGGGGCATCTGTTATCAACCCAAATGGCACTTCTCCATCTGAGTGCCGACATTCCTTATGTTGGTACACAAACAGACATTTTAGGATTGAAGTTTGCCAAAACACTATAGATGGGCATGATATGAAATGCATTTACCCTTCAACTAGCTTGCCATATTATTTTTCTAAGTGTTGATTGGCATACGTGACTATCTTCATTGAAACTCGCGTACGTACGCGACTATTCCCGTTGACAACTCACGTACTGTATGCAACTATCTCCATTGCAACCCGCGAACATCAGCATACACATGTTTCCTTTAAGCAACTCACGTGTCATACGTGGGTTGCCTATATTAATAATCATGTACATCTCCATTCGACATTAAAAAATATAAATCACGATTAGTGGAGATTAGTTGGGCCTTAATCATTAACTACCCCAACCATCTCAACCTCCTCAACCTTCGAAACCACTCTATTTCCCAAAGTATAAATAGAGGCCTTGGGGAGGGCATTAATCAATAAATTTTGGAGAGCAAAGTTATGCTAGTGGTATATCTTGAAAAGTCTTGGAGAAGCAAAACTCAGAGTCCTTTAGTTGCAAAGGAGTCCTTGTCTCAGGCGTTGGGTTGTACACTTATCTCATTTCCTGATTGTTAATAAAGAGAATTCTTCTTCCAACATTGTGTTGAGTCTCTTTCATGTATTATGGTTGAAGAATATATTTGATTAAGCACTATATATATTGTTTATCTAACCTGTGATATATACATGTATAAGATTGTACTTGGATAACTAGCTCTTTGCAGGTGAAATAGGTGCATCCCTGAAAGCTTTGGAGAGAAGCAGAGCAGAAGAAGATCAAGCTTGGATCAACCGTCGGTAATCGGGTGAGTCCAATATTTCTCCCTATTTCCTTTCTGTACTTTACTAAAGCTAATTATCTACAAGTTTAGAAGTAATTTGGTAACCCCAGACCCTAGGTTACAAGGGTGTTTAATCCTGAACAACAGCTGGGAATGGTTCAAACTTCATATTCTGAGGTAGCATAACATAGAGCTGAAATTTTGCACATGTTAAGTTTTATGAGGTAGGAAAATGGAGGTAAGATATGATAGAAGGATGCCATTGAAAGTAGGAGATTTGGGTTGGATGGATGTTTCTCAATTCTTTGAGGATGCATGTGTGCCAGTTTCTCATCTATATTCCTAATAATATTTCTCAAGACTTAAATAAATCCTATACTAATCGGTAATAAGCTATGTGCTTGAATATTCTATCCTATATAGTTTCAAGGAGGACATCAGTTTTGAGGAGGACATTTAGTCTCTAATACTCGTTGCCTACCAACATCATTGCAAGAGACTAAAGGTATGCCTAGATTTGAAGTACAATCTTTGTTGCGAATTCTAGTGTAAAATAAATAGTCTCAAACATCTCACCAACCTCCATATGTTACCCACCAACATTAACTTTGAAACTTGTGTGGAGCCTATATGGACACTTATATAGACCTACATGGAACATCTACACTATGCACACTTGCTAAATACTAGTTTCTCTCTTCTCTGGTGGTGCACCCCTTCTGAAATGTGGTCTCTCACAATGATATCTACTTGACCTACTAGTATTTAGCACCACTGGGGAAACTGCTAGATGCACCAAGTTCCTAATTAGTTGAGTGCATTGGAACATCTTGTGGCTAGACATGCTTATCCAATTCATGTGCAAGATATTCATGCCTTAATTGGCCTATTTATGGATGGATAGGATGTATCAGATGCCTTTTAGGGTACCATTAAGCACAGCAAGTCCAAAATTGAACCCATCCTATATGACTAGTATGGTATCAAGAGAGGATGATGGGGTTCCATCATTACCCTTATAAACATTGTCTAGGTTTAAACCCTCTAGTTTGAATCAAATTTATGTGGGATATGACACGACTTTTAAGGCCTCCAAAGTTTACATTCAATCCCTACAAAATATATGTGCATGTCAAGATGTAAAATTTGATCAGGATGCAAGGTCCCCAAATCCTCAGGGGTCTCCAATAGACATAAATGAGGTAGAGAAGCTTGTTTCCCCAAATATTGATCCATAGATTCCAAATAAATCATATTCGGATACTCAAATTCTAGCACAAGTACAGATACTATTTTTCCTTATAGTTCATTCAAAGGACCCAGATAGGTTACATAAAGATTACAAGAGGCACAAGAGAAAGTAGGAGAGCTCGAGTCTTTTTTCTTTTGGGGGGGCGTGGTCATCCTATTAATAAGTTTCCTAATTATTTTGCATTGAAACGTTTATTGTTTAGAGCGTTCCATTTATGAGGATGTAGGAGGTGATTTGCATATTCACTTACTTACACTCAATATGTAAGTAAATCCATTTAAGTTGTAGAATACATTTAAATCAATTTTCCAAATTGGATAAGCAGTGTATTTGGAGAAATTCCTACAGCCAATTTAAAAAAATTCGTTGGACTGATAAAATGCCCGCATGTCTCAAACATATGCATGTACATCCAGAAAAATGCCTGTAAAAATGCACAAAAAGTTGAAAAATGTCTGCAGGCAGCCATAACAATAGATGAAGTAAAATTCAAAAATAAATTATATACAATATGGTCTTGTTCAACTAGCTGCAGAAATTTTATCTTACTCTTGCATGCATGATGCAATACTTGATGGCATTATGTCCATTAAGTGCGAGATTTAAATGTATTGAAAATCTTTCACTAGCTAAGAGTTATATCTTGAAGCAGGGTTGATAGGGGTAGCAATATGGTTAGATAAAGAAAAGGAAATAAAGTGAAGCAACATTGTGTTGTTGTCATTGAGACATGCTTACCTTTTATGAATTTACTAGATGTCTGTTGATACATTCATTATGTGGGCATGTCAAATAAAAGAAAACAAGAAAATGGCAATGTGAATGAGAGGAGGTAGAGCAGGTCGTAGAGGTAGACCTGTTGCAAATGTCAAACTGATGGAACAAATGAGGGCTATGCAGGATAGAATGAAAGCTATGGAGTTGGCTAGGAAACGAAATCTAGACCTAGGAGATGATAGTAAATCAGAAGTAGAGGGTAGTGACCAAGAAAAAGAGGCTACACCAGAAATAGCTAAGATGAAGTTGTTAAGGTCTTTGTTAGGCTCCAGCTCTAGACCAAAACCCTCCTTGTCTACTTATGATGGGAATTTGTCAGCGGAAGGGATGATAGAATGGATAGGAGAGTTAGATAGATACTTTGATTATGAAGAGATAGAGGAGGACGAGAAGGTAAAACTAGCTGTGACTAGATTGAAAGTCCATGCAGCACTATGGTGGTATAGTGTGCAGGCTGAGAGGAAGAAGAAAAACAAGTAAGTAAAAGAAGCATTAGTCACCACATAGATATGATATCTGGAGCAATCCTTCCAAGAAAGGTTGCTTATAGGATGACCCCAACCTATAAGGAAACCTCTTTCCCTATTGTACAATTTTTTTTGTTCGCTAACTCTACCTTTATTTTGAACATCACACTATTTGTATCCTCATAAATAAAAAAAATTGGAAATTCATAGATGAAAATAACTCACACACCCTTAGTTGGTACAATTTTAAAAAGTTTACCCTATGCTACAAAAATTCCATTGCATGTTACTATCAAAAACCCTAGCTACCAAAACCATCAAAATAGACGATATCTGGTCCATTGAATCATCTTAAACAAGAGTATAGTGTGGTACTCTAATGTCACAATTCCAATGGAACTATAATATTTTCATGTAAGCCTCATAAATTGAGTTATGGTGATGTTCAACTCGCTTCCCAAAGCCATCCAGGGACACTTAGTCAACTTACAATTGGGGTCATAAAAAAAACTAAACAATATAATTGAGTGACATAACCTTGTACAAGTTTGCTTTGGAAAGGTTGAGATAAACATGATTCCCACACCATTAATTGGAATAGCTTTCAAAATTTACCCTCTACCATAGAACTTGCATTGTAGGTTACTCATAAAAACCTAGCTGCAAAAATCATTAAAATAGACAACAATCTATCCATGGACTCACACTAGAGAGGTGTCCCTAACGATACTCTAATGTCATGATTCCAATGAAACTGACATTTTTTTTCATTTGAGCCTTTATTATCAATTTATGGTAATTTTCAACTCGCTTTCCAAATCCATTAATGGACACTTGGAAAATTTCAACCGGGGGTAGAAAAAACAAACCGAGCAACAAAATCGAGTTTCATGATGTCCTTTAAGTGTGTTCAGGTAAGGTGTATATGAAAACAATTCCCACACCCTCGTTTGGAATTGTTCTAAAAAACGACGTTCTAATGCAAAATTTTCATTGCATGTTACTAAGCAAAACCTAGTTGCAAAAATAATCAAAATAAAGAATGGTTATTCCATGGAATCATGGTAGAGAGGTGCTTGTAGAATTAATTTGATGTGATGATTGCAACATAAAATATAGTATGTCCATATTCACCTCGATTATCGAGTTATGGAAATTTTCAACTCATTTTCCAAGTTCATTTAGAGACGCTTGGCAATAATCAATTAGGGCATGAAAACACAACTGGGTAATAGAATTGGGTGTTGTAACTTGCTATAAGTATGTTTAGGAAAGGATGAGATGAACATGATTCCCACACCCTTGTTTTGCACAGTATTCATAAAATTACAGAAAATTACCATCTAATGCAAAATTTGTATTGCATATTACTAAGTGAAACCTACTTCTAAAAATCATTGAAATAGACAATAGTCAGCCCATGTATTCATCGTAGAGTGGTGTCCTTAGTAGTAATTGAATGGCAATATTCCAATGGAACTAACAGCTAGTCCATCTAAGCCTCAATTATTGAGTTATGGTAATTGTCAACTCTATTAATCTTGCACATTGATCTAGGAACTAAGAATCAATCTCATCAAAGAATAATCAACAAATACTCATAAAATGGTGTTAATCGGAACCAGAATGGTTTCCTCTCTTGTATATTCAATAAACAATGAATGATTACAATACCAATGTCAAACAAATAGCTTAAATCCATGAAGAATTCGAATACCTAAGGAGACAATTCAAATTTAGTGAGTGAGTCTGGCTTAACTGACTCTTAGCCATTCAATCACACTTAGTTAACCACTTGACCAAAACCCTAATTGACTCATCAAACCCTAACTGAAGTCGAAGTGCAATAAATGACTGAATCTCAACTAAAGGAGATCAAACACATGTCAAAGCAAGCCAACCATCAAGTGCTAGTGCTCCATGACTTCAATGAACCCCGATGAGGTTAACTGAAGCTGAACTGACCATCAGAAGTTGGTGGAGGTGCCCTGTTGACTCCATATCATTAAATAATAATAAATAATCATTAAATAATATATTTAATGAGAGAAGGTGCCTTAACTGACTGGTTGAACTGATTGTAACCACCAGTTAGCAATTAGGTGTATTAATATCACTCAGATCACCCCTAGAGTGCTCCAGTTAACCTCCTTGACTGTAGGAGAAGGATAAGTTAGCCTCCTTGACTGTAGGTAAGCGTGGGTGTGACTGGATGATGGCAATTAATGCTCCACTGATGTCAATTAATGTCAATTATACTTAGGATAGTGGTTTAACTAGGCCAGTTTGACCAAAAAGAGTGTGTATGATGGAAAATGTCTCCAACACCCCCCCTTAAGCTATACTCAGGAAGAGTTAGAAAACATAGATGCATAAAAATGCTAGGGCCCCAAAAACTAAGGCCATAGGTCACCCTGTACAATAAAGTAACTGCTTAATATAACCAAGGAAATGGGGAAAACCTCATGGAAAAAATAACCCCTCTCAAACTAAGCAGTAAATCAAGAATTGGTTCTTCTATGCAGCAGCATCCTGAGACTGTGCATGTGAACCTCTGAATCCAAACTAAATTAATATGTCTGGAGGAATCTTCCACTTTGGAAGAAGAACAATGCACTCAACTGAATCAGAAATATAAATAGTTGCACGGTGAAAACTGGACCCATGTAGAGTAGCTGAAATCATCTGAAGAGAGAGCAAAGGTTCTTGAGGATTTGAACCATGTGTGGAACACTCAAGAAACTAATATGTTGCAGCCTTGAACAGCAAGCCATGAGTGGTAAAATCAGCCCCAATTCTTAGGGGCAAGTGTCCAAGCGGATGCAAAATGACTTCCTCTTTACTAGTTCTGTGAGGAGATGAGCTTGTGACCAAAGGTAGAGAATCCCTGGGACTCTGGAGAGAAAATGATTGAGCTAAATAATCTAATATAGCTTCAGAAATATATAATGATTCACAAAATAAAATATCAGCAACCTCATAAGAGGAAACTAGCACCAAATCCCCAGCAGCAAAATTGAAGAAGAACTGTGGTACTTGATTTTTCACACCGGAATTGGTGAGAGCAGCTGCAAGCATGACTGAAAGCTCTTGGATTTTAAAATATGAACAACATAATATCAGATCAGAATTTAAATCAGATATAAATAATTTCACAACAGATCCAAAAGTATGAAATGAAATCAAATCCCTAGCAGCAGTTTCGAAGGAGACTTGTGGTACTTGTTTCTTCACACCGTTGATGAGAACAACTACAAACAGTACTGAAGGTTTATGAACCTGAAATTTTGAACCAATAAATATCAGATCAGATCCAAATAATATCATATCGGATCCAATAAGGTTCATATCAGATCCAAAATTATGGTCAACCGAGACGGTGGATGCACAGTTGTCTTTTTCTTCAAAATTCTGAATTTTGGTGCATGCAATCCTGCAGGATTTTGCTGGAAGATATAGATCATGGGGAGCAAATGTGTCACTCTTATAATCTGATATTTCTTCCAAAATATCCATTTTTTTACATATTTGCACACTAGCAGCAACATTAGAGGGAGAAAAATCAAATTTTTCTTCAATTTCGAAAGCAATTACTGGTAAATTTTGCACAGAATTCAAAGGAAAATCACCAGTGAATGTTTGCATGGAAGTGCAGCAGTATTTTTATTCAATATCAAAGATTCGGATGTCTTCTTTTGTTTCAGCAATATGAGGAAATGAGATATCATAGATCTCATGAACTTCCAGAGCATCAGGAGAAGGAGTCACTGCATGGAGACTTTCTTCAATTCGAATTGAATGTGTAGAAGATTATGCTTCATCTTCATCTTGAACAACTTCATCAGAGAGAGTAGAGGCTGAGACTTTTGAGTAAATAACTCTTGTGGTGCTGGATGTGATCTCCAAAGTACTATTATGATCCTCATTGTGCTTGCCAAAGGTTCTGTCCAATTTTGTCCAGACTTCCTTTGGGTATTCAGCAGAACAAATAAGGTAGTACAAGCTAGGAGAAAGGCCCAGACCTATTGCTCCAAAAGCTCTATCACCATCATTTAGCCAGTCATTCTCATTCTCATAAGACTCTTTTCCAAGTCCAATATACATCTCATAGAGACCTCGTCTCTTCAGAGATGCAATCATCTTCAACTTCCATTCTGAATAGCTTGTGAATGGAGTGAGAAGAGGGATTGATGAGTCCATTCGAAGTTGTACCTGTTAAAACCTGCAAATCAAAACAAAAGACCGTAAGGTCAGATATCCTGCACATCTTAGGTCATCACACCCAGCATAGTCAATCAAGAAAGCTTGATCAACAAGTTCTTTACTTGGGATATTGAGTGGTAAGCCTTGGCTTCTGGTGCAGTGCTGGATTTTTGAGCTATTGCTCAAATTTCATGGAGAAATCTGTCAAAAAGATTGTTTTTGAGAGATAGATGTTCATCCTGCCGTATGCTCTGATACCATATTAATCTTGCACATTGATCTAGGAACTAAGAATCAATCTCATCAAAGAATAATCAACAAATACTCATGAAATGGTGTTAATCGGAACCAGAATGGTTTCCTCTCTTGTATATTCAATAAACAATGAATGATTAAAATACCAATGTCAAAAAAATAGCTTAACTCCATGAAGAATTCAAATACCTAAGGAGACAGTTCGAATTCAGTGAGTGAGTCTGGCTTAACTGACTCTTAGCCATTCAATCACACTTAGTTAACCACTTGACCAAAACCCTAATTGACTCACCAAACCCTAACTGAAGTTGAATTGCAATAAATGACTGAATCTCAACTAAAGGAGATCAAACACATGTCATATCAATCCAACCATCAAGTGCTAGTGCTCCATGACTTCAATGAACCCTGATGAGGTTAACTGAAGCTGAACTGACCATCAGAAGTTGGTGGAGGTGCCCTGTTGACTCCAGATCATTAAATAATAATAAATAATCATTAAATAATATATTTGATGAGAGGAGGCACCTTAACTGACTGGTTGAACTGATTGTAACCACCAGTTAGCAATTAGGTGCATTAATATCACTCAGATCACCCCTAGAGTGATCCAGTTAGCCTCCATGACTGTAGGAGAAGGCTAAGTTAGCCTCCTTGACTGTAGGTAGGCGTGGTTGTGACTGGATGATGGCAATTAATGATCCACTGATGTCAATTAATGTCAATTATACTTAGGATAGTGGTTTAACTAGGCCAATTTGACCAAAAAGAGTGTGTATGATGGTAAATGTCTCCAACAAACTCACCTCCCAAAGCCATTCTATGATACTTGGAGAATTTCAACCAAATTGGGAATAAAAACCAAACTAAGAAATGAAACTGAGTGTCGCAACCTCTTGCAAGTGTGTTTTGGAAATGTGAATATGAACATAATTCCCAGAGCCTCTTTTGACATAGTTATAAAAAATCTACCCTCTAATAGAAAATTTGCATCCCATGTTACTTAGTAAAACCTAGTTTCAAAAATTATCGAAATAGATTATGATCGATCCATGGAATCATGGTAGAGTGGTGTCCCTAGTGGTATTCCAATGTCTTGATTCCACAGAATTGATGGTTTGTATATTGGAGCATCAATTACTGAGTTATTATGAGTTTCAACTCACTTCCAAAATCAATTCAAAGACACTTGTGAATTTCAACCCAAAGCATAAAAACATAACTAAGCAATGGAATTGAGTGTCATAGCTTCCTCTAAGTGTGTTTGGGAAAGGATGATATGTCCACGATTTCCAAACTTTTGGTTCACACAGTTTTCAAAATTTTACTCTCTAATGCAAAAATTGCATTACTTGTTACTAAGAAAAACCCTAGTTGCAAAAATTGTCATGGTAGAGTGGTGTCCATCGCGAAAATAGAAATTGGTTAATCCATGGACTCATGGTAGAGTGGTGTCCATCGCAATAGTCCTATGTCACGATTCCAACTGAATTGAAATTTTTCCATATGATCCTTAGTTTTATTAAATTATGGTAAGTTTCAATTCACTTCTCAAAGTCCTTCATGGATAGTTAGTGAATTTCAACTAGGGGCATCAAAACCAAACTGAGAAATGATATTGAGTGGTGTAACCTACTAGAAGTATTTTTTAGCAATCCCAATATTACCATGACTCCAACACCCTCATTTTGCTCATTTTTCAAAAATTGACCCTCTAATGTAAACATTGCATTGTATGTTACTAAGCAAACTCTAGTTGTAAAAATCATCAAAATATAAAATGATTGGTATATAGACTCATGTTAGAGTGGTTTCCCTAGACCTGATATGATGTCACAATTCCAATGAAATTGATGGTTTGTCCATCTGAGACTTGGTTATCAAATTATTATGATTTCAACTTGCTTCCCAAAGTCATTAGGGGACAATTGGTGAATTTCAACTGGGGACATAAAAACTAAACCGAACAATGAAATTGAGTGTCATCACATCCTACAAGTGTGTTTAGGTGAGGACAATATCAACATGATTCCCACACCCTCGTTTGGCATCGTTTTAAAAAATTTACCCTCTAATGCAAAAATTGCATTGCATCTTATTGAGCAAACCATTGTTGTAAAAATTGTCTAAATTGAAAATGATCGATCCATGGACTCATGATAGATTGGTGTCCATAGTGGTAATATAATGTCACAATTCAAATGGAGCTAATGGTTTTTCCAACCGAGACTTGGTTATCAAGTTATGGTGATTTTCAACTCGCTTCCCAAATTCATTTAGGGGCTCTTGATGAACTTCATCTAGGGAATAAAAGCAAAATTGAGCAATGGAATGAGTGTCGTAACCTCCTGCAAGTATGTTTGGGCAATGCCAATATGACGAAAATTCATACACTCTTATTTGGCAAAGGTTTCAAAAATTTACTCTTTAGTGCAAAAATTGCATTGCATGTTACTAAGAAAAACCTACTTTAAAAAATCATCAAAATATAAATGGTTAATCAATGGGATCATGGTAAAGTGATGTCCCTACTGGTACTTCAATTTCACTATTCCAACAAAACTAATGGTTTTTTCATCTGAGCATCAGTTATCGAGTTATGGTTATTTTAGTTTCATTTCCCAAATCCTTTCAAGGACACTTGGAGAATTTCAACCATGGGAATACAAATAATAAAAAAAAGAATTAATCTGTTGAAAAGGAAAGTGACAGAGAAACCTATGTTGAAGTTGCCACAATGTTTCTGATCAATAGCCTAGATATGATGAGCTTCTTCATGCATCCCTTGAGGGATCTGTTCAGTGCTTGGAGTTGCAACCTCCCTTGGGAGCCATCTTTTTTGTGTTGGGGCTTTTGAAAACCCCAAGTGATAATTTTTTGCTATATGTCCTGTTCCATGGTAATGGTGACATCTAAAGGGGATCCCTTCATAGTCCAGAAGTTTCTTCCTAACATATACACACCATATAAGATTAATGTGTTCTCGAATATCTGTTTGAGTGTTTAAATAGATAAGTATTCATGCTACAATTTTGATTCTTCTATTCAGAAAAGAAAGATCGATCTCAAGAAATACTCCAAGAGCACTACCCAAATCGTGAAGCAAGTTTGGGTTCAAAAATTCCCAGGGGACTCCCGGAAGACGCACCCACGCTGACATAGTCTCCAGTATCTCACTATCCACATCAAAGAGAGGAGTCCATTTTTTTAACAGAATAGGAACAAATCCATAGCTCCACTATTTCACAAAAATTTCTCCAACATCACTTGCACAGATGAATCTAAATCCAAACCACCCCTTTGTAAGGGCATCCATTTTCGGTTCATACTTGAGAGCACTTGACCAATTCTTCCTGACCCAAATTTCCATATCCTCCGAGCTAGGGTTTCACCCATGAATTTTTCCCGCTGGAGAAGAGTCTTCCATAGGCCCAACATCCTCTATCAACACATTAACACCACATATGAGATTAAGAGGCCCACTGGTTGAGGAGAGGGAATTCTTCTTGCGTTTTTTTCTAGGGCTCTTTTATAAACCCCTGTTGTTGGCTTGAATTTCCACTTGTGGCTCTTTTCTTCTTCTGTCGGATCCCGAATCAAGTGGTGTCCCTAGAAAATCCTTCGGCCACAAAAAAAAGAAATGTAACCCTCTGGGACAACAATGTCCCCTTCTTCTGAGGCCAATAAGGGAGGCAGGGTAGGTGGAGTTAGACGAGATCCTAGCCATCCCGATTCTAACAACTCCAAATCGTTGTTCAAAAATTGTTTCGTAGATGAAGTAGGGTTCCAAAGAGGGTATAAAAAGGGTTATGTGTGAATGATTGTGGCATCCGCAAATAGTGTAGGCTCTCTTTCTTCAGAAAAATTTTGAGGAAAAAGATAAAGAGGGCTTCCCCCAAGCCCCGGATCTAGGGGTCTTACTGCTAGTGGCAACATCAATGGTTCTTCTAGTTGTTGCGGCGAGAGATCCAACGAGTCGTTGTTATCCCTAGATTCCATCGGGGAAACAATGGCAGCGACGGTCCCACCTATCAGTATTCTCGGTTCCACCTAGTTTATTATGAAGTTACTAACCGCATGGGTGAAAGAGGGAGAATTATATGAATTAACCAAATCGACCTCTACTCATCAGAATCCGACGGAGAAGGAATTCCTGAATATGTGATTTCGAGTGTTCAATTCATGATTTCAAAAATTTGGGTCGTTTTAAAATACCACATTTATCCTATAGTAAGAAATTATGATTGCAAAATTGAATAATAAACCAAAACTGCATAATAAACCAAAACTGCAATTCTTACGAGTAATTTTAACCTCATTCAATCACCCATCCGATGAAGATACAGAGTGAGGTAACTAGAAAACCTCCTCTCCAACCTTGGAAACTCCTCTATGACCTCAGGCCTAGTTCGTGGGTGAGGTAACTGGAAACCTCCTCTGTAACCTTGGAAACACCTCTATGACCTTGAACCTAGTTTGTGGGTGAGGTAACTGTAAAACCTCCTCTGCAACCTTGGAAACTCCTTTGCGACCTCGGTCGTAGTTCGTGGGTGAGGTAAGTGAAAGTTGCCCACGAGGTAACTGGAAAAACTCCTCTGCAAACTTGGAAACTCTTCTGCTACCTTGGTAATAGTTTGTGGGTGAGGTAAGTGAAAGATGTAAAATTTCATTGTCGCGACAAGGGGAAGGTAAGATTGATAGTTTTAATTGTTTGTTGTTTTTTAATGTTTATTTTTTGTTTTTGTTTATTATTTATATTTATTCTTTTTAATGTCTATTAATATTTTAATGTTTATTATTACTTTAATATTTAATTTTTTAATGTGATTTATTACCTTTCATTGAATCCAATAATTCCTCTCTACCCCTTCGAGAAAGGATAAAGCCAAGGACTTGTTCCAGCAACACAGAGGCAAGGTAGTAGAAACTGAGGACATCAATACTTATGGTCATCATCATCATCACCATCACCACCATCTTGATCATCATCGTCATCATGATAATCATTGTCATCATTATCGTCAACATCATCATCATCATAAGCATTGTCATTGTCATCGCCAATGATCATCACCATCGTCATAAACAACACCATTGTCATCGTCCTCATCATCATAAACAACACCATCGACATCATCATCATTGTTAATGATGTTGTTGATGATGATGATGATAGAAAAATTATCATTGTCATTGTAGTCAACAGGATTATCATGATCATTGTCTTTATGGGCATCATCATCATCATCGTCAATAGAACCTTTCTTGGAAAAAAATTGTCATATGAGTGTAATATGGTGACCATTTCGAAGTTTGACACACAGAGGATGCTTAATAAAGTCCACTATCAAGAATACTTGAGACATGCATGAGTAAGTAATAAGGTTAGATGGAATTCATTGTATAATACAATTTATTTATTACAAATCTTTAAATCCTGAAAATGTGTAAAATTCAATTAATTACAACCTTGATCAATAGGAAATTGAACAGGAAATTGTTCTTGTCTTATTATTATTTTTAAAATGTCTTCTAACATAGAAACCATTTTTTTAAATAATTATTCTTATTCAATATATCCTAGAGTTGGTAGTTACAAATCATGTATTACATGTGTTAATGCACACATAAATGAAGATAGTACATGATGAACATAGTTCCTATGATATCTCTCCATATCATTTATGTCATCATTCTCATCTATACTAGTACATGTGAACATTTTTTCCACGACAAATCATTGGTGCTAGGATGAACATGATGATGATGATTGCTATTATTCTAATGAGTATGAACATGATGATCATGATGATGAAGATGATAACAGTGATGACGACGATGATGATGATGATATCATTGATGACGATGATGAGGATGAGGTTTATTTTGATGTCGATGATGACGATGATGAAGATGGTGATGATGGTAATGATGATGATTATGATAGCATTGATGATCATAAATATGAAGATGATGATGGTTGTGATTATTATAATGAGGATGAACATGATGATGATGATTGTTATTATTCTAATGAGTATGAACATGATGATCATGATGATGATAACATTGATGACGATGATGATTATAACATTGACAATGATGAGGCTGAGGATGAGGTTGATTATGATGTCAATGATGACAATGGTGACAATGGTGATGATGATGATGATAATGACGATGACGATGATGAATATGATGATGATGATGATGATAGCATTGATTATCATAAATATGAATATGATGATGATTGTGATTATTATAATGAGGATGCACATGATGATGATGATTGACATTATTCTATTGAGTATAATGAACATGATGATCATGATGATGAAGATGATAGCATTGATGACAATGATGATGATGATATAATTGATGAAAATGATGATTATAACATTGAAGATGATGAGTTTGAGGATGTGGATGAGGTTGATTATGATGTCGATGATGATGATGATGAAGATGGTGGTGATGGTGACGGTGATGATGATGATGATTATGATTATGATAGCATTGATGACCATAAAGATGAATATGATGATGGTTGTGATTATTCTAATGAGGATGACCATGATGATGGTTGTGATTATTCTAATGAGGATGACCATGATGATGATGATAGATATTATTCTAATGAGTATGAACATGAAGGTGATGATGGTTGTGATTATTCTAATGAGGATGACCATGATGACGATGATCGTTATTATTCTAATGAGCATGAACATGATGATGATGATGATGAAGATGATAACATTGATGACGATGATGATGATGATGATGATGATAACATTGATGATGATTAGGCTAAGGATGAGGTTGATTATGATGTCGATGATGATGATTATGATAGCATTGATGATCATAAAGATGAGGCTGATGATGGTTGCGATTATTATAATGAGGATGAACATGATGATGATGATTTCTATTATTCTAATGATTACAAACATGATGATCATGATGATGAAGATGATAACATTGACGACGATGATGATGATGATATCATTGATGATGATGATGAGGTTGAGGATGAGGATGAGGTTGATTTTGATGTCGATGATGACGATGATTAAGATGGTGATGATGGTGATGATGATGATGATGATGATAATAATTATGATAGAATTGATGATCATAAAGATGAAGATGATGATGGTTGTGATTATTATAATGAGGATTAACATGATGGTTGTTCATCCTCATTATAATTACCTTTCACTTTCCTTTTTCTAACTTTCCCCAACATGACCTCCCCTTCAAATTTGTTGATGGAGTTGATTCGCAAGTGTTTAGCGTTCTATCACTATAGCAACGAACTTTTGTCTTCATCACAATATAAATGAACTTTCGTCTCGATAGAGACAAATAGTCATTTACATCATAGTAGCAATGATGATCAAGGGCCACAAGAATATATGTTCATAATATTTATCAAATTATTCACAAAAATTACCATTTTAACTTATTCGTGGCAATATTTCGTGGAACTTTTGAGCCATATGTACTAGTACATGGTCAATGCATTACATGATGTTTCACCTGTGTTTTTTCTTCGCATTTCCTCGCTAAGAATAACACCAACAACATCATCAAATTTAAGAGTGTTTAATCCAGAGACAAAATTACTTATAACCGTGACCAAGGCATTCCAAATTTCTAGAAAAGAGCACAAGATTAGAAGAGCCCTAACCTCATCATCAAAGTTCATTTGTACAGAACTTAGTTGATTAGAACTATATTAAATTCATATAAATGGTCAACAATAGATCCACCTTCTTACATGTTCATATTAAATAAATGTTTCATTAAAAATACCTTGTTGGAGGTCGAGAGAATTTCATAGATATTATCCAATGCACTCATCACACCATTTGTTGTCTTTTATTTTGAAATATTGAAAGCCACTAATGAATCCAAGCACAACAGTATTGTTTCTGGTGCCTTTCTATCATGAACCTCCCATTATTTGTCCTTCATAGTCACCGAATGTCTTGTTTTTTCCTCCCTACAGTAGGAACATATCCTTCTGGTACATATTCTCCTCCATTTGCATCTTCCATAACTAGTAGTTTTGGTTGTAAAAATCTTGACTCTAAACTTTCCTTCTTTCACCATTTCTCCCACTCTAACCAGGAACCCTTCTTTCCCGCAAGTTTACCAGCCAAATAGACCTTTGGCTTTGATACCAATTATTAGAAGAACAAAATCCCAGAGTAATAACAATTAAACAATATGAAAATATAAAACACATTAACACATTACAAGAGAGACACCAGTATAACGTGGTTCACCCAAGATGGGCTACGTCCACACATAAATTTCCAGTACTTTATTATTATATCATCCAACAAAATGAAGGGATACAACCTACAACACACCCGCTGCACTTCCTCTTCACTCTCTTAGAGTATCTCTCACGCAATCATGGAGATCGTGTATACAATACCACAATACAATACACAATTGTATTACTATGATTTCCTTTTATAGGGGAATGACCATGGGAAAATACCACAGGTCACCCAATACCATGGGCCTGTAAATCACCCATTATTGACCAAGTAATGATTATGAAATTATGACATTTTACAATGCATATTTTCCTAAATTTTCGTTACGAGGGAACTACCCCCAAACCCCCGCCAAGGAGGGTCTCTCAAATCAATTTCCACCACCCTTGTACCCCCCATGGTGACTTTAGTGGGGGATAATCCCCCCACACCCCCCATCATGGTACTGGGATCCAAACATGACTGAAAAATGATCTCTTAATCAGAAATATCATGATCCACAACCAACATTTTCCAATAATTGAATGCATGTGTGAAGTTGGTGGGAAAAGTCACTTCATGTAGTTATTGAAGCATATGGATGATTGCACTCTTGGACAGTTTTGTCGCAAGTTAGAATTCATACTGCAACATTCAAGAGTCCTTTCTTCTAATGTCAGAAGTAATCCAATTGTCTTTTCACCATTTTCCCATATCTCTTGGAGTCAACCCTTATTATCTCATTCTTTAATGTAGATCTAGACTATGTAGAGCTCTCCATTGTTGTTCATAACCTTTATTAATAGTGTATAACCCCAAAATTCAAATTTGGAGCTAGGATAGTAGATTTGGAAGGTAAAATCAATGGATGGAGATGAGAAAAGAGGCATGGAAATCTAGGAAACCTTTCCCATTATTTTTTACTGCCCGTAGATGCTTGAGAAACCACAAATTAAGGATATATGTGGTTTTCAACATAATTCAGCAGGTTGCTCTTCTTCTATGCACACACAAGAAGCACTCGACAAGATTGATTAGCTAAGAGAAACATGGATATGTGAAGGGGATTCTTGATCCAAGAAGGCTGTTGTGTGGGGTAGGTATTGTGGAAGTCAAGGATTTGAGATCTTATTGAATTCCTTGTTTTGATCTATATGAGCATTGTCTGAGCATAGAGAGAAAATCAGGTTGTGGTATGAAAGAGAGAAACCTGTAGTTGTGTCCCTCACCCTGGTGGCCTTGCGATGGCCTCATAGCCTAGATTGAGGGTGGCCTCTCAGTAGAAAGAGTATATGCTAGAATGAGTGCCTACGATTGGGTTGAAAATCACTCTTACACAACTAGTTGCTTGGATCTGCATTGTTAAATATAAGTATCCTTATGTACTTGAATTTGAAACATATTTAATTGATTCCTGTAATGTTTATGCTTGTATATGCATGCTAGATATGCGTGGAAATAATTCATTTCCATTGTGCATATTCTTATGTTTCTACACACATATTATAAAATTTGTAATTATGGTTATGGGCAAAATTTAGAATCCTGAATTTACTTAATGTCCCCTCTCTTAGTCGAATTAATGGAAGGGGACATCGCATTTCGCATTCGAAGCCATCTTTGGGCCTGATTGAGACTCCAACAACCACTATGTGGTGTGTTTTCTCATCGCAAACTTAGTCATTTTCAATTTCATTACAAGGTACTTTTGTCGCATGCACTTTCACTAAAGTGTTCTTGTTCGATGCTATGCCTAACGCTTCATTTCTAAAATTTCCAAGAGTTCACACACTTAAAATCTTGTTCTTCGAAAATCAATGTGCCCAATCAACTTGTTTTGGAGGTCTTCCTGCATGGAAAATCTTATATGAATTCTATTGCCAGCGTCAAGATCTCATCACATTATACTCGTCAAATCTGACTGAATTACTACTTTATTCCATGTCACAAGTATGGATGCTTCCATTTCTAGGCACGCTTATGTGCTCAGGGCACCTGTCAACATTAGAGGAAATTTGGGGTCTAAAATGGGCATTATAAGAAAACGCGCCAACAATAAGTTCTTGTGAGTTGGAATTCAAGAACCAATATAATTCCAATAAAATGAGTCAACCATAATAGTTGAATGAACATATTTGTCATAAAAAAAACTACTTTTTTTGTTCGTATTTTCGACATATCTCCTTGTGTTTTTACTCAAATTTCTATCAGGAGAGCTCGTTGGATGTAGAATTTGATTCCACATCCAATGAGTACCCACACTGCATACTTTTGATGGACCCCGCTACCCCAAAAACAAGAAATACCTGAAAAATGTGATGATGACATCATCATCACATTTTTTCAAGTATTTCTTGTTTTTGGGGTAGCGGGTTCTATCAAAAGTATGCACTATGGGTACTCATTGGATGTGGAATCAAATTCTACATCCAACATGCTCTCCCAATCAAAATTTGAGTAAAAACAAAGGGAAATATCTCGAAAATATGAACACAAAAAGTAGTTTTTTTTCTTTTTTCCTCCAAAATTAATAAATATTATTTTATTATTTTCCTTAGGAGAACCATTTTAGACCTCAAAATTCCTCTAATATGTGGTACTTTTCATCTATTTGGTGCACTCCTAGCACCAACTTCCTCCAAGACTTTACGTGCAACCTTCGATTGTGACAACCTTCCTCACTTTCACATGCCACTTGAAGTGCCTCCTAAACAAATTTCTTTGAACTTCACCCTTGGAATTTTGTCACCAATGCCCTACTCAACACACTTCTTTGTTGTTCTACATTTTTGCGACATCTGTAGCAGTGGTGACGCATTATACACAGTGCAACTCCACCACTATTCAATATGCACCACCCAACACTTACCACAAAACTTGGCGACCAACCCTTCTTGAATCCCCTCAATGAACTTTTAGATTGCTACCTCATCACTAGCCTAGCCAAGTAATAACAAAAATATTTTGTAGCTTGTCCGTAAGACTGCCTTTCCACAATTTGTATACTTTGATACCACATATCACGGGGTCACCTAACACCCGGCTTTTCAATCATCTCAAAGGATTGTGTGGCACTGCTCGATGCCTAGATGAGGTTGATACCAACTCGACATGCTCACTAGCATACTACACTTGATCACTTACAAGTTAACACTTATACTTGTTACACTTATTTTCTTGGTTACACTTGTGTTTAAATTACACTTAGCGAGTTTAACACATTAACACTTAGCCAAAACAAGAGTAATGCATCCCATAGAATACACAAGAGACAAGAGAATGTAAGTGGGTTCCCAAACTGGCACACCCAAGAGTTATTTATAAAACAAGATTACAAATGTCATAGCATGACAATGGAGGGAGGCCGCAGGCCAATCCATCCAAGGAGCCCCCANGGGTTCCCAAACTGGCACACCCAAGAGTTATTTATAAAACAAGATTACAAATGTCATAGCATGACAATGGAGGGAGGCCGCAGGCCAATCCATCCAAGGAGCACCCAACAAGCCACTCCAAGAAGAACCTCAAAGCTAAAACCTTCCAGGTATTTTTTTGCAACCAATCCAAACATGTTTCCCATAGTCTCTTCCAAAAGACATGCTCCCAACTTGAGTTAGGTCTGACCCCATAAGTCTTGCTCTTTTCTTACCATAGCTTACTTGGCCGCATTTCTTTGCCTCTTTTCTTTCTTTTGGTTTCTTGCATCTTAGATGATTCCTTGCTAACACTTGAACATTTATAGTCATGCTTTGTTGTTAGGTCACACCCAAGGCTCCACCTTGTGGCGCCCCTCCCTTGCACGTTAAGTGTGCCTACATGTTTGCTTCAAGACTCCATCGCAAGACTCTCAAGTGGACATTATTTCACGTCTTCTTGTGGGCTTGGACCCTTCATCAATGTGCTCTAACCCATCTTCCCATTTCCATTATTGAACTCATCCCTTTGTCCACAACCTTGCCATACATGCTGCCCCATATGCAAGCCAAGAATCCTTGCATGTGCCCATCCACTTGCTCATTATCTACATGAGTGAGTCAATGCCTTACATCCATGGGCTCTTAACCCGTGCTACCAAGTGTTGGACATTGGGAGTGTGGGAGGGTGTTCGACCCATGCTAGCCAATCGACACCACTCTGCCAAGATTCCTTACTTCACACTTGTGTTCCCATTCCTTGGTCATTTTTCCCATGCACCTTGTTATGCATGTGCCCCTTTTCAAGTCATCCCCACGTCGAGATCCCAACTTGGCACACCCAATGTGTCGTGCTCCCAAGTTGAGTTGGCTGTCTTGCTGTCTCCACAAGATCCTTAAGTTGAGTGAGGCAACTAGATGCCTCTACACGAAGCCATTATACATGAGATTAATGCAAGTCCTTAGTAAATTTAATCGAATCATTACACCTTAGGCATAGATTTTAAGAAAATAGAAGTCTATGTTTTGTGGTAAGGGCCTAAAATTTAAGAGTGTTGATCGAAAAAACTTCGAAAAAGTGAAACTTTGGTTTCTTAGACTGTATGGTATACATAACCAAACTATTTTAGGAGTTTGAAACAAATTCAACGGAAATTATGTCAAGGTTTAAGGTTTGAAATTGGAGAAAAAATGAGAATTGTGTTACCTAACACAATGTGATGCTTAGACATATGTCAAATATGCCAACGCATTGGGATAAGTAATATGTTATAAACTATCAAATCCTTCTTAACTTCCCCTCTTGATATGTCCTCCATTTCCATTGGATCTCGGGATTTCACAAGGTTTTAGGGTATATCAATTTCTACAAATTTTAAATTATTTCGAGGCTTGGATGTAACAATAGAATAACACTAAAAATGCTCAAATATTAGAGGTGAGTATGATTGTGTGTAACAATAGAATAAACATAGAACACAAAAGCTGAATAAAGAGGATCCTTTAACACAAAGGCTAATAATGCAATCTGAGGATGAAGAAAATTAAAATTAAGAATGCAAACGTGTCAGTTCTTTTTTTTCCTTACTGTCATCAACTTCCTTCTTGATACCTTGGTTTTGTGGTTTTTTATTGAGATGATTTAATTCCTTAATATGCGTGAACAAACCTTCCATTTGTTTTTCTTGGTCTGAATATCTCTTGTCGTTAAACTCCTTTTGAATATTATGTAAGTCAATTATCATTTGTATTCTTATATATTCATTTTGGAAACAGACTAATTCATCTTCTAATTTTTTTATATGAGAAATATGAACAGTAAGCCATGGTTACGACTGGACTTGTATTCTTATGAAAAGGATAGATTCTTCTTGATTATGTTGCTTCGTCGACAATTTGGTCTTCAACATTTTCGACAATAAATGGTCCCCCTTTGAATTGGCTCTTTTGTCGATAATGTTTCTTTAACTCATTTGAAAAGAGGTAGGATGAAGGGCGTAATAACCCCTAATGTAGTTCCCTTGGAAGGAATTCTTCTTTTAACTTTGACTTTTTTTCTTCTTAAAACTTCTTTGTGGATTGTGTGTAGATTGGGTGGTTGGGAAGAAGGAATGTTACCCTCCCCACCCAAGTTCAAATCTTGGGGATTGACTTTTATAAAAAATAAATACTAGGCCTTGGGACTCACCCTTACAATATATTTTCTTAAAATACGATTGATAATTCACTCTATAATTTAATTCTTTTTCCCTTATCATAAAACCCATTTTTATTAATGTAATGGTTTTTTTATGAAACCAATGTAATATCCATATCCGAATATTCTTGAAATCTATCTCAATTAAATAGATCAATAAAAAATAGTTACATCCTTAATAGTTATATAAGAGTAAAATATGAATATGAATGATTTTAGAATTACATTGGTAGGGCTTTATATAAGCCTTATCGTGCCTTTTCAAATGAAAGGG
>LPNX010306451.1:113956-187933 GCA_001517045.1 Pseudotsuga menziesii | reverse complement strand
GTCATATCAAAATACCCTCATTTGAAAAGATTTGTCCTAAAAGCTTTGGAAGTAATGGCTTTACATGTGATTAAACCAAGAATTAACATTTCCTTATATTCTTGTTTTTTTTGTTTTCACTGGTGATGATCCATCCATCCAAATTCTATTCTTTTTTGCCTCAATAATTGATATCTAGTTGGTGCATAATTTTGATTCCATGTGTTGTGATTGTCAATTTTCCAATTTGTTGCAGTTTCTGGTCTCTAATAATATCATGTTGAATAATAATTTTATGATGCCTTGCTCCATGAATATCATAGTATATCTTTTGTCTTTCTTGGTAATCAATACGTCGATATGATTTCACATTTAATGGTTTCTCTTCCTTTTACACATGCATATCATCAGTCATCTTTTTAGAGAAAATGGTGTCCTCTATCCTTTATTCTTGGTCTTTAATCACTCTTTCCTTTGAGATAATACCCTCATATTTGACATATACATCTTAAAGTTGGAGCTCAACTTCTTTAAGTGTTTTCTGGAGTCTTTCTCTAACCTTGTCTTCCTTCTATTTTTTTAAGCTATAATGTGATTTCGTTCATCAATTTCCAATCTCCTTCTTCAATTCTATAATGCATTTCTTATTTTAATTCATTTATATTTAGAGCTTCTTCAACCTTATTGCAAATCTCCTCTTTAAGTCTTTTGGTAGTCTCTTAATCCAAGATTCTTTATTTTTTCTTAGTTTTGACCATGCTTATTTCCGTCTTTCAATATCTTGACCTCATCCAATAGCTTTTTATTATGATATCTCAATCTACATATTTCCTCATCCTTCTTTTTTTCCCTGACTCATGCTTTTCCCATTCTTTTCCTTTTTCAATGTATGAACCTCTTTACTAAGTGATTCATTAAGGGAATATATCTTAATTCATTAAGGGCATATATCTTAGACAACTCCTCACCTTTCTTCTTAAGTTTTTATTTTCTTGTTTCAATTCATCTCTTCTATTTTTTATTACTTAATCCATTTTTTTAGAAGTGTTCTTCAAATTCTCTGCATGTAGCTTTTAGTCTAGTATTTGATCAATGCTCATCCACCACTCCCAATATTCATCATAAAATAAAATTCTGGCACACCAAGGATCATTAACATTTTCCTTTATCATCCTCAACCATTCCATAGGATCAATTCCATCTTTCTCTTCATTTCCACTAAATTTAGGTTTTCCTATTTTGTCAATTTTCTTTACTAATGTCTAACACAAACACTCAAATAACAACTTCAAAATATTAATAATAATATAAAATTGTAGAATATTAATTTTCTAATGTATACTATTATTCCTTTTTCTAAATTTATTTTGAATCACCTAAATTGGACCTTCCAATCAAAAGTTATGCAAAATTCAAAATAGCACACCTTTCTTCTTGAGTTCCTATTTTATTTATTTCAATTCTTCTATAATTTTTTTCATCCCTTCCACTTTTTAGCCCTTGATCCATTTTTTTAGAAGAGTTCTACAAAATCTTCCCATGTAGCTTTTAGTCTAGTATTTGATCAATATACTCTTCCACCACTCCTAAGATTCATCGTAAAATATAATTCTTCCACAACAAGTATCATTAACCTTTTCATGCATCATCCTCAACCATTCCATAAGATCAATTCCATCTTTATCTTTATTTCCACTAAATTTAGGTTTGTTAATTTTGTCATTTTTTCTTAATTGAGGTCTAACATAAACATTCAACTCACAACTTCAATTTATTAAAAAAAATATAAAATTTATATAAAATGAATTTTCCTACATATTATACTATGTTTCCTCTTTCCAATGGCTTTTGAATCGCCTAAATCGAACCTTCCAATCAAAAGTTATACAAATTTCAAAATAACATACCTTTTAAAACCATAATTTGGCGATTGTCTTTCTTGCCAACCTTTCAACTGAGTCAACTCTATAATTTTGGCCCATGTGTTTCTAAACTTTGTTTCTGTAGTAGCCTGATATGTCTTCTCTACAATGCCATAGTTTTCACCCAATTCTAATGTTCCAAGAGAGAGTTATGGTAACTTTCCAAAACTTATTATTTTTCTCCCTTTTAGGAGAGCGAAAGTGTACGACTTGCCATATGGCCAATTTTCTAGACATAATTTTAAAATTTCTACCACAAATACTATAGTATATATTATTTTTAAAGCAATATGTCTCACTCCATTTGGATCTCTCAAGCTTCAAATATAATAGTTTTACCTAGAACACTTGTTTAAGACCAGTTTTTGGACTCGTAAAATACCTCACTTCTATAGTTTATAACTTCAAATTTGTAATGAATTGAGACCTGAAATTCAAACCACCGATATTTTAAGATGTCCCCTAAATATACTCCAATTTTCTATTTTTTAAACTTCCCCAAAAAAAAATTTGTAGAAAAAATTCTAAGATGACTCATTTTAGAAGCATCCAAGTTCCAATACCAAATGTTATGATCCAAATCTGTAAAGACAATATAAGAGACAAAATTGCACTCCATGTACAACAATGTAAACATGGAGAACCACTCCAATATAGATAATAGATATGATCTACACAATAAATCCTTAAAGAACATGAGATCCTTCTCCTATTACCCCAAGACATTCATATAATCATTCCACATGTTCTTCAACAATGACTACATTACTTTTACTTATACCTATTCACTCATTGCACATGAGATTCCATCAATGGAAGACTACTATCAAAAATATATTTACTTCTTTGCATATACATTTAGCCCCACATATTCCCCCTAGGATTTATATCATATACATTTAACCCCATATAAGCCGCCCCTTGGGTCATATCATGCGTAGTAAATATAACTCTTTTTGCTCAATTTCTAGTTTTGTTGAGTTGACACAGCACGTGGAAAAGAGAATATGTTAAAAAACAAAACAAAAACTAGGAAAATGATAGAAAACCAAACTGAAATATTAACAATATAAGAAATATTTTAAATAATCAGTAAATGTAAACAATGTACCTTCAAATATGATAAAATGGTTGTATCTTGGGCAAAGAGAAACCTTTTCGAGTGAAACAAAAAATGTTTCAGATTGAAAGAATCGCTTTGGATGAAATAGAACTCCTCTCTAAACTTAGAAATGCAAATAAATAGAATAATCCAAGAATCCCTTAATGCATTCAACTACCATGTTTAAGATGTCAATCAACAGTAAGAGAAAGTCTTCATAAGCTCTCTATTATCATGTTTGATTAAAACATGGTATTTCCACATAGTTTGAACACCTTAAGAACCCGCTTACACATACAGATCATAGATCAACACACTAGTGTATTTAGTGGTTAAAAACCTTAGAGAGAGAAACAATCCATGAACCTAGCTAAATGACCACTTGAAACAATATATTGATGCAAAGGAAAACTATTTACATAGTATTTTCTCACAATCGATATCAACTATTTACCCTCCATGATCTTTAAAAGAGATCATGGAACAATCAGGTGTTAATCCCCATATCAATGTAGTCATTAAGATCAAGGAGAATATGCATTGGTTGATCACATTATGTATATAACATATCATAATCGGTGAATTACATTATTACACTTACATACTAATGAAACACACTTTACCCAAATACATATTATACCAAGTTGATCTAACTAACTCCTGAGTGTCTAAATACAATAATAGTAGAATCACGAGATGCAATTTTGGTCGCTGGAGAAAGAGTACAAGATAATGGAAATGTAGTTAAATGGGCATCCCTTAATCATCCTTGGAGGGAGGTTACATTTTTCAATATGAAGCACCCAATTTGCAAGGGTGTACTCAATCTACTTTTCCAATATCATTTCAAGCTTCTCACTCACTGAAGACATCAACATCTTATTTTCCTACCATACTTAATGGTAAAATCCTTGATTAAAATGGTATTTGTTGTTCAGGAATAAACACCTTATAACTGAAGGTCTGGGGTTACCAACGTACTCTTAAAACTTGCATACAATCAGCTTTAAAGTACAGAAAGGAAATAGGAAGATAGGATGAACTCACCCAATTAATGACAGTTGATCCAAGCTTTGTCTTCTCCCGCTCTACTTCTCCTATAAATCTTTCAGGGATGTTTCTCCTTCACCTGCAAAGAGCAAATCCTCCAAATGCAAACTTATATATGTATATTTGACAAGTTAGATAAACAATAATATAGAGTGCTTAATCATAAATATTCATCAAACCATGATACATGAAAGATATTCAACACACATTTGGAATAAAGATTCTCTTTATTAACAATAGTGAATGAGTTAAGGTTACAACCCAATGCCTGAAACAAGGACTCCTCTGCAACCAAAGGATTCTGAGTTCTACTGCTCCAAAGACTTCTGAATAGATACCACCAGCATAACTTTCCTCTCCAAGTATGATTGATTAATGCCCTCCCCAAGGCCTCTATTTATACTTAGTGAAATAGAGTAATTTCGAAGGTTGAGGAGGTTGAGACAGTTAATATAGTTATTAATTAGGGCTTAACACATTTCCATTAATCGTGATTTATTATTTTTAATGTCAAAAGAAGGCGTACGTGAGTATTGATACTGGCAACCCACGTATGACACGCGAGTTGCTACAAGGGAAACCTGCGTACAGATCTGTACGCAGGTTGCAATGACAATACTTGCGTACAGTACTTGATATGCTGTAGGAAAAGTCATGTATGTATGCGGGTTGCTTATAGGAAAAGTCGCGTACATCAATTGACATATGAAAAGGTAAAAATGGCAAGCTGGATGGATAGTGAATGTATTTCATAACATGCCCATCTATAGTGTTTTAGGAAACCTTCAATCCATAAATGTCCTTTTGTGTGCCAACAAGTGAAGTGTCGACACTCGGACAGAGAAGTGCCATTTGGGTTGATTACAGTATTTGAAGTTTGCAAAGCAAGATCCCTAAAATAATTTATTTTACCACGGGTTAGTTAAATTACTAGTGGAAGAAGCATTAACCTATGAGGGGCATACATGGGAATAGTTGATTGTTGGGCATGAAGCAACAACAAAATATACTTTGGTAGAGGTAGTAAAGCCTAGCAATTAGGAGGTCAAGTGTTTAGGTTCTGATAGCTTTTTAAGAGAACTAACACCAATTGAGAGTAAGAAATGAAGCTTGGGGTATTTGTTTCTATAAAAAATTGTTTGGAACAAATACAAACATGGGGTATAATCATTGTAAAATTTGTTGTTGTAGAAGCTACATTCAAGCAAACTACATAAGACAAACATATTGTAGAACCTTATGAATTCCAAAATAAATAAACAAAAATAGGTAAGCATTTTACGGAATTGTTTGAAGCATCCTTGGAAAGATAGGACTTGTTAATTTGAATTATTGAGGATTAGTAGGAGATTGAGGAGGGGGTTACATTATTTTTGGAGAAAGATAATCCTATGCCTAAAATTAATGTGTATACCTAGATTCAAACCATAGAAGAAACAATTGAGCATGAGATGATAATACAAAAAAGGGTAGAAAATCATCCATCTTTTATAGTGTATGAAGCAGGAATCTATGACAGGGAGGTGTTGGGCACATTTTTGTTCAACAATGACTAGCTGATAAAGAGTTGCAAGGCTTCCTCGTATTTCAAAAATTAACGCATAAATATATGACGTGCCCTTACCATCTTTCCCTTTCAAATTCATGACCTCATCATCCTAGACTCTATCTCACCAAATATCACCATAGATTTCAACCACTTAGCACAATTTGGATTTTTTAAAGCGATTGACTAATGGATAATAGTTGTGATTAATTGTTCCAATGCACATGACATTACAGGTTATATAGGATACAAGCATACTCTTGATAGTTGGTACTTGGAATTATTGAGGTATCTCTCTCATAGCACAATGAAGTAGCTCAACTTAATGTTGTTGTGGTCCTCTTTCCAAAGTTCTTGTTTACCTCATCCTCACTCGACATACTCATTATTATTTTTGTGTCATAATGGTGATTTACTAACGTTCAAAATGATTTTTTCTCTAATGATACATCATATCATTTAATTCATGAATTATGCCTAAATTATAGTCTAGATGTCCTATTTCACCCATCATTATGCCTTAAATAAAAAATAAATCTATTAAAAGGGATATTAAAAAACAAAAAACTATGTTTGGTCCTCATTGATTAAATTCCACCTAGTTTTCCATTGTCTCATCTTACCAAATGAAGGTTATGCCCCAGCACAAATCAAATCCACATTACAAGTCCAGCAAACCACTTCTCATATTAAGCTGAAGTTCCAAGATTCTAAACCCAAATGGCAATACAAGCCCCCATAAAGACTCACTTAAGTCTCTATATGCACTACACATTGCAGTTAAATTGTGTTTTGTATTTTGTCTTTTGTGAAATTCACAATACTTAGGAAATTAATTAGATGGAGAAAGCACCCCTAAGAGTTAAATTATTTGTCCTTGCAATTTCTCAAAGTTCTTGCAATATTTTCAACAATTTATTTACAATTACTTCAATATAACATTGTGGTTTATAACTTGAAGCACACACATGAAGGACCTTAAGAGTATTTTGACCTAAGAATTCTCTTTATCCTACACCCATAAAGCAACCTTGGTGAAGTAGAAAGAGTTAGAAGTCAAAATCCCTCCTTTGTCACATCATTTAATCAAAATCATTGCTTCATAATGCCAATCTAACCCTCTTAAAAATAACCAATGCAATTATCTGACTAACTTAAATCCTCCATGTGAGCTCACAAAATAATTTAGAGTCTAATTCAGGATTTTGGGTATAGGGATAAAAATAAATCGCCTTAGTCATTTCTCTTCTAAAATAGAATTGTTTTTGTAGGGAGCTTAAAATCCTTTTAGAACAAGTGCACAAAATCCAACACAACCAGATACCCTGTGTGGTCATATGTTGAGGTCAAGTTGTTTCTTCTAGTATGAGTGATCCACCCAATTCTCTTTTTAATATGACCCTTGACTGTTAAAGGCTACGAGTCCCTTATCCACACTTGTGAAAGGTAACTTAGTAGCCAAAGTTTAGGAATTCTACCAAGTAGTATTTGTGGGTTGCATTTGCACCTAAGACAAATAATGTTGGGCATTGTGATTTGTCATAAATTCCATCAATGCATATTCCCAATACCATTTTCTATAATTGATTATTTCATACCTTCATTTGTGTTTTTCAAAGGATTCAAACCTTATCCATTGTGATGTTTTGGAAGGCCTAGTTACATTTGAGTGGTAGCTTGTTAGAGTCATAGCACATGTGCTTTTACTTTTTCAAAACCATCGTGTGAAATACCTACTACATCAAACAACATAGGTTGTGATTTAGTGAAATTCATTCAAAAGCATTATTGCACCACATGCACATTTATATCATTATACACATTTTTTCATTGAATAGATCAATATTTTCTATATTATCATTATCACATTGATCTCATTATTTTATGCTAAAATAACATTTACTCGGTTGGGAACCATTAAGAGCCACCAAGCACTTAGTCATTCTCGTAGAATTCAAGAATTCGTACCAATATTCAAAAGAATCCCTGATGATTCTTTTTTCTCTAACTAGACCAGCATGATATCCCTTTCACTCACCAATGGGTGTGGCATTGTTAGGATCAACTATATTAGAGTAATCCTTTATTATCTCATTGCATACTAGATCCTATTTCCGGAACTCAACTTCACCAAACTCAGGTGCTCACCAACCATCCCAAATGTCAATATAAAGTGTTACATAACCATCCCTACCACCACCACTTCCCCCACAACCATTCATTACTAACCTACCATATATGTCTAGTCTAAATCTCTCAAATTTTATTAATCCAACCAATGACTCAATGTTGCATGACCTAGCTTGGCCTAGCATGCCGACCAAGCTTCCTTGTAATATTCCCCAGTTTGAGGGGTGATTGGGTGAATATTTTCCTAGCCACATTATGACATTTCATCATTGGTGTTCATTTAACAACATCAATGATGAAACTATATGGCTTAGGTTATTTCAAAGAACCTTCATTGGGATCTCGACCAAGTGGCATATAAACAAACCAATAGTGTCACATACAAGATTTGCATCA
Organism: Pseudotsuga menziesii; assembly: GCA_001517045.1. Lineage (NCBI taxonomy): Eukaryota > Viridiplantae > Streptophyta > Pinopsida > Pinales > Pinaceae > Pseudotsuga > Pseudotsuga menziesii. The sequence goes on along the minus strand of LPNX010306451.1, from coordinate 179,808 downwards.
TTAGATAATTCATTCTTGACCTTCTTCCAATTACCATTGCACCATGAAATGGAATTAGAAATCCTCACATTTATTCACCAAACAATGTGTACACATATCATAGATCATATCCATAAATGGTGTTGAGGACATAGCTTGTGTAAGATAGAGGTCAAAGATGAATTCCTCTTGGTCAATTCGTTTTTATAAATCCCTCCTTCCCTTGATTTCCAAATATGTATCCACTATTGTGCCTCAAATAGAGGATGAATCCATTCTTAAAGAGAAACATTTTGACCTAATTTATGCTTAGTCTAAGTATTTATAAACAATTATTCTTGATGCACCTAATACTTGCCCTTTTGAATGTGATATTCCCACCACATCTCATGTTGTACATAGGATAATTAGATCCATGAGTCATATTACTAACTCAAGGGCACACAACCCCTTAAAGAACTAGTATTATGGTAACCATTGTGGTGGAGCTAGAACCCCCCCAAAATGGCACTGGTACTTATTGTGCACAACCTTCAATATGGGATCTTCAACATGCCTTAAAATGCTCCAAAGAAGCCACATAATGGACCATCTCCATTGCACATAGGTCCCAATAACCATGCTCAGGATCACATGTAGCAACACACATTCATAGCCCGTCATTCAATCACAAAAAATGTAGCAAAGTTACATCCATATTGCATACCACATAGAAATTGTATGGTGACCATTTACGCACCAACCTTGATTTCATGTTCCATGGATCCTCAGTTAGGATTGTAACACTATAAAACCCTTCAAAAAAAGTCCATGTCAAATGTGTCTAACCTTCATCCACTCAGCAACCCAAACATTTGAGCAACTAAACATGGTAAGACCCTCAAATATACAAAATAATGGGAAGAATAAAGAAAATAACAAAGCACAAAACCCACTAAAGGCACTAGAGAGAAATATTTCCAAGCCACCAAAGAATGCACAAGGTAATTTTAATGTGAAAAACATAATATAATTTTGGTAATAGTAATAAACCAAAACAAGGAAAGAACAATTTCCTTCATACCAACTTTCCTTATGCCATATGTGGTTATTTTGGTCATTATATTCGCCATTCCCCCAAATTGATGAATTGAGGGAAGAAAAAAATTATGGCTAACCAAGGATCCAACCCCCACAAGGCCTCAGTGCCCCTAAATAGTCATTTCCCAATCAAGTGCAAATTGTAGTATTTTGCAACCCTTTCTTTTAGTAACGAGTTATAACAAACCAATAGAAAACTAAGAAGCACTCCCAGTAATCAGGATCACATCCACCTCAAAATCTCGCATAGTTAGGATATCCATCTTATGAAAGGATTTTTATTATTCTAACAGAAGTTAATATTTAAACCCATAACTAATATGGAATTCCCTCATATTTTGACTCTAACAAACCTACTCCATCCACTAGTGGTCTCTTGCAGATTCCATGCCCTACTAGTAACCCTACATGACATGTACCCAAGGCACATCTATGATTCATTATCCATAACCCTCACACAATGGATGCTCAAGTTATAGCATCATTGATGACTTATCCCAGTCAACCACTGCCATGTCCTCAATTCAAAGGAAGTTTTTGATATCTGCATTAGGTGTCATCGACCCATCAAATTCATGAATAATCACCTTGTATCTAGATAATTCTAAACTATGATTTATATCATTAGTTACATTTCAAATCCATGTCTTAGATGGAAACATCATCATTCACATATGAATCATCTATGAAGGTGCATCCACTTGTATCATGTCCACTAATGCATGAACAAAATTAGGATCCTCCAAGTTCATGCCATCTTCCATCACACTTAGGACTATGATAGTCATCCTTATCAACTTGAAGGTCTACACTAAAATGTTATTATCAAATTGGTAAGGAATATAGTCTTGATTGATATTGAGTTTGTAGATGGTCCATTAGACTATGACATCCTTCTAGAAAACCATTATATCTATGTTGTGAGGGTTTTTTCCTCTTTAGTGTTCCATGTAATGATGTTCCAACACAATGGGGAGGTCATCACTATAGTCCAATTAACACCTTATGAACACAAACCATCAACCAATCTAGATAGTGTTTTACCTCTCACAGGGTCTAGTCAAGAAACCCCATATTATGTAGATATGGTTCAAATTATTTTCAAACACTCCACACTACTTAAGACATGTTAACTATGTAGTTCTCATTGATGTCAAAGGTGTTCAAAAATGACAAAGGAAGAACCATTGGATATGGTGGCAGACTGAAAGTTGCAGGTATCTAGAATAACAAAGGAATAACCTTGTTACAGGTTGCGGGTTGCAAGGTGAATAACAAACGAATAACCCTATAGCAAGTTGAACAGCTAAAGATCGATCATCCAATGTTGTTGCTAAAAGAACTGTCACAAAGGATGTCCACAAAGAAATCATGCGGATATGCAAAGTCATGGTGAGATTCGAACTCGATCTGAAATCAACGATTAGGAAGCATCCCGCACTAGATCTGATGGTGAAGATCAAGTTTACATAAGTTAGGTGGAAAATCCAAAGTTCTGCATTATTTATAGAATGGACAGTCAGGGAGAGATCCGCACTAGATCTAACGATGAAGATCAAGTTTACATAATTTAGGCGGAAAAGCCAAAGTTCCGCAAAAGATAAAGATGGACGGTCAGGGGTAAATCCGCAAGGAAATCAATGGTCCCAAAAAATGCAGAAATAAATTTGCAGAAGTTCAAAATAGGAAAGTGTGATTCCGCATCCCGCATCTTGCAATCGATGAGATCAACGGTCAGGAAAGAATCCGTAAAAAATCGACGGTACGGAAGGAAAATTGTGGAAAGGAGCTTGCGAAAAGTCAAAATGTTACGTTTTTGCATCCCACAATCTGGAGAGATCGGACAACAGAAGTAATTTCACTAAAATAGATCAATGGTGTGGAAAAATAATTACAGAAAGAAGATTGTGGAAAGGAGTTTACGGAAAGGCACAAGCGAACAGTCGACATCCTACATCCCGCAATCTAGAGATCAACGGCCAGGAAAACGCCCGACGAACATCAGTGGTGGGGAATCATTGATGATAAAATCTTGGTGCGAAAATGCAATTTTGAGGCAAAAATCAACGATCTGGATTGACTTAGATATAAGATCAATGACTCTGATTGGATCATGAAGTTAATCCCATGGAAAGAACTTTGGCAGTATAGAAGCACCTGCAAATGTTGGACAGAGGTGTGGAAATGGTTTCCAAGCTGTGGAAACAATTCCAGAGGTGTAGAATCAATGGAATAATGTGAAAGGACGTTTTGGAAGGTTTGATATTCATATATGAAAGGGTGCAATAGTGAAAGGTCTATTTTTTCAGTTTGAAGAGACGCAACTATTGAAAGAAGCTTAAACGTTGAGAAGTATTTAAGCAGTGGCCTACGTAAGAAGGAAGATGTCTCTGTAGTTGAAATTGCATGATCATAATCAAAGACCAGTGGGTGTTATAGAATTCAGTGGGAGAAAAATCATGAGAATCGTGTCAAGGTGGTAGGGCGGTGCTAGGGCAGGCCACAGGTCTATAGGGGGTCGAAGCCTCCTTCCAATCGTAGCTGGAGAACAAGGTGTCGTAGCATCCTTGTCTCTTGTAGCAGGAAGAAAACCAAAAGGGTGTTGTAGCATTCTAATATGTAGTTGCAGGAAAAATATAAGGTGTGTTTTTCATCCTTTCTATTGCAGCAGATAGACAATTTTGTAAATTCATCTTATTAATGAGTTTGTGTTGGTGGTTTGCTCTTTTGAGGTTTCCACGATAAAATTGTGTCTTGATTATTGATTTTGTGTATTTTAAAGTAAAAATTGACAATACTGATTCACCCCCCCCCCCCCCCCCCCCCCTCTCTCAGTATTGTGTGATAAACCAACAATTGGTATCAGAGCAGGTTCCTTCACAACATTTTAACCACTGGAAGGAAGATCCCAACCAAATATCACAATGGATCAACAAGAAGGTTTGGCCACTAACAAACCTCCACTATTTACTGGAGAAACTTACGCTTACTAGAGTGTAAGGATGAGGTGTCATATGATGTCCCTAGGATGGAAGGTTTGGGAAGCAACCCAACAAGATCATAAATTAGGAAACCAATACCCTACATACACAGTTGAACTAGGTGAATATGAAGGTAATGCCAAAGCCTTAAACGCAATCTTAAGTGGTTTAATAAACTCGGTATTCACTAAAGTGATGCAATGCACATCTTCCAAACAAGCATGGGACGAGTTGAAAATTATCTATGAAGGAGAATCTAAGCTCAAAGAATCTAAACTCCGAACATATAAAGGTCAATTTGAAAGTATTAAAATGAAAGAAGAAGAGAATATTGGTGAATACCTTCTTTGTATATATGAAGTTGTTAATGCGATCAGAGGCCTTAGAGTAAAATTAAAAGAGAAGTAAGTGGTAAGAAAGGTACTAAGAAAATTACCAATGAGATATGATCCAAAGGTATCCACCTTAAAAGAACGAAATGATATTAAAAAGGTAACAATAGATGAGCTACATGGAATCCTCACTGCTTATGAGATGAGAACAGGACAAAATGGATCTTCAAGAAAATAAGCCGCTTTTAAAGCCTCCTTAAAAAATCAATCAGCAAACCCAAATGATGAGGAAGCCTTTTTCATCAATAAACTTAGGAGAGGAACTAGAAAATACAAAGGCAAGTTACCCTTAAAGTGTTTTAATTGTGGAAGGATTGGACATTTTTCCTCTAAATGCCCCTACACTAAACAAGATTAGAATGAAGAAAATGAAACTTCGAAGTTCAAAATGGGTAAATCAGGAAACAAGAAAAACACCATGGGAAAAAGAAAATTGTTTACACCATGGAAGACGGTGAAGATTCAGATGGAAGTGAAGTTGAAGAAACTGATGTTTTATTCATGGGACTAGATACTCAAGCTTCAAATAGTGACTCAGATATGGAAGGAGAAGTAGACCTGAGAGCTGAACTTGTTAGCACCCTTGAAGAACTTGAGAAATGTAGGAAAAAGAAAAGATAGTCAAATCTTCTCATCGGTTAGTTGGAAGCTCAACTCCTAGATACTAAAAAGGTTGAGGAGGAACTAAACCTACAGCTCGAAAGAAGAATACATGAGTCTGAAAATATTGCAGAAGAAATCATGCAATTCAAGAGAAATATTGATGAAGGATCTATCAAATCAAATTTTAAAAATAGCTCAAGGATTCTAGATGACATTTTGAGTAGCCAAAGACCATTAGGTGATAGGTCTGGTTTGGGGTTCGTTAAAGAAAATAAGCCAAAGAGTTTTCCTGTCATAAATCAAGAAGGAAGTAAGAAAAGCTATGCTGGAGTACTAAAGAGTCCGGCTAAAAAGGAAAGAAGCAAGAAAGTTGGCTTAATTTCTCAAGATAAAAATAGAATTAATCTAGAACCCAAGAGACCAAATATATATCTACATATATTTTTAGGTCACTGCTTTTCTTGTAATAATTTTGGTCATAAAGCCTTAAATTGTAAAACTGAAAGAAAGGTTTATGAATTCAAGAAGAAGTCATCAAGTAATGAGTCGAAAGGAAATAAGAATCTTTTTACATTGCTTAAAAAATATGACATAGAATGTTATAAATGTAATAAACATGGACATATGGAAAAAAATTGTAAACTAAAGACACCTACATTGAATACTATTGCAATCAAACCTCAAAAAACCAAACAAAATAAGCATTGGAAAGAGAAGGAATAAATATAAAGTTCCATGATTGCTTTATGTGAAACTGAAAGCCAAAACTTATGGCACTTAGAAAGTGGTTGTTCAAAACATAGGACTAGTGACTCAAGAAAATTCATAACACTAAAGGATAATAAGGGAAAAGTCACTTTTGGAGACATTCTGTCTTCCATAATAATTGACAAAGAAATAGTTGTTGTCAACCACAAGATCAAAGCAGAAAATGTTTTGCTAGTTGAAAACCTCAAGCCAAATCTTCTCGGTGTAAGTCAAACGTACGACCAAGGACACATTTGTATCTTTGACTCAGAAAAATGTGAAATCAAGAATAAGAAATCATGAAAGGTTGTTGGTATTGCTATGAGAAATGCAAACAATGTATACATCTAGGAAAATGAAAACCAAAGCTACTTAAATATGGTAGATGAAAGTTGGTTATGGCACAGAAGGTTGGGAAATTTAAGTTTTGACAATCTTTCCAAAATAAGCACAAAGGAAGCTGTAAGAGATCTACCAAAAATTGTAGTTCCTCTAAACTCTGTATGTAAACATTGTCAACATGGGAAGCAAACCAGATTCAGTTTTAAAATAAAAGAAAATATGACCTCACACCCTCTGGAAATAATACACACAAACCTTTGTTTACCAACCAGAACTAAAATCCTACAAGAAGATCACTATTTCATGTTGCTCATTGGTGATTACACAATGATGACATGGGTGGCATTCCTAAAACAAAAATCAGAAGCCTTTGAAAATTTTAAAATATTCAAGGCAATGGCTAAAAATGAGTCTAGTATGAAAATCAAGTGTCTTAGATCAGATAATGGGGGAGAATTTACTTCCAATGAGTTCAATGAATTCTGTGAAGATCATGGAATTAAGAGACAATTTTCACCTGCAAAAACTCCTCAGTAGAAGAGGGTTGTTGAAAGGAAAAACAAAACAGTCCAAGAAGCTTCCAGAATAATGCTTAATGAAGCAAAACTGTTAGATTCATTTTGGAGAGAAGATGTATACATAGCTGTATACACACTTAACAGAGGGAAACTCAGAGTAAATAAGGAGAAGACCCCCTATGAATTGTGGTATGGAAGACCAGCCTCAGACAAATATTTTAAAGTATTTGGCAATAACTGTTACATCAAAAGAAACGAGGATGACCTTGGAAAGTTCAACTCCAAGACTGATGAAGGAATATTTTTAGGATACTCATCCACCAAAAAGGAATATAGGTGCTACAATAAGAGGTTGCATAAAATTGTAGAAAGTGTTGATGTGAAAGTAGATGATATAAAACCAAGGAAAGAGAAAAATCTTGACAACATTGAAAATACATGTGATGATAAAATAAAAGACTTGCAAAAGGACGAGAGCATTCATAACGAAGAAGAAGACAAAGAGAAGGAAGATACACATGAAGATGATGAAGACTTCCCTATACCTGACACTAAAACTCCTTCTAGAAGGATGCAAAAGGATCATCTGAAGTCACAGATCATGGGTGATAAAAATGCTGGGGTCAAAACAAGAAGACAACTACCAGATGTAGAACAAGCCCTACTCTCAATACTGGAACCCAAGAACTTTACAGAAGCCAACAAAAGTGATGAATGGGTCAAAGCCATGAATGAAGAACTATATCAGATTGAGAAAAACGAGACCTGGAAACTTGTCCCAAGACCTGAAGATAAGAACATTGTAGCAACCAAATGGATTTTCAAAAACAAGTTCAATCAAGATGGACAAGTAATAAGGAACAAAGAAAGATTGGTCTACAAGGGGTATGCCCAAGTAGAAGGTATTGATTTTGTAGAAACCTATGCTCCTGTAGCTCGACTTGGAGCAATCAGAAAGTTTTTAGCATTGTCATGCCATAAAAACTTCAAAGTATATCAAATGGATGTCAAGTATGCATTCCTAAATGGAAAACTAGAAGAAGAAGTATATATTGAACAACCTGAAGGGCTTCTCTTGTCAGAGAAAAGAGACTATGTCTGTAAACTAAAGAAAGCTCTCTATGGTTTCAAACAAGCTCCAAGAGCATGGTTTTCAAGACTAGACAATTACTTAAAACATAAAGGTTTTAAAAGAGGAGCCACTGAAAGTAATCTTTACCTAAATATCGAAGATAAAAATATGATCATTCTTGTTGTCTATGTGGATGATATCATATTTGGGAGTAATATTCAAATCCTATGTGTATATTTTGCCTCTAAAATGAAGAAAGAATTCGAAATTTCAATGGTAGGTGAATTGACATTCTTCTATGATTACAAATCTACCAAAACGATGAAGGAATTTTCATATCTCAAACTAAGTACATCGAAGATATGTTGAAAAAGTTTAAAATGGAAGATTCCAAACCTGTTAGTACTCCTATGGTCACTGGTTGCAAGTTAAGTAAGGATGATGAATCTATGGAAGTAGATCATACCATTTTTAGATCCATGATTGGTAGTCTACTAAATGTGATAGCCACAAGACCAGATGTGATGCAAGTTGTTGGATTGGTAGCTAGATTCCAGTCAGCTCCTAAATAAAAACATGTAACAATAGTAAAAAGGATTTTCAAATATCTAAAAGGCACTATGGAGTATGGTTTATGGTATCCGAAAGGACAAGACTTTACCTTGGAGGCGTTTACTGATGCAGATTGGGCAGGAAGTGTTGACGATCGAAAGAGTACTAGTGGAGCAGTATTTTTCCTAGGAAATCGTTTAGTAGATCATGGTCGAGTAAAAAACAATCCTCCATTTCACTCTCTACAACATAAGCATAATATATTGTTGTCGCCTCATGTTGCACTCAGGTTATTTGGATGAGACAAACCCTAGAAGATATACTTGTAAAATATGAACATCCAATAGTGATCAAATGTGATAACACTAGTGCTATAGATATGTATAAAAATCCTATCATGCATTCTAAGACAAAACATATACCAATCAAGTATCACTATCTAAGAGAACAGGTATCTCAAAAAGCTATCAAATTAGAATACATTAACACAAAAGAACATATTACTGACATTTTCACCAAACCACTACCTAAGAAATCCTTTGAGCATCTTAGAAAGAAAAGGGGAGTAATTCCGTTACAAAAGTACTAAGAGGAGAAAGCTCAATCTTAGGGAGAGAATTGATGACAAAGGGAGCTGTCAGACAGAAAGGTTCCTTTGTCATTATTGTCAAAGGGGGAGAATGTGTAGAGGTTTCCATCAATGCCAAAGGGGGAGATTTTTTACTATATAGTTGCCGTTGATGTCAAAGGTTTTCACAAATGACAAAGGAAGAACCATTGGATAAGGTGGTAGACTGAAGGTTGTAGGTATCCAGAATAACAAAGGAATAACCTTGTTGCAGGTTGCAAGGTGAATAAAAAACAAATAACCCTATAGCAAGTTGAAAGGCTAAAGATTGATCATCCAATGTTGTTGTTGAAAGAACTGTCGCAGAGGATGTCCGCAAAGAAATCGTGCATATCCGCAAACTCATGGTGAGATGAAGAACTCGATCTGAAATCAATGATTAGGAAGCATCTCACACTAGATCTGACGGTGAAGCTCAAGTTTACATAAGTTAGGCAAAAAATCCAAAGTTTCGCATTAGTTCTAGAATGGACAGTCAGGGAGCGACCTGCACCAAATCTGACGGTAAAGATCAAGTTTACATAATTTAGGTAGAAAATCCAAAGTTCCACAAAAGATCAAGATGGAGTGTCAGGGGTAAATCTGCAAGGAAATCAACGGTCAAGGAAAATGCGGAAACAAAGATGCGAAAGGAAATTGCGGAAGTCCAAAATAGGAAAGTGTGATTTTGCATCCTGCAATCCGCAAGATCAACGGTCAGGAAAGACTCCGTAAAATATCAATGGTACGGAAGGAAAATTGCGGAAAGGAGCTTGCAGAAATTCAAAATGTTACGTTTCCGCATCCTGCATCCCACATCCCGCAATCTGGAGAGATCGGACGGCTGAAGTTAGTTTCGCTAAAATAGATCAACGGTGTGGAAAAAGAATTGCAAAAAGAATATTGTGGAAAGGAGTTTGTGGAAAGGCACAAGTGGACACTTGACATCCCACATCCCGCATCCTGCAATATGGAGTTCAACGGTCAGAAAACTCCCAACGAATATCAACGGTGGGGAATCATTGATGATAAAATCTTGGTGCTGAAAGGCAATTTTGAGGCAAAAATCGATGGTTAGATCGACGGTATGGATTGACTCAAAGATAAGATCAACGAATCTGATTGGATCAGGAAGTTAATCCTGTGGAAAGAAGATTGGCAGTACAAAAGCACTTGAAAACATTGGACAGAGGTGTGGAAATGGTTTCCAAGCTGAGAAAACAATTTTTGAGGTGCAGAATCAATGGAAGAATGTGAAAGGACATTTCGGAAGGTGTGATCTTCATATCTGAAGTGAAACAGTGAAAGATATGTTTGTTCAATTTTGAAGAGACGCAACTATTGAAATAAGCTTAAACATTGAGAAGTATTTAAGCAATGGCCTAAGTAAGAAGGAAGATGTCTCTACAGTTCAAATTGCATGATCAGAATCAAACACCAGTGGATGTTACAAAATTCAATGGGAGAGAAATCGTGAAAATCATATCAAGGTGGCAGCGCGATGCTAGGGCAACCCACAGGTCTATAGGGGATCGAAGCCTCCTTCTAGTCGTAGTTGGAGAATAGGGTGTCGTAGCATCCTTGTCTGTTGTAGCAGGCATAAAACCATAAGGGTGTTGTAGCATTCTAGTTTGTCGTTGCAGGAAAAATCTAGGTTGTGTTTTGCATCCTTTCTATTGCAGCAAATAAACAATTTTGTAAATTCATCTTATTAATGAGTTTGTGTTGGTGGTTTTCTCTTTTGAGGTTTCCATGATAAAACTATGTCTTGATTATTGTTTTTTGTGTATTTTAAAGTAAAAACTAACAATATTTATTCACCCCACCCTCTCAGTATTGTGGGATAAACCAACAATACACACAACCATAGTGGGACTAATGGTTAAGAACATGTATCTCCTCCTACGAGGTCATAGGTTCAAATCCAGACCAGGATAGGGTATGTACACCTCTATATTCTTTAGCAATTACATCAGTTCGTAGAGGGGGGGGGGGGGGGCTTGTCCCATAAACAATGGGGTCTCATACACCAAATTGGTGTCTGGCTTGGTTGTGACCTTAAAAATATATTAGAATAGCTCGGTGGGGACTAATGGTTAAGAAATATATTTCCTATTAGGAGGTCATAAGTACAAATCTAGAGGAGGGTAGGGTATGTACAAATTTTTAGACTTTAGCAGTAAGCTCACTGCATAGAGGGGGTCCCTTGTCCCACAAAAAAGGGGGTCTCATACACCAAAAAATTGGTGTCTAGCTTGGTTACGAATTTAAAAGTAGGTTGTTATTATTATTACCATGGAGCGCCACCCTAGGTTGTTAGATTAGGATCGACTCCTCTAGCATTATTACATCAATTTAAGAGACACTGACTATGCCATATTTGACATCAAGTTCATTATTTTCTCTATAGAAACCACCTCCTAATCAAGACAACCAATCAAGTCCCTAATCCCACGAACCCCATCACCCAAATTCCTTTCTTCTTCCCACATTCAAGGATTATGGGACATCCCATGATAGAAATGGTTATCCTCCTAGGGCACACTTGGGGATACGAGTATGGTACCTTTCACCCCCACTGATATAATTTTTTTTGGCAACATCCTCTCACTATGTCCTCAACTCTATTTTACCTATGCATACTTTTGAAACACAATTCATGAAACCACTAGTGCCTATCATCTTTCCAAATAACCAAAAGGTTGACAAAGATACTAAGTAGAAACAAAATTTCCCCAATCACTAATTCCATTGATTGTGTTTGGATTCCACCCCCTTGAATGTTATGAGATGGAACGGTCATGTCACTAATATCTCCAAAATGCTTCCCAAATTAAGAAACCTTCTCCATCCACCAATGATGACCCCACTATCACCAACATCACCTATTGAGGTAGACCCTCAATCCTCTTGAAGGAACCTACCAAGGAATGCAACAAAATATTGTGAACAAAGCATCCAACCAACCTATGTTCCACATTCATCCACTACACTCATCATTGTTCGAACCTCCCATGATTTTGACTACCTTAGTGGTAGTTTACCAAATCACCACTCTAGATAGTTTATAATAATAACCTCGGTAAGAGGGTTTACAACAACTAGGTGAACATACCAAATAATCATACATAATTTATTATATTTCTACATCATTAGGGTCATGCATTAGTTACCTTGTGCAATGTGCAGGCACTTAAGCCATTGTACCTATTGATGCCTATCCATCATTGAATATTGTATTCATCATGCAACCCAATGTTCAATCACTAGTACATCCTTTGTAGGAAATATTGCCTCCACTAGGTGGTGTTGGTGATAGTTAGGTATCACGCACATGTGACATAGACATAAGCTAGAACCAATAAACACCAACCACTGCATCCTAGATGAATTTTCCCCTACAGACCACATTTTCCATTCTAATGAATATATCCTAGATTTCATGAATACTCTTCATTGTCCATGAGATGTCGTATGCCATCACTCCTTTTTTTGTTCCTAATGAAGTATTTTCCCTTGTCACCTCACCTAAGTAATGCACAATTTTAACCAAATATTTTGTCCCCTGTGGACATATCAATTGGTTCAAACACACAATATTGACCCACAATACTTTTAAGGAAGGAATAATATATGATATTTTGTTGACCATCAAGGTAAACATTTTCACCATGCCATACATCACCAAAAACATACTCCTTCGAGTTGTCTATTCCCCTAGAAAGGTGATTGCCTACAAAACCCTATTTTAAGAATTTTTTGAAAATTTTGCAAGGTCCTACTTAGAAATGTCATCTTAAATACTACATTATTAGACACCACATTTATACATGGCTTTATGCACCCCCCCACCCCCCCATATAGCAAAAGAAATGACCCCTCTATCAATCGAAATCCATGGGCATCAAAGCAGAAAATGACAAACTTTGCAAGTTCGAATTTGTTTATCCAAATGCATATACCTCATGGGTATCTAATCAACTACCCGTGAAAAAAATACATGGTAACATCAACGCTTGCATTTATTTCTATAATTTTATCCAATGTTTCCCTAAGCACAACTTTCCCACTCCCTTCATTGACCAAGTCACCAATGCATATATATCCAAACTCATATTTTCCACGTATATCCATATAAAAATACTTTCACGACACCTCAAGGAACCTTCGTCTACCATGTTATTCCCTTTCACATAAAAAATCCTAGATCCACCTTTTAATAGGCCATGTCCTACATATTTGATGACATGTCTCACATCATTATGGCTAAATTCACAATCTCACTACTTCATTGAAGAAATAATAGAAACACCGAGAAGACCGAATTGTTTTCTTACAGTGTTGAAAATACAAAATTCGCTTGAAACCCCTCAAGTGCATCTTATGCATCACTATTGGTCAGTTATTGGGATTTATCATATCCTAACATCGAATAATAGTGGACCCCTTAAAATTTCAAGCCATTCAAAAGCCTTCAAGGTAAAGCCAATTTCTTACATCACTTTGTTCCCAATTACATGGTTTGTGCCAATAGGTTCTTATATCATTGTGCCAAGACTTCCCTTGAGATGGGATAACCAAGAACAACAATCCTTTGATGAATTAAAACAATCACTCTCAAATGCCCCATCAATAAGCCCTCCCAAACCTTAGTAAGGATTTTGTCCCTACTCATCTACCTCAACCATTATCATCATTGGAATGTTAGCTCAAAATAGAGATGATGGATGTGAACATGTTATTTATGATATAAGAAATAAATTATAAATATCCCTACTTAATCAAAATCACGAGGAGAAATTTCCTTTGGTCATCATTCATCTGGACAAAGCTAAACCATTACATTTTAATATGTACCACAAAATTCATAGAGAATTCTAACCCTATGTTGTAACAACCCAGCAAAGCACGAGGAACACTTGAGAATGGTGTTGCGGGTCCTTAGAGAACATAAATTGTATGCCAAGTTAATTAAGTGCAATTTCTATAAGAGAAAAGTATAGTATTTGGGTCACATTATTTCAAAAGAAGGAATTGCGATGGATCCTGAGAAAGTTGAATCCATAATGAATTGGCATACTCCAAAGAATATTTCAGATGTCTGGTCTTTGATGGATCTTGCCAGTTACTACAGGAGGTTTATTGAAGTTTTTTCTATAATCGCCTCTCCAATCACATCACTACAAAGGAGCAAGGTCAGTATGGTATGATAAATGTGAGTAGATATTCCAGCAATTGAAGCATTTGCTTACTCGTGCTCCTATTCTAAAAATCATTGACCCAAGCATGAATTCGTCGTGTGTAGAGATGTGTCTATGGAAGGGTTAGGCATTGTGCTTATACAAGATGAGTTTGTTATTTGTTATGAGTCCCATAAATTGAAGTACCATGAAAGAAATGTTGGCAGGGGTTGTGGGGTAAGTGAGTTGCGCAGTGTCGCGGCAGTTGCACAAGCTCACGCGGTACCGCGCAAGGGAAAATTAGCGCGATGAGCGGAAGAATAACCGCTTTTTGAATATTTTATGTATATTTTGACCAAGTTTTGTTGCAATAGGTCAGTAGCGGTTAGAAATCAATTAGTAGTGGACCCTCGATGTAAAGGTGTAAGCCTATTTATAGATCTATTTTTGGGGAGAAAAGGGAGGTTGTATTGGATAAGATCTGAGGCGATCTGATTTATGGAGAATTTTCTATCTTAATTGTGATTTATCCGGGTTTTCTCCTAATGTATGTGGTCTCCGGTTTTGGAGAAGAATTGTGTAATGTGGTACATTTGCGCAGGGTTAATATGATGTGATGAATATCACTCAAATCTTGTTTGTTGTTATAGATCTGTTATGATGCTATGACTCTGTTTTGTTACAATGGCATAATATAGATGTGATTCAGTCTCTTTCTACTATATGGATGCGATCTGTTGCTTTTATGTTGGTGCAATCTATGTTTCTATAACTGTTTGATGCACTGTGAGTAATGATGTTCCCTGAATAATGCTGGGATGTTGTGATACTATGTGATGATGCAATGATTGTATAAAGTTATGGTTTCCCTCCGTAGGATCCCCATATCCTCCTTTCCCACTATCGAAAAATCGGTTCCGACAGCTCTCCCTTGAACGCCTCGGGTGAGACCTCGTCTGCTCATAGACATTGTTGGGTAGGGTAAAACCTATCTGGGTCGGTGCTCAAGGAGATTGCACTGTAGGGCGTCGATAGAGTGGGAACCCCTGTCGACGAAGCTTTGTTGGTGGGTTTTTCCAACAAATGGTTCTGTTGCTAGGACCGAGTTGCAAATAAGAGGGGGATATGTTTTTGCATCCAAATCGATCGGAGATCGAGGGATGGTTTGATCTAAAGTTGCAGGAATTTGTTGAAGCTGAAAACCAGAATACTAAGCTGTCGATGAGCCAATGGTTGGCTAGATATATCCACGACGGTCCCCATGAATGGTTCTTTTGTGAATTTCCTATACCCTTGCATGAATTGTTGGAAAATTTTGCTAAGCAGAAGACAAAATTTCAAGGAGGAGAGCCAACATCCTGGACCCCAGACTTGATCCAGGAGCTGTAAGAAACCAACAACAAGGCATCGCAGGCAGTCAAGGTATGGTTGGATAGTATCTTAGAAGGATACATCACTGAGTTTGTCATTGATACCAATAAATCTTTTAGTGAAGCAGAAAGGGATTTTTTCAGTGGACCATGAGGAAGATTCTTATTGTCGCTACAACTGTCGATTAAGCAACTAGTCTATGATAAAGGTATCCTAAAGATGGACCAAGAGTAGTGGAACTATGGTGTGTGGAGGTTGTAGGAACTACGACGGAAAGGGGGGGGGATGCATAAGGAAGTAAGAGTTATATGGGCATGAGTTCTGATGGGAATGTAAAGGTCATTGAAGAAACAAGTGGTTGTACAAGGAGAGGAGCAAGGTTCTAAGAAAAGAGGTAGAGGATGAGAGAAGGTCCTATTGAAGTCGAAGTGCGATACCATGAAGAACAACCACACGGGGTGAAGCGACCTTTTTGTGATGACGAGGAAATACAGGCCCAGGCTATGCCCGAAAGAATGATAGGATTGAACCCCAGCAGTAACGTGTCTACTCCTCCGCGCACTACTCCACCACAAGGAAGGAACGCGCATTCTACGTCAACTTGCCCAATGTGTCAGTAACAGTCTAGTAATAAAGCACCAGAAGGAGGAAGAAGGTCCAGAATGGTGGGCGATGAAATTAAGTTGCCAATATTCCATGGAAATTGCACCAATGATCCAGAGCAGTAATGGTTCTTATGTCAAGCGATATGGACTGCTTGACAAACTATCAATGATGATGTTAAGAAAAGTCAGCTGGCCACTACTCTGAGGGGCCACATGTTGGAATGGTTTATGAGATTCACACGGGTGCCTTAGGGAGGTACCACAAAAACATTGAATGAGATCAGAATAGGGCTATTTGAAGAATTTAAGAAGCTCAAATCTGAAGCTCAATACATTAATGAATTAAAAGAGATCAAACAATTCCCCAATGAAACAATTTGGGATTTTGATCAGCAATTTAAGACATTGATGGCCCGGGTCAGTTTTCAGATGAGTGACGTTCAACATAAAGAATGGTTTATCGCGGTGCTTGTCCCTCATATACGACAACCATTAATGCATCAAAAGATTGTGACACAGAGCGAGGCTCTGGAGACCGCGATGAAATTGGAGGCATTGCCAGTAGGGGAAACCGTCATTGGAATAAATCAGATTCAGGTGCATTTGGCTAATTTGATGTTGCAATTACAAGACATAAAAAATTCCAAGGAAGATCACGATGATCTTTGGTGCACCCGTTGCCATGTAGGCGGGCATACCAAGGATACCTACCTAACGTTTCAAAATTATTTGCTGTCGGGAGCCCCCAATCCGTTGAGTTGTGTTGGTGCACCATGGTATCGCATATGTCAGGTCTATGGGCATCGACATGAGAACTGTGATTACATGCAGAAGATGGTTATCAAAGTAGAAAATTTGTATTGAACATTTTGTCGATCAGTTGGACATGACGACAAAAACTGTCGCACTTATGATTTGCTCCATGAAAGGACGTATGATTCATACTTTCTGAAAGGGGAGGATCCCTAGACAGCATAAGCACAGCCGCAAGTAGTACAACTAGCAACACAAGTGCCATATTCACCGCCACTTTCGATGCAATTTGTCCCCGTGCAGTCTCAACCACAGTTTATAGCGTAGTCATAGTTCTCACCACAGCTGCAAATGGTGGTACAACCACAGTATAACCAGGCACCATGACCATAGTATAATCAGCCACAATATGTTCAGGATGTGCATTATGTTCAGCAACAACCACGGCAGCAGATATCTCAACCGCAGTTTCAACAAGGAGGAACCCGTGGAGGATTTAGGGGCTGTAGAGGAGGCTTTGGTCAAGGACGAGGACGAGGTCGGGAATCCATTTAGTGTTATACCTCTGGGGTATTCAGGAACTATCAGAGAGAATGTCCTCATGCGTAGTGTACATACTATGCAGCAGATGATCATAATGTCAAAAGTTGTCCTCAGTTGATCACAAAATGGAAGGCTGGCAGCATTCCCCGGTTGCAGAACGCATAGAATCAAAATCAGCCTATGTTCCAGGTGCAAGATCAGCTGCTGATGCAAGGTCAGATCCCACCGTAGAATTAGACTCAGACTCAGAACCCACCCTAGGCTAAGACTATACTGATGAATCAATCGACGAATCAGCCGCTGAATCAGAACCTGCTAAGAACTCAAGCCCCGAACTTGAATCAAGGACCGACAGTTGCGACAATTCACATTGAACCAAGGATGAAGGACATTGATGTTGGGATTGTCACTCGCGCTGGTGCGACAACTGGTGATGATGGACCACGGCAACTAGTTCGGCTTGCTAGCAAGAAAAAAGTAGCATTTGATGTTGTGACGGAGAAAGACACTTTCTTTCAAGAAAAGCAGGAAATTGGGAGAAATCCAGGTAAGTTACTAATTATTGATATGCCTTCTGCTTTCGACCCCTCCGTAGAAGCAGGACCATCGTGGTAGCATGGTACCCTATGCAAGTTTTTTGAGAGTTGTCTATCGCTGGCGAGGGACTTGGACACCCTTGTTGAGATGGAGACATTATTGCACCACCCGGATAAGACAGTGAAGGATTCTGCTATGAATTCCTTGAAAAAAAGGAAGACATGCAAGGAGATGAGGATGAATATCCAGATTGGAGATTATTAGGTTGACTCGGTCATTCTGGACCTTGGATTAGATGTAAACATTCTAACGAAGCAAAACTGGAAATTGATGGGAAAGCCAACATTGGGATGGTCGTCGGTATAGCTACCTTTAGCAAACCAGGCGAAGGTTCATCCCATTGGTCATGTTTCAAACTTGGTTGTTGACATTGAAGGTATGAAAAAACTTGTTGATTTTGATGTGATAGAAGTTGTAGAAGATGGTGGATCCTATCCCATGCTGCTAGGGATTGGATGGGCTAATGATAGCATGGCAGTTATCAACTTCAAAAAATGTGTTATGACATTTGAAAACCAGGATGTTAGGGTCATTTCTCCTCTGGACCCTCAAGAAGGACGACGATATATCGAACCTATAAAGGATGAAGTCGAGAGAAGTTGGGATCATGCTTATAACATCTCTGAGGACTATATCCATCCTACCATTGATGGCTAACTTGGATGGTGAAGTGCAAGTTCTGCGTCCTCTGATTCTAAAGATGCTCTATAAAATTGGCAGAATCGATTGCATGAAATATCATTTAGAAAATGTGGGTTGATTACACAGTCTCTTCGACATGTTGTGACTAAGACTGTCGAGTTGCCCATTTATGAAGGACTACCGGGGTTATCAGATTTCTTTCAGGTATTTGAAGAGAAAGTGTTTGAACTGAAAAGGATAATGGCTCTTGAAGTAGCACTAAAGGCTACTCCAACTCGATGTTGGGTGACACATAAACAGAAGATCCATGATTGGGAGCAATGCTGCAGATCGATAATGGTATGCTTTGGTGATGTAGAGGTCTATCATGTTGGGAGATATGACAGACTAAATGACCCCACCAGTCATTTGATCGAGTGTCAGACTTTATGGACATCACAACCCAGATATGAGTGGGTTCACGCTTTTGTTCATACTCTAGAAGAGATGTCACGATCCTGGTATGTGGCAGCAGAATTGCGCATAACCATTATCACTTGGGAGGAGTTGTCGGTTTTCTTTATGCAAACGTTTAGTTTCCGGGACGCCAACCCCGAGGTATGTAATGCTTTACACATTATCCGTGACATAGTACTAAAATTCATCCCTATTGCATACCTAGTTGATCCACATGCAAATTGCTCCATCCAATCCATGATAACGTGCTACAACTTGTCCGGGGAACCTGAAGATGATGACGAGCCGCAGAATGTTAATATTCTAGAGTCGTAAGGAAGTCGTGGTGTCGTAGCTCCTGACGTACCGACAGACTCGATGAATCAGCCACTGAGGATCCAAAAGTTAACATTGGGTCGGTAGAGAATCCAAAATTTTCTAATGTCTGAGACTATTGGGGTGAAGAGACGATGACCAAAATCATAGAGCTACTGCATGAATTCTATGACCTTTCCCAACACGACTTTCAGAGATGAAAGGGATACTCGACGACTTGGGGGAAATGAATATTCCACTCAAACCAGATGCAAAACCAATACGCCAGAGACCATATAGATTGAACCCGCGATACAAGGATCTCATTAAAGATGAGATTGATAGGATGCTCGATGTTGGGATCATCGAACCTATAGAAGAATCAGAGTGGATAAGCCCAATGGTGGTCCAAGACAAGAAGACTGGTGAAATCCGCATTTGTGTCGATCTAAGAAATTTGAATGATGCATGTGTACATGATCTGTTCCTGACCCCTTTTACAGATGAAGTTCTGGAAGTTGTAGGCCGCTAGGAGATAAATTCCTTCACAGATGGATTTTCGGGATACCACTAGATCTGGATTGCGAAGGAGGATTGCCATAAGACTACGTTTGTCACCGAGTGGGGCTATTTCCAATATACTGTCATGCCATTTGGGCTGAAGAATGCACCCATTGTATTCTCCCGTGTAGTTGTCGCTGTATTTAAATATTTTATTCAAAAATTCCTACAGGTATATATGGATGACTAGACCATCTATGCCCTAATTAGAGACCATCTAGACAATCTGTGATTGATGCTGGAACGGTGTAGACAACATCAGATTACATTGAATTCAAAAAAATGTATTTTATGTGCACCCTTTGGCATGCTACTTGGGCACATCATATGCAAAGAAGGTCTGTTGGTTGATCCGGCGAAGATTGCGCTGATCCTCAGTTTACCACCTTCGACGAATGCAAAGATGCTTCGGGAAACACTGGGACATACGAGCTACTATCGCAAGTTTATCAGAGGATACACTGCGATTACTACTCCCATGTAAAATTTGTTAAAGAAAGATGTTGCATTTGGATGGACTCTAGAATGTCAAGGAAGCTTCAATACCCTGAAGGCCAAGATGGCCTCTACACCAATACTTTTTTTTCCTGATTGGAATAAAGAATTCCATGTGCATATTGATGCTTCTTCTACTGCACTGGGGGTTGTTCTTGTGCATCCAAGCGAAGGTGACTTGGATCATCCAATAGCATATGCCAGTAGAAAGTTATCATTCGCTGAACGAAATTATACCATGACCGAAGGGAAGGCCTGGCGAAGGACATTTCAAGATGTTCACTGATCATTCAGCTTTATAATACCTAGTTTATAAGCCTGTGTTGGGGGGGAGAATCTGTAGGTGGTTAATTTTGTTTGAGCTGGGACGGTTGAATGCTGGCCTAGATCATCTGTCATGTGTTGTGAATGGTGAAGAACTAACCAATATTGATTATGGCTTGCCAGATGCGCAATAGTTCCAGGTTGACGTCGCAGATGATCACGATGCACCAATTATTTAGTTTCTGTCTACTGGTGTTGCCCCAGCAGACATGTCGACTAGCCAAAAGAAGCAGCTAGTCATAAAAGCCTCCAATTTTCAACTAATTGCTGGACAGTTATACAAACTTGGACCGGATGAAATTTGCGCCAGTGCATCTTACCGCATGAGAAGGGTCCCATTCTAGAAGAAGCACATGCAAGAATTGCGGGAGGTCACTATGGAGGCCGTGCTACAGCACGAAAAGTGTTGCATGTTGGGCTATGGTGGCCCACGTTACATAATGATGTCGTAGACTATGCAAGGAGCTGTGATGTCTTCCAACGAGTTGGTACGTAAGCCATCGCAGAGAGATGAGATGCCACTGGTGCTGCAGGTGACTCTGCAACCATTTGATAAATGGGGTGTAGACTTTGTGGGTCCTATCAATTCACCAGGTAAGTGCACTGGCACTTGCTATATTATTATTGCAACTGACTACCTAACTCGATGGGCGAAAAATGCACCAGTCGCTGATTGTACCGCTGCAACAGCAGCACTATTTATTTTTGTGAACATTGTGACATGATTTGGGTGTCCTAGAATCCTGATGAGTGACCAGGGTAGTCACTTTGTCAACCGGACAATAAAAGCTCTAACTGAGGAGCTCCAGATACAACCTAAGAGGAGTACACCATACCACCCGCAGGAAAATGGTATTGTTGAGGCCTTTAACAAAATTTTGGAGACAGCGCTGACCAAGGTATGTAATGATAATTGCAATGACTAGGATTTAAAAATTCTCGTAGTTCTATGGGCCTATCGCACTACTTGCAAACAACTAACAGGTCAAACAACATTTAAGTTGGTTTATGGGTAAGAGGTAGTCATGCCTATGGAGTATATTGTTACCATCTTACGCATTGTTGCGACGACGGGCATGGATGATGCAGAGGCATTAGAAGAACACGATGCACAATTGATTTAGCTTGAAGAAGATCACTTCATCATAGGCTTTCAACAACACATTGCAAAGGATCGACAGAAGGCATGGCATGATCACCATATTAAGCAAAAATAGTTTACGATAGGAGATTTGATGTTGTTATACAACAGTAAGTTCATCAAGCATCTAGGTAAGTTACAAATGCACTAGTTAGGTCCCTATGTTGTTCAGTCCATTACATCCGGTGGTGCAGTTCAGTTACAATAATTAGATGGTGCAATGTTGCCGAAGCTCATTAACGGGAGTCACTTGAAGCCCTATAAAACGGGGTTGACGATGCACACCACTTGAGGTGTTATAAAAAAAAGGAGATGAATATTTTAGATCAGCACAGCAAGGCAAGCCCTGGGGGAGAGGTTGCGCTAGGTTAAAAATTGCTAGTGATAACCGGTTAACCATATGCGACAGTTGCAAGGATGTGGGGTGGTTAAATCAAGTAATAAATACACGTAGTTAAACCAATTGTCTGGCGGCACTTGTGGAAGCGACCTGCATTAATGGGTGATCTGATTGTTAGAAGAAAAAGATCGTCGACGGATTTGGTGTCATTAATATCCAATTTAGCAATAATGGTGAAGTTAGATTTTGTAATGATGAATTTAGATTGGCAATGGCTATTAAACACTACGTGGGATGCATAGGATGGCCTTATTCAGTTGCGCAAGTAGAAGTAGAGGGTGAATTTTGTGCAAAGTGTTGAGTGAAGTGCAGTTAGAGCTGTTCAGTGTATTTTCAGGTTTTGAGGGGTAAGGGACGCTAAGCGGATTTGACACTATAGAAATTTCCAGTGAGTATGAGTCCCCCTTTCGGACCACGACTGTGGAAGAATAAATCATGAGTATTCCAGTGGGTTCGTCATCCATTCCTAAGCAGAAGCAGCAGACTCAGACCCAGTCCTATGCCACCAGAAAAGAGGAAAAATCGCATGTCTGTGAGAATGCGAGGAGAAGGAACTGCACAGACTGGGCCGTCGAGCTCAGCAGCTGTTGAGTCCATGGCACCTCAGGGTGTGTCGATCCATGATATTTTGGGATATGTCACTCATATGCATCTAGAATCCAAGCCACGACAGCTGTCAAAGAATCAGAAGTACCCACCCAAGTTACCAGCATTGCTGGAAGGGATGACGTGCTCGGTCGATATCATCCCTACGTTGATCAGGCTCAAATTCAAACATCATGACCTGCTCTTACTTAAATATGTCTGGGATGAACCATATGAGTCTGTCCCCATGGCACCTGGTGCCCCCATTCAGTGAATTCTGAAACCATGGGCCAGTGGGTTAGACAAGTCTGGGTTGTTGGGGCTCATCAATATGCCCCATTTCGGCCACTTGAATGAAGCTCATGCGTGTGTAAGGAAACTGTTGGTGTGTTTCCATGGAGGGATGCTTTGGCTGACTACGCCGATCCCTGTCATAGTCGACTTGATTGCAAGCATTACTAGGTTGTCGAAGGCTGGGGAGGACCTAGTGTAGTACATTCGCGGGAGAGATGCGGACAAGAAACTTGCCAAGCAACTAAAGGAGCACTTTTGTTTACAACAGGATGGTCGCGCTTATTGCATTGACATCATTAACTCACAGGCGGTGCACATTGGTGCAAGAATTCTGGACAGCAAGGTTGTTCGTGGCAATCGACCAGTCCAATGCAATTCGAGTGTTATTGCCTGTGCCCAAAAATGTGCTAAGGGGGTACAAATGAATTGGTCTCTATTTTTGTTAAATCATTTGCTTGAAGATGCGCTTACTGCTCAGATCGGGCGACCCTTTTCCTATAGTTGGTTGTTGATTCTTATCGCTCTCATTGCTTGGATGGAACCTGAAGACTACCAACCAATGGTGATTAAGGCAGTCAAGGTTTGTCACGGTGCCCGCTATCAGAACCTATGGTGGGTCCAAGAGCCCAGTCGACAAGCAGACTGTCCCATTCATTTCTGGGTCTATTGGGAAGTGTTGAAAGCTACCACCATTTTCATTCCTCGAGTTTCTCCCTATGTCATGGCTAAGTATCAACAGATCCTTCATTTTTCTATTCGACCCCACTCTATTCATATTCATGCCAGGCAAGACCCTGATCGGTAGTGGCTACCATTGCCTTATAAAGTTGCCACGGAAGATTTGGATGCTATTGTACAAGACTGGCTAGGGGAATGGTGCATCCCGGTGAGTCAGGAGGAGTTATCTAAGGAGTCACCCCTAGATGTCCCTGAAGAATTTGCCCCGCGGGAACTAAGCACCGACTCTAACAACGAGTCATCAACGAATCCTGAAGATGCAGCCCAGCGTATGCGGGAGGAGACTCACACCAAAGGGTGTCAGGAGTACAAGGCGGGTAGTGGTACTAGGTCGGGGATGGAATACGAACTGCAAGGGCTTATCAAAGCCATCACTGATTCATCTACAGCTACGACTACGATGATCCGCGAATTCAACCATGAAGAATTTGGCATGGTAAGAGATAGACTAAAGTCCCTTTTTGATATTATTTCCAAACAAACATCGACAAGACCTCTACTGCGGGATAGCCTGTCAATCAACATTGAGCCCTGGGCTAGGAATGTGCAAGTTCCTCTGAATCCAATCGATGCCGACAATGAAGAAGTTCACCAGTGGCTGCACCCGATCCAAAGCGTGACTTTGGAACTGAACAAGTTGTCCGCTATAGCATTGGTTGAATTGCAACATGGCACTGCACTGGAATTGGTGGCATGGAAAAATTAATTGACTAAGGGCTATGTCCAATCCCAAAATACCGCTGAGAAGCTGCAGAAGGAAGCAGAGGAGTTGCATCAGGTCCGCTGCAATTGACAGAGGAAAAGTTACGAGAAATCAACCATTTGAAGGCGACACAGGCTGAGTTGTAGCGAAAGGCTGCTGAAGAGATTACCGACCTCAAGAAGGCACAAGATCGCCTGATTGTTGAATAGGCGAAGCTATGTGCTCGGTGCAGCGAAGTTGATTAGGCTATTTCTGATGCCTGCCAGAACATTTTTGACAACACAGCAGGGTTCACCCCAGTCAAAAAGGCCAAGTGATTGGGGAAAACTCTAGTTCAACTTCAGGACACTAACCTCATGCTCAATGCCTTAGTTCAACCCATAACGCCACGAGAGCAGGTTACATAACGCAAGACCTCCATTGAAGAAATTTCCACTCAGTTAGGCACCATGGAGCAAGAGGCCAAAACTATTATGGAGGCGACCACGTAGTTTTGGCAAATTATTGTCTAGGATGAGCAACTTGATTAGTTGACTGTGCACATGCAAGAGGCAAAAGGCCAAATGACAACCCTGAAGACGTCGCTGAAGGCCATGCCGTTAATGGTGCAGATCACCTGGGCTACAGAACTAAAGTATCTATAGTAGCGAGTTGTCTGTGTACAGGAACGCCAACAAAAGCGTCATGTGCAGCTTGACGAATTCCAAGAAATCGGTGGCCAATTGGCTGTTAAGGCCGTCACCACACTCTAGACCATTCAAGAGAATCAACAGATGGTTGACAACAAGACTAGTGAGGAACACCCTATCCAACAAACTTTGACTAATTGTCAGAGTCTCGCCGATAAAGTTCAACTTCAGGTTCGTGAAATTGCGCAACAATTTGAATATTTTAAGGACAAGACTTCGGCACACACCATGTCAACTTGACGTGGCTCAAGGGTGAGCCACAAAACTATGTTGGGGGCCTGTTGGTAGGGGTTTTGGGGTAAGTGAGTTGCACAGCGTAGCGGCAGCTATGCAAGCTCACGTGGTATCGCAAGGGCAAATCAGCGTGATGAGCGAAAGAATAACCGCTTTTTTAATATTTTATGTATATTTTGACCAAGTTTTGTTGCAATAGGTCAGTGGCGGTTAGAAATCAGTTAGTAGTGGACCCTTGATGTAAAGTTGTAAGCCTATTTATAGATCTATTTTCAGGGAGAAAAGGGAGGTTGTATCGGATAAGATCTGGGGCGATCTGATTTATGGAGAATTTTCTGTTTTAACTGTGATTTATCCTGGTTTTCTCCTGATGCATGTGGTCTCTAGTTTTGGAGAAGAATTGTGTAATGTGGTACATTTGCACAAGGTTAATATGATGTGATGAATATGACTCAAATCTTGTTTATTGTTATAGATCTGTTATGATGCCGCGACTCTGTTTTGTGACAATGGCATAATATAGATGCGATTCAGTCTCTTTCTGCTATATGGATGCGATCTGTTGCTTTTATGTTGGTGCAATTTATGTTTTTGTAACTGTTTGATGCACTGTGAGTAATTATGTTTCCTGAATAATGTTGCGATGTTGTGATACTATGTGATGATGCAATGATTGTATAAAGTTATGGTGTCCCTCCGTCGGATCCCCATATCCTCCTTTCCCACTATCAGAAACTCGGTTTCGATAGCTCTCCCTTAAATGCCTTGAGTGAGACCTCATCTGCATCGTAGACATTGCTGGGTAGGGTAAAACCTGTCTGGGTTGATGCTCAGGGAGATTGTGCTATAGGGCATTGACAGAGTGGGAACCCTTGTCGACGAAGCTTTGTTGGTGGGTTTCACCAACAAGAAACTATGCCACTCATGATTTGGAGTTAGCTACCATAATGCATGCACTTAAGATGTAGTGACACTATCTATTAGAAATAAAGTTTGAGCTTAGGATAGACCCTATGATCTAAAATACTTATTTGATCAACCCTACTTGAACGCTAGGCAAGCGAGATGGTTATAATTCTTGTCATAATTTGATTTCAAAATAAAACATGTGAAAGGCAAGGAGAATAAGGTTATTGATGCCCTCAATAGGAAATTTCACACAACAACAATGAGTATATGTGAATCGGACTTGAATGCAAGGATTCTCGGAGCTCAAAGCAAAGGTGAAACATACCTTCAAGTGAAGGAAAAGATGCACCAAGGAGAACCCGATAGGAATGTGAAGGTTATCAGCTCAAAGGAGAAGGTCTTCTTGCATACCGAGGCTAGTTGTACATTCCAAATTGTATTTAATTGAAGAAGATGATAATAGATGAGATTTGTCAAAAGTCATACTCTGGACATCCAAGATGTCAAAAGACAATAACAACAATAAGGAAGTAATACTGTTGGCATGGTATAAAAAAAGATATATCAAAGTATATCTCTAGATGCCAATAGTGTCAACAAGCTAAGGTAGCACACCAACATCCAGCGGGGTTATTGAAATCCTTACCCATTCAAGAGTTGAAGCAGGAAGTAATTTATATGGATTTCATAACATCTTTGTCAAGAACAATAAGGCAACATGATTCAATAATGGTGGCGGTGGACAATTTGTCCAAGGTAGCAAATTTTATTCTAGTTAAGTCTACTTACAAGGAAAGTGACATAATAGGTATATTCATGAAAGAGGTATTCAGATTTCATGGATTACCCAAGGCCGTGATTTTAGATACAGAAGCAAAATTTACATCCAAGTTTTGGAAAGGTTTGTTTCAAGAATTGGGAGCTCAACTAAACTTTAGTATAACATATCATCCTCAAACAAGTGGCCAAACTGAAAGGGTAAGCCAATTTCTCGAAGATATGTTAAGGATGTATGTCATGGACAAGCCATCTAAGTGGGAGAATTATCTACACCTAGTATAATTTGCATACAACAATGGACATCAAGCATCATTAGGAATGAGTCCATTTTAGGCCTTGTATCGTAAAATATGTAGAACTATAGTAAGTTGGGATAATCGAGTCAGTAGGGTAGTGCTTGGGCCATAAATGCTTCAAGAAATGGAGCAGGAAATTGTTAAGATAAGATAGAATTTGAAGGCCGCTCAGGACAGGTAGAAAAGATATGAAGATTTGAAGAGGATGAATAAATAATTTCAAGTTGGAGATCATGTATACTTGAGAGTTAAACCAAAACAAAGTTCCCTAAAAATGGGGAGTTGTGCCAAGTTGGAACTTAGATACTGTAGACCATTTGAAATCCTTGACAAGATAGGACCAACTGCATATAGGATTGCATTTCTTGCTAGCATGAGAGTGCATAATGTTTTTCATGTTTCTTTGCTTAAGAAATGTGCACAAGATTCTAATCATGTGATTGATTGGAATGTGATTTAGGTGGAACCTAAGGGACAGTTCCAAGTAGAAACCATATGCATCCTCGACAAGAAATAAATACTACTCCGGAACTGCACCATCATACATGTGAAAGTGAAGTGGAGGAACCTTGGACCAGATGAGGCTACTTGGGAGCTAGAGGATGCCATGAAGGAGGCATACCCATTTTTGTTCAAGTTTTGAGAACAACGAGGATAGTGTTATTTTAAGGGGGTGGGGTTGTAATTTACCCATTTTGACCTTTGTTATAAATATTGGCCTATAATGTAGATGTTGTATGTATGTGATATATAATTCCTAGCAAGGAGCTCAACGCCAAGGCCTCGCTAGTGAATGATCTGTTTATAGAGGCAAGTATTAAATATTTTGCAACCATGGAAAATGTAAATATGTAATTATTTATATAATGTGAAGAAAATGTTCAAGGCTGGCTATGGAGGCAATGTGAATAAGGGTCTATGATACTCACTGGGGAGAGGTGAGGGGGTTGTGGGATTTAACCCAGCATTACCAAGTGTCACCGTGAGATCCCATGTGCTATAAATGGAAAGTATCTACCCAAGTACACTCCCTTGACTATTCATAAATGTTTTTTTAAGAGAGTAGTTGAGGAATCAACTCAATAGTTTAGGAAAAATTGCAAAAGAGTGTTGTGATGGGTGTGACAAGTTATGGAGTCAGGTTGCTTCACCTACAAGTCAAGTTTCTCATGGAATTTCGTTCCATCACTTTCGTACAATAGAAGTAATACTGGGAAAGAAGTATTATCATTGGGGGATGCATCCACTTGAGCTCTATGCATAGGAAGAACATAGGGAGTTCGTCACATTTGTGAGAGTCACACACATGATATGGATTACAACAGGAACAATTGGATGGCCAATTTATGAATGACCAGTAAATTTGGGTTGTGTGGCCAATTCCAATGTAGTATGGGGATGAGAATCCAGAAGAATCACAAGTGAGGGAGAGACTAGAGGTGGAATGGCTTGAAAACCCCAGTGAAGGTGATAATATTTGAGGAGTTGGCAACCACAACCTTTCTATGCCCACCCTGAATAGAACTGGAGGAAAAGAGCGATTGAGGGACTGTGTAGTAGTGAAGTGGACCTTCCTTGTGTTGGGTGTGGTAGGTATTATGGGAATGGCTAGCTAAAGTGAGTGAGATGCCTATAGCTTTGTGGTTAATCTCACTGGCTTAGCATTCACTTATTTTGAATTCGTGCATGCCTGATAAACCCAGTAGGATACTGGCTTACCATAAGTGGTTGTGGTCTTGGTTGAAAGTGCTTGACTTCCTGCATGCTTGATAAACCTAGTAGAATATTGGCTTAGCATGAGTGACAGTGGTATTGTATGAAAGTGTTTGAATTCCTGCATGCTTGATAAACCCAGTAGGATATTGGATTAGCATGAGTGATTATGGTCTTGGTTGAAAGTGCTTAAATTTCTGCATGCTTGATAAACCCAGTAGGACATTGGATTAGCATGAGCGATGGTGGTTTTAGCTGTGAGTGAGTCTGTCTAGTTCCTCTCTAGTGGATATCATAGCCTAACTCGTGGGTGGTCTCTAAGTGCTGAAATAATATAGGCCAAGCAAAGATCTACAGTTGGGTGGAAAGTTGCACTCACATAGCCAGTTTTTGAACAACTTCTTGAAATGTAAGTATTTTTGTGGTGTTTGAATGTGAATTTATGGTTGATGAATGCTTATTTTATTTACATGTTTGAATGCTCAGTGAATATGGATAATAGTTATGAATTAAGTTATTTATGTGCATATTTATGCTATGAATGATCATATGTGCATAAAGAATGGATTCACTCATAGAGTTTGAAAATATAATAGTTGTTCATGCTTGTAATAGACCCATCCTTGTGTTTGGTTTATGTCTTGTTAGATATGTGTTAAATTATTTTTTCTATGCATCAGTTGCATTGTTAGATGGATCGAATGCATGTTGTGCATGATTAGTTTCATTTCCTTGAGTTACCATACAGAGTTGTATTAGGGATACATAAGCTTGTATGCCCTCCTAATCCCATAAGAAATCGATTCGTAGATATTATTGGAATTCATAGACAACAAGGTTAAAGTTGCCTAGTCAAAATCACCCAAGGAAGGACGGTTATCATCGAATTTCGATGAGCGAATGGTTAGGATAATGCACATACTGAAAAATGGAAAATGACTAAGTGATAACCTGTGAGAATTGGAGAAACCACAACCATTGATTTCTTAGTCAGGTTCAAACTGTGTCGTTGACTTGGGTGTCGACATTTCGGTGCTGACATCGAAATCGAAATATAACTTGTGAAGAACACATGGTAAACATCGACTTCCAACTCCTAACATAGGTAGTATCAAACTCAGGAAGTCAGAACAGTTCTATTAGAAGTTGGATATGAAGTGCCACTTTTCGACTCTTGACATTGGAAACGTCAGAGTCGATATGTCATGTCAATATTAGTTGGAAGGTCATTATGTGCTCCGACCTCCAACTTCCGACGTCAGCAATGTCAAAGTCAGGAGGTTGGAGGGTTCATGTTGGGAAACCCTTTATGCGTTTTGAGTTATGAGTTTGGAGTCAGAACATCGATGAGGGTTCACGTGTGAATAGTTTGTCATCCCGAATTCTGACTCCCGATTGTATGGACATAGGAACAATAGGAGTTGGAAGTGAAAATTTGGATCGACCTAAAAACGTTGGTGTTATAGTTGATTTTACCACACTTGGTATATCACACCTTTATGGCCTTCCATGTCCCTCTGTAGACTCTTTGGACCCCCCTTACTCAATTTATACTTTGATGATCCAAGAAAATCCCAAAAAAAAGACATGTTTATTGGTATATGCTACTTTTAAGCTAATACCCGTGTACATCGAGAAATGTGCATAAAAACAAAAAATCTTTGGATTTTTCCTCAATGAGTCTCGAATAACTTGAATCTTGGCCTTCCATATGCCTGGAAAACACTCCAACTCGACCCTCCATTGTCCATTGGAGGGCTATATATTGAGCCTCTTGGATGCATTGAAGGAGGAGAATTTTGGAGAGCAAGGAAACTATAGTTCATTGTTTCCTCACTTGTTTATGCTTCAGTATGCATCCCTCTGTCACTTTGGAGCACACATTGTTTCTCTTCCCAAGCTTTCCATTTCCTTGTAAGACTGCCATTGAGATGGAGGATTGAAGTGGTGGAGGCCCAGGTGGAGGACTCGATTTCTCTGTTTCAAAGAGGTGCCGACAGAGTTTGTCAATGTTCTATCTCTATTTATTATTAATAGAAATATCCATTTCTCATCCATTACATGTGTATAACTATGAATATTTTGTCCATGGATGTAGTTATATTTGCTTATACATGATGGTTTATATATGCTAGAGTAGGCCTAACACTTTGATATATAACATGCTTGTCTTGTATGTTGTTATTGAGAGCGAATTGTGAATACAAGCGTGTTGGAAAAGCTCAATGGGGATCTACATCAACCGTTTGGAATATGGTATGCTTCATATCCCTTAGTGTTAGATGCATTTGTTTCTCTTGCATATTGGCATGGATTGTTTTTTGATGTCATTCAGTCTATTGTGGTCTACCCCAAGCCATAGGAAGTTTCTCTCCATAACAGAATTGGCGACTCCGCTGGAGAGGTTCCTTGTTTTTCTTTGGGGTTTGGGTGCACAATGTGCTTGACTTGCTCTCTATTTCTCCCCATTTCGTTGTCTCATTTAGTAGTATGTTCATTAATTAACACTCCCCTAGAGTGGTTTGACCCTTGGTTTGATTTTTACCACTTTATTCTCTGTATACGCCGGTTTCAGTTGAAAAGTTGCATACATACACTACTGTTCTTTGAACATTCGCGTACATCCTCCCTTTTGGTTGAGTTTGATGTGAGAAGTTTTTGGGTGGGTTGTGAGTGTGGCTGGGTATTCTTGGGTACTGATGTTGTTAGTTGATTGCTTCTTTTGTGACCAGAGACCCCATTTTCATTGATTTTTTTAAAAGTAATTCTAGTCATTTATCTCCTTTTTGTTCTGCCATCAATGCATTAGTATTTTTGTCTTGGTGTCTTACTTGGATTGTCTTTAATGCTTGTCGCAGAGACTGATAATTTTAATGGCTTGTATTGCATTTTCATTCTTTTATATTAAAAATACAAAATAATTATATAGTGGCATTCTTACTTGCATCCCACATATGGATTTAAGGAGGTACTTGCATTGGATTTCTTGGATAAGAGTTGTGTTTAGGCTTTCATATAGGAAGGATTGCATTGGCATTGAAGGAAAATTTATGAATCTCATGTAGTGGCATACCCCATTTTCATCATTAAAGACAAAATTGCACTTGGAATTGTTTGTTAGGTGTGCATATTTACTTTCACTGCTGAGTCATAACATCATTGGTTGCACAGTCATTTCCTTTGAGTAATCACAACCCCTAAAATTCATGCTTAATTTAAAATGAATTACACATTTTTATTTGATAGGGTACATCAACAAGCTTAGGTTTTAGTCTTGGAATAGGTTTTGTGAGTAAATTTCTCCAAGACTACTAAACAAAACACTTTAGGTGTATGTCCAAGTGAGAGAGTGAAATCCTTGGTATAATTAGTGTTCTCATGAGGATCCTTTTACACAGGAGTTAAGCATAAGGTAGCGTACACATTTGTGGTGAGGATGGCCCCTTGCCACTCTCTGTGTAGTGCTGGAGATATTTATGGGATCTTATTCATATTTGGGAGATTTTGAGGTACCTTTGGTGCTTTCAAGCTTCGGGCTTTGTTACCCTACCCATATGGTAAATCCCTCCTGCGACTATCCACCTAAGCATTGGTTATATTCGGGTGACCTTAGTTTCCTTACCTAGGTATCGCAGGGGGTACTTGCAGAGGCTATTATGTGAGTGTCCTGGCCAGGTAAGGGTCGAATAGCATAGTCACTTTATGCGTTGAAGCTGAGGGCCTTTATAATTAGTTACGCACCTCTGCTTGTAGTGTATGGGAGTTTCAAGCCTCTCCTAGGAAAGACATACCTCCTACATTTGGGAGCTCATTTATCCTCCCCTTGGCTTGCTTGCACTTGGATTAGATTTTCTTAGGAGTGTGCTCTTTGTGCGCTAGTTGGCTTTAGGGATCGCAATTATTTGAGTATATTTGTGTTCTCTTGAGTTCGGGTCCTCTTATGTTCAACATTCCTGATATCACTACTAGTATCCCGTCACCCGCTCCAAGTCCTAGTGCGGACCCTAGTGTTGTACTAGGGGGCACCACAACCCCTTACCTTGCTCATAGATTTGGGAGTGGTCATATTCCACCCTCTACTCCATTTGTGTAGGATTTTCACTCCCTTTGCCCGGTCTTAACACTAGTGTTCGTTCTCATGGGGGTGGTGGTGGATATGTGAACATTGGGTCTCCACCTTACATTCCTTCTTATGTCCCATCATCCACCACACTATTTCCTTTGAATGTAGTTGTCATGATCAATCCTCCCTATATCCTATAGTTTGAACTCTTTACTAATTGTTTCTAGTTGTTTTGGACTAATAGTGTCGTCATGTAGGGTCCATTTTTTGTACCCTCTTACTGAGGCTTTGACCCTTTCATGCCCATGACAGGTATAATTTGAACTAGCATATAAGATAGGATCACATTTATGCTTGCATTATGCATCGCCTTTATGACCATGTCACCTTAACTATAGGTATGAACCCACTTCGTAATGTTATGGAACCATCACACTACTACTAGAAGTAGGACTACGTAAGTGGTAGAGCCTTCCTATTCATGGGTTCCCTATTTAGATCTCGCTTTACCATTTGGTACCCATGTTGTGAGTCCTCCCTTAGGTGTGTGAGTCCCTTGTAGCCCCGCCATGTCTTTGAGAAAGAACCACATATTCTTTCTTGAAATTTTATGTTGGCCATCTCCCACAGGGACTCCCCTTTATATCAAGTTGTAATTACATTTCATGTGTTTTTCTTGCATTATTGATCTTTATGCCAGCTCCCCACTTCAGAGTTATAAGCCATATATCCTGAGCTTGTCTCAATCCTAGCCAATCAGATCCTTTTATATATCTTTTACAGCTTGATCATCCCTTGTCGGGAGGAGACCTTCCACCGAGTGTCCTTATCCTGCATATGATCCAGGAGGATATTGGGGGCCACCCGCCTATTCCACTTGGACCCCCACCATTGTTTCTTTCATATTTTTAGTTTCCTTAATTGTAGCACAATTTACTATTTTTGGCATTTTTTTGGGTCCTGAACTTCCGGAGCCGTTTTGAGGCCCTAAACGACGTTTTTTTTGGCATCGAACCTTCGAGAAAATATAGATTTATTATGGACTTGATATTTGACATCACTAGATGTAATCCTTGGATAGATATTCCTAATGATGTATCATTTGCATCAAACGGAGATAGTATGCCAAAGTTATGACCCCGGGAAATTTATGTACCAATTTACCCAACGTGACCGATATTCTGACATTGGACCTCCTAGGGTTAGGTTTTTTTATGTGTAGGGTTTTCCATTATTTCTCAATAATATATAGGCCTTTGAGCCTCATTGTAACACAAATTTCAGAGGCCTATAACCACCACATCTCTTCTCAGAGATAATCTACCAGCACTCTAGCTAGTTTATTTCCATCCTGTCTGTAAACAAGTTTCAGTTCTTTGATATTAATGAAATGAAGTGTTATTTTTGCTACATCTTTGTCTTTATGGTTATTTGTGTATTCTGTTGCATTCTTGCATAAATATGGATTAGTGGTATTAGACCAATCTACTCTTTCTCGATCCTTCTTTGCATGTCCCCAACGAGGTCGGGGTATAAGGAGTTAGGGCTCGATCTGGTTGAACCTTTGTAATATCAGCCTCACAAACCCTGACGACTGCCCATGGGGGACGAAAAGAAAGACGAGGTTGTAGAATATCCTATCAAAATGTTGCTCAAGGAGGCCCTTGAAAAACAAAGGAATGCGATGATGGATAACTTCACCCATATCCTTCAACGACTGCCCACTGGTCGCACATCTACATCAAGCAACCACTTTGGAGGCGCAACCCCTTTTAAGGTACAAGTAAACTTTGACATTCCCATATTTAATGGCCGAATAGATTCAGACGTCATAAATAGATGGTTGAGTTTATTAGAAGGATATTTCTCAATTCATGACTTTTTCGACCATGGGGGACGAAAAGAAAGACGAGGTTGTAGAATATCCTATCAAAATGTTGCTCGAGGAGGCCCTTGAAAAACAAAGGAATGCGATCATGGATAACTTCACCCATATCCTTCAACGACTGCCCACTGGTGGAACATCTGCATCAAGCTGCCACTTTGGAGGTGTAACCCCTTTTAAGGTACAAGCAAACTTTGACATTCCCATATTTGATGGCCGAATAGATGCAAACATCGTAGATAGATGGTTGAGTTTATTAGAAGGATATTTCTCCATTCATGACTTTTTCGATCGTGAAAATATTACTTTTTCACCACTTAAATCCACCTCCCATATTAAGGATCGGTGGGAAACCTACTGTGAGGGAAAGGACGAACGAGGATTAACACTCTCTATTCTTGGTCGTACCCACTTGAAATTATTTCCAAGACGCCATCAAGAAACAATGGTGGGGGTCCAAGTGGAATAGGCGGGTGGCCGCTAATATCCTTCTGCATCACTATTTTTCAGTCACCATTTGCCTTATGCTCTTGTTCGAAGGAAGTCTTATCCTGATTCAACCATTCCTCAGTTATCTTGTCTTTGCATGTCGACCATTCCTCAGTTATCTTGTCTTTACATGTCGGTCATTCCTCAATTATCTTGTCTTTTCATTTCGGTCATTCCCAATACAGTTACTAGTTTGTGCACATCTTGTTCGTTCGAGTTCTTCCAAATTATCCAATTGGTTGGTGGGGGATGCCTTAATTCCCTCCTTCCAGCGAATTCCATTCCATAGACTTCAGACCATTTATTCTGGAATAGGATTCTAGAGTCCATTGAGTGCCTTGAGACTTGCAGTCATCAGTGGTAGGTTCTCTTTCCATCGATAGTGTTGGGAATACATCAATGTCCCTTGATCAATGGATTCTGTCAAGTGTTCGACCTCAACACATCTATTCACACTTATTAGATTGTACTCTATACCTTGATTCCCATCATCATTATCGGTGGGATATCTTGTGTCTCTTAACGATATACATCAATGATTGGTAATCAGATGATGGACCATCAGTTCAACCTCGACACCTTTATTCGGGTGATGGGACATGTACTCGTAGCAGTGTGCGTAGAAGACCTCCGAGCTTGGTGGCATTCCACACATGCTACATCCTTGATCATGGTAGTATTTATGAGATGTTAGTTCTCATGACCAGATTCCAGTTAATTATTAGATATCTACATCCACTATGGAGATCTTGTTCATTGTATATTGTATGTGGCGATGACCACACATAACATTTGTATATCATGTCTATTCATGGCTATTGTACTCTTATGTATCCAGGACTTCTACATGTATATTTGTAGTCACATGCTTAGATTTATCATTATATTGTATTGATGAGTGGTTGGTTCTTCCACCTGGGTCTTCATTACTCCACTTTTGGGATGGATATAATATATTTCAGCCATCATGTTACCCCTATGACCTCACACATTAGGGGGCATATGCTATAGTTGATCTTACCACACTTGGTAGATCACACCTTTATGGCCTTCCATGTCCCTCTGCAGACTCTTTGGACCCCCCTTGCTCAAGTTATACTTTGATGGTCCAAGAAAATCCCTAAAAACACTTGTTTATAGGTATACACGACTTTTAAGATAATACCCGCATGTACATGCAAGTTTTAAGCTAATACTCGCGTACATCGAGAAATGTGCATAAAAAGAAAAAAAATTGTATTTTTCCTCAATGAGTCACAGATAACTTGACTCTTGGCCTTCCATATGCCTATAAAATGCTCCGACTCGACCCTCCATTGTCCATTGGAGGGATATATATTGAGCCTCTTGGATGCATTGAAGGAGGAGCATTTTGGAGAGCAAGGAAACTATAGTTCATTGTTGCCTCACTTATTTATGCTTGAGTCTGCATCCCTTTATCCCTTTGGAGCACACATTGATGCTCTTCTCAATCCTGCCATTGCCTTGTAAACTTGCCATTGAGATGGAGGACTGAAGTGGTGGAGGCCTAGGTGGAGGACTCGGCTTCTCCGTTTCGACAAGGCGCTGACAGAGTTTGTCATTGTTCTATCTA
Organism: Pseudotsuga menziesii; assembly: GCA_001517045.1. Lineage (NCBI taxonomy): Eukaryota > Viridiplantae > Streptophyta > Pinopsida > Pinales > Pinaceae > Pseudotsuga > Pseudotsuga menziesii. The sequence continues at coordinate 142,601 of LPNX010306451.1, read as the reverse complement.
TGTTTATTATTAATAGAAATATCCATTTCTTGTCCATTACATGTGTATAACTATGAATATTTTGTCCATGGATGTAGTTATATTTTCTTATACATGATGGTTTATATATGCTATAGTAGGCCTAACATTTTCTTTGTATACACTTATTTCTTTCAAGGGCAGGACCAAGAACTAGAACTTCACTGACCCTAGGGGATAGGCATATAATCTTCATTTCCATTTACTATGATGATTCCTTTGCTTAACGTGGCACCAGTATTGGCTTCATTGTCTGCTATTTGATTGAGGTTTCGGAGGACATGGTAACACTTAACTTCTTCAAAGGCTTTCTACTGAAAAGTGATTTTTCGGTGATAGTGGGCCAATCCCATACAGTTGAGGGATTTCTTCAGATTGAGAGCCTGCATGATGATTCGGGAGTCACCAATAATAACCAACTTATTTATAGACAGACTTCTGGCTTGCATCAGTCCTTTCCAAATGGCAAGGATTTCAGCAATGTTATTGGAATTTTGTCCCAATCCCCAGGCAAATTTGAGAATAATATTCCCTGACATGTCTAGAATGGCTCCTCCACTTCCCGCAAGCCCGGGGTTCCCTTTCGAGGCCCCATCTACATGCAGTATATGCTTGTTCAGAGAGGATCTCCATTTTATAAATTCTTGCTCCTCTAGCCTGATTTCCCACGGAGAGAAATGCTTAACAGTGTTCTTGGTTCTGGTCAGCAGGTCTGGATCTAGCCCTTGAAACCAACTATACTCCTTTTTGTATGGGCTAGCTTCATTGGTGATTTTGGAATTTGAGGTTACCAGCTCTCCTATCAGCGCCTTTACTTTGGTTGCAACTTGGGCAGGTGAAACTGCCTTGTCCCTGAAAATTCTGTTATTTCATTCCAGCCACAATTTCCAGCAGTAAATTTTAGGAATCCACATCCAGCAATGCTTTAATAAGTTTAGACCAGAGAAGGAGAAGGGTGCATAATCAGTCCAGGAAGAAAACAAGGAAGAGATGGAAGGAGGGGGGGGGGCAGGTTCAGCTGTGCAAGCAGGGAATTCCAGAGATCTAGAGCGTAGGGGCACTGAAGAAAGAGATGGGTCGAACTTTCCTCGTGACAGGCACAAAGAGGGCATCTTGAGGGCCCCTCCCATCCTCTTTTCAATAGGTTGTCCCAATTTATAATGCTGTCATGAAGAAGGGACCAACAGAAGTGATCTATTTTGGGAAGAGAGGGAAGAAGCTAGAGATTTTTCCACCTAGAGGGGTCCGGAGCTGCCTAAGGAATGGCTTTTAAGGAAGCATAACCAGCAGCAGCATTGTAAAGGCCTGAGGAGGAGCCCTAGCCTCTTTTGTCCTTCAGCTTAGCAGAAGTGGGGGAGAGACCTTGAAGAGCCTCTAAGAGGGAGCTTGCTTCAGTCTCGAGATCATGAGGGACAGCCCCCAGGTCCCAATTTTTCCAAGTGTCATCCGGGCTCCAGCTGGATAATTCCCAAAGAGTGAATTTGTTGTTCAAGTGAAGCCAATTTTTTATATTCTCCAGTCCTTCCATATCTTTTAAGGGGGACTGCCCTAGAATGGAGTCATCCCAGAACTTAATTTTGGAGGCATTTCCCGAAATCCAAGTGAGTTTTGAGGTAATCAAATCAAGGGATTTGAGACAAAGAGCAAGGATAGGAGAGCCTTTCCTTATGCTGGGAGGGTTATCCAGGCACCTCTCTTTGTGCCCTCTGAAGTACTTTGTCCTTAGCGCTTTGGAGCTCCATGTTGTTTTACCTCTTATCGTTTTCCACAGGATCTTGCCGCCCATAGCCAAATTCTGAGTGGCCGCATCTCTGATTTGCAGCCCACCTTCACATTTGGGGGCTTTGACCTTATCCCAGCTGATAAGGTGCATTTTCCTTCCTGTATTCCTTCCCCCTTCCCAAAGGAATTTTCTCAGTAGGTTGTCTATATCTTTCACGATTCCTTTTGGGGCTAACAGCATCGAAGCCTGGTAGAGAGGAAGTGAGGTTAGGACAGAGTTGATGAGAATAGTTTTACCTGCTTTATTTAACCAGGAAGCCCCCTAAGCCATGATTTTGGCCTTAAGTTTGTCCACCAAAGGCAGCCAAATGCTCCTTCTGGGTGTAGCTTTAACCAGTGGAATTCCAAGATATTTTATGGAGTCCCACGTGGAGGTTCCTTCCATTTCCAGCATTCTTGAGATACCTGTCATTTCAATGGGGGGGCAGTTCCAGCCATAAATTTTGCTTTTCCTCAAGCTGATTTCACTGCCTGAGATGTCAGTGTAAGCGTCCAACTCTTTCTTGAAGGATCTTGCTGTGGCTAGGTTAGCCTGACCCAATAGAAGGGTATCCTCAGCAAATTGAGCATGGTTAATTTTCTTCACTCTAGGGGTAATTGTGAGCCCCTTTAGAGAGAGTTGCTGAAGACAATTGTCCAGCTGGAAACTAAGGACCGAAGCTTGAATGACATAGAGCAAGAGGGATAAGGGACAACCCTGCCTGAGTCCCCTAGAGGCATGGAAGAAATTAGCTGGTCTCCCATTTACCAAGGGGGCGATCCAAGGTCCCGAGATACAGGCTCTGATCTAGCTGATTAAATGGGGATGGAAGCCTAGCTTGAACATAACAGCAAAGAGAAAATTTAGCCGAACTTTATCAAAGGCATTAGCGAGGTCCAGTTTAACAATCATACCTTTCTCCTTCCGCTGGCAGCTTGAGTGAATGGCCTCTTGGACCAGGATAATGTTGTCCTGAATATGTCTGTCCTTGATGAAACCCCCCTGATTTTCCGGAATGATCCTAAGAAGAACATTTTTTATTCTGTTTGCAATGACTTTAGTGATTATTTTGTACCCTGTATTGCAGAGAGAGATAGGCCGGAATCTGGAAAAGCTTTGGGCCCCTTTCTCTTTGGGAATTAACGCTAGGAGGGATGAGTTAGTGCTCCCTCCTATTTTGTTGCAGTTCTGCGATTTCCTCACCATCTTGACCAGATCCTTCTGAATGATGTCCCAGCATGCAATGTAGAATCTTCCCGTGAACCTGTCTGGCCCTGGAGCTTTATCAGGGTTCATAGTTTGGAGGGCGTTTCTTATTTCCTCAGTCATGATGGGACGAGTCATATTTTTGTTATCCTCCTCATTGATTAGCGTGGGGAGAACATTAAGAGGGTATCTATCCAGCCAAGGATATGATTCCAAATCTTCAGTGAACAGATCGTTGTAGAAAGAGAAGGCAGCATGCTTGATCTCTTCAATTTGATTGAATATTTGGCCTTGAAACTGAATTTCTCTGATGCTGTTGTAATTCTTTCAGGATTCTGCTTGTTTGTGGAAGTAAGAAGTATTTTTGTCGCCCTCTTTGAGCCATAGACAGCGTGCCTTTACTTGCCAATAATGTTGCTTTCTTCTCAGCGCCTTATGGAGAGCTTTTTGCAAATCGAGCTCCACAGTGAGCAACTCTGGGGTGATCGTGGCACTCTCCATTAGCAGCTGGTGATTGCCTAGATCCCTTTGAGCTTCTTTCCTTTCAATGATGGGGGAGGGCAGGAGCTTAGCCCAGCTTTTGAGGGCTGCTTTGAGCCTTCTCAATTTTTCTTCCCAAATGAAGAATGGTGACCCAGTTACTGAAATTTGCCAGGTTTCCGAGACCAGATCGAAGAAGCCATCCATGGAGACCCAGAGGGGGCTGAATCTAAAAGGGATAGGGCCCAGATTTTCTCCCGGAGACAAGGAGAGGGAAATTGGCTTGTGGTCAGAGGTGCAGGCCTGGAGGATTTTAGAAATTGCAAAGAGCCCCAGAGTAAGGAAGGAAGATTGGACAAGGAAACGATCCAGCCGAGCAGCAATGTGCCCTAGGCCAACTCTTTTATTCGTCCAGGTAAACTTGCCTTTACTGGGTTTTATATCCTCTAGCTCCCATTCCATAATAATGTCTTCGACCCACTCCCGAGCCAGGTCTCTTACCGGAGAGCCTCCTTTTTTTTTCTGAAAGGGCAAGAGTTACATTCATATCACCAGCAAGAATGATATTGTCGTGCCGGTTGGTGGACAGGAAGGAATTCAGTGAGTCCCAACACTCTCTTTTTTTGGATAGAAGAGCAGGGGCATAGATGTTGAAAAGGCTAATCTGATGCCCTGTGTCTCGATGGTGCAGCTTCGTGAAGAGCTAGTGGGTAGTGCTGTGATCCTCTAATAGGTCGCGATTTTTGGAGTTCCAGAAGGTGGCTAGGCCTCCTGAGGCTCCCCTAGCACTGACTGCTCTACCATCTCCTTTTTTCCAAAACTTTTTACTGGCCTGGATGGTCTCAGGCTCCTCCATCTTCGTCTCCTGGATCAGAAGTATCTCCGGGGAGTTCATTCTTACTAAGTCTTTAATTGATTCTTCTTTAGCCTTGCTTCCCATACCTCTGCAATTCCAGGAGATGAATTGCATTAAGATCCGGAGGGAGGGGGGGGTGGCTCCTTTTGGAGCCCGGCCTTGCTTTGAAGATCTGGTTTCTATCATGTCCAGAATGGTTTGCTGGACCCCTGCTGTCACGTCCCTATATGATTTCTCCTCCCTTTTTTTCCGTTCTAGTTTCCTTCCTCTTGGGTTCTTTTCAGGGGTATCGACCGAGCTGCTAGTCTCTGTAGCCCCCTCATCTAATTCAGCCCCCGGATCTGAGCCTATGGTGATGTGCTCATCATCCAATTTTTGAGGTTCTTTTGCTGGCTGGTCGCTCTTTTCCTTAGCCGGAGCTTTTGAGGGAGACGTGGGTTGTGAAGCTATCTCAATAGTTTCTTTCGTCGGTTCCTTTGATGTTGTTGTGCCTTCTTTCAATGGTTCCTTTAGAGGTTTTGGATTCACCGGGGGTTGATCTTTCGCTTGAACAGCTCTGGGGTCTTTGGTTTTTGGGGATGCTTTGCTTTTCTTAACCTTTTGCCAACCTTCAGCTTCTTCCTTCTCTTGGGTTTGGTTCTTCGAACAGTTTCTCTGGAAGTGCCCATGTTCTTGGCAGGCTCTGCATTTAAATGGGAGATGTTCGTAGTCCACATTCTGGTAATGAGTCCAGGTGCCCACCGTTAGTTTCACAGCTTCCGGGAGCCCTGCCTCAAGATCCACTTCAACGCATATTCTTGCACAGTTGTAATTGGCCTTGTTGTCTGCCTTATCAACAAACTTCCCTATTCCATTTCCTATCACTTGCAGCGATTCATAGTTCCAGCAGTGGACTGGCAAGTTGGGGAGCCTGACCCATACTGGCACCTCCTTGGGCAGATCTACCGTAGGGTCAAAATCCGGGGTACATCGGTTCAGATACAGCCCCTAGGTTCCCATAAAGTATGGGTCGTTTCTAAAGATGAGGTCCTTATCCTCCTTGTTAATAAATTCGAAGAGGAAGTAGCCGCTGCTCAGGGGGTAGCAGGTGACTCCTTACTTGAGATGTGGCTTCTAGTTCCTTTGGATCCAGTCGTCTATTGTTTTTGCCGAGGGCCAAAGCCCCATGAACTGACCTACCAGACCTCTCTCTGACAGAGCGAGGGCAATCTTGACCGAGGTCGTCTCTGGCAAGGTGATTTCAGGTATTTATTCAAGCTTTTTGATGAATTTCGGCACCGAGAAAGGGGTTTTCCTCTTACCTCCGCTGGCTACCAGTCTCCTGAAAGCATCCAACTCTGCTGATGGGGGGGGAAGGGGGTCCCCGTCCCCTAAGGTGGCCATTGCTGCAGCCTAAAAACCTCGATCTCCTCTGACTTGCACACACCCAGTCTGAAGCCAGAGCGCCGGCAAAAAAAGAAGTAGCATGTATCCGTAGTATTTGTTTCTCTTGCATATTGGAATGGATTGATTTCTAGTATCATTCAGTATGTTGTGGTCTACCCCAAGCCATAGGAAGTTTCTCTCCGGTCTGTTGTGGTTTACCCCAAGCCATAGGAACTTTCTCTTCGTAACAGTCGGGATCATCAAGGATTGTTGGATCTTGGTAGTTAAACCATCAGGATTACATTAGGCCCATCGAATTTCGAATTTGGCCCTTAGGTCAAATTAAGCAATTGGAATTGATTATAAAGCTGAATAAGGATCCAATTAAGTGAGATTAAAGTCGCCATGGTGACCATTTGGATCAAAGAAAACCGTATCATATGGTATTAGAGGAAATAAAAATTTGGTTTAGTCGTTCTGAGAAGTCTCCCGCCACCTCAAAAGGCCATCGAGGTGATCGAGGACGCTACAACTTTCCTAACTAGTTTAAAAAAATTTCCAAATGCTCTAGTTTTCACCTAGCATAAAAGATTTACAATAATACCTCATTTAAAATTTATTTATGAAGACACAAACTTAAGTTATTCATTAAAATTATGTCAAGAAAAGTAGAATAGTTTCATGTCTATAGCTAATTAGCTTGTGATTTTAGCTCGATTTACTAGGAGTATTCAATCAGATGTCATAAAGACAAGTTTTAATAGTGGAGGAAGGATACTTTTGGATTAAAAGTGATAATAACAATAACCAGTTAGACAAAAGTAGTGGTTTTAAAACTCTTATGGCTTAATGATAGAGATGATAAATAAACAATGTAATGGTTAATGTCAAAATCAATATAAGTTAACTTCATAAACTGATCTATACCATTGCCAGTGCCTTATCTTTACCATTAACTTCATAAACTGATCTATAAATTGATAAGTTATACCCTCTTCCAAATTGTATTCATTTATTTTTGATGTGCAATTTATGATATAATGACATGTAATTTATGATATGATGTTATGGTACTTTGTTTTATAATATGTTGTTAATTATGATGGTCTTTCATGACATAAAAATTCAATAGGGTGATTGATGATACCATGGACTGTTATTTCATGAGAATTGGTATTGAGAAATTGCTTAATTAAAACTTAGTTATGAAGCATATTATTCCACGATGACGGCTTATGATGCATTCTATTGTCAATGTTAACTTTTTATGAGACATTCTTCACAATCACATATGACAACACATTACAATGCTTATTATTCATAATGGATTTTATGATGTCTTATTAACTTAAGAATTATAACTACCAATCATTGTTCATTTGTGGTGAGTGGAAGTTTGTTTGAGGTGATCCACTCAAAGATCCTAACAAGGCTAATTATTAGGATTTTATGGGGGCTCGTAACTATAAATGAGATTAGATACTATAAATACCTTATGGATTGGGGGAAAAACTCGACAACTAACTATTCCAGTGGTTCTTAACTCTTCTACCAGAATTCCACAGCTGGAGGTATCCTCGCCAAGGGAAGGTATATGGAGAAGGATTTTCGATGCATGGAGATGGGGCCTTAAGGGTGCATACAAAGGGAGTATATGTCATCCTTTCAATATTCCTGGGATATAGTGATATTGATTTTGAGATTGGGGTACCAATAACTAGGTTTCGGTTAATATTGATGAGGCCCGGATTCTGGTTAACTCTAATGAGACCACACATTTATTAGAAGTTGAAAGGGTGGCTAAGTCATGGTAACTTCCCAAAAAACTTTTGATGCCTACTATATGATATGTATATAGGTTACAATAGAGGTCCCATTCCATGTAAAGCATGACCATCCAGAGTTGGAAAGGAGGATTATGGAGGTGGCGGATGGTATGATTCTCAGGGTGAGGATGATTAAGGAAGGAGGAAGTTTCAAGATTGTGTACTTTTATTTTCCTTTATTGACTTGATTGATGCTTGAGTGTGTAAAGAGAATTATGAATAATTACATGATTGATTTCATATTAGAATCTTAGCGAATTAATCCAAATCATGTTGTAACTTAGGGTGTCATGTTGTATTAGTATAGGTGGCTGGTTTTTACATGATGGTTACCCATATAAATCTCTCATCTTCACAATAGTACTATCTATTTACGTTATATATTATCTACATAATTGATTGAGTAAGTCTTTGTATTTATTGTTATGGGGTTAACTTCAAGATGAAGTTTCCTGAAAGGAGGGAACATATAACAACCCAACATTAGACATTAGTATAAGTATAATGGAATATGGTAATAGTAAAAATGTCTAGTAATATATCAAAACAAAAGAGGAAAATGTGCAAGTAACTTAATTTAGGCGCATGGTTGATAAGTGTGCCATCCAAGGAAAAAACAATAAATTGAATAAAATATGAACGTTAATAATAAAAGGGGGCAAGACAAAAAGGTAGGGAATCATAGTCTCCTTGGTCAATTTTGGGGGTTTCTTACTTGTTGTGTTGTTTTTTGTGTGTTTTGTGCACCTATTAAGAGGGAGAATAAGGAGGAGGAGAGGGTGAAACATAGATTGATAGATAAATAGAGAAAATAGTTAAAGTCTTGCCTCATATGGCATAGTGTTAATAATTTGAAACCATTACATTAAAGGAATTTATCAATATTTTCATACCATGCATGAGGAGCATGTTTCAAAACATATAGGGATTTCTTGAGTCTCTTAACCAACATCCCATCATACACAAAGTTAAATGATTACTCCATATAAATTTATTCATTAAATTATGCGTAAATTGCCAGGGATATTCCAATGGAACAATTATTGGTATCAAAGTAGTTCTCTTTGGGGTATTGTGGGAAATTGCACAATCTAGTGGTGGAATAAAGAAAAAGTCTTCAAACCCTATCTATGGCATATGATTCTATCGAAGGAGTGGAAAACAAATATGAGAAATGATATACAACACTAGAAATGTAAGTCACGAATATCGCACACAATATGTCAATACTCATGGCAGATCTGGAGAGCAATTTTGGACCTTTTGGTGATGTTGGAGGTTGTAACTCAAAGATCGGATAAAAGGGGAAATCATAAGATAAAGGTGTCCCAAAAAAGGATCCAAGGAAAGAGCCTGAGAAAGATCATCCAAGTTCCATTGCCATTTCCCCTTCCCGGTCTTTATTTAAAATGGAAGCAAAAGTTGATATCAAGCCATACCTAGGTGGGATCGATTATTTGAAATTTAATATTTGGTTGTAACAATACAGGTATATTTTTTGTATCTACAACATAGATGAGGAGAAGATAATTTCATTTTTCCCGACTCAAAATAGAGGGCCATGCATTAACCTGGTGGGAAAACCATATAAAGACACTTAGGATGGAAGGTGATCAACTAGTAACTAAGTGGGAGGATTTCAAAACCCTCATTAAGGCTCAATTCTACCCTTTCAGGTATGTAGAGGACCAATGGATCCGTTGACGTTACTTCAAGCAAAGGAAAGGGTAGAGAGTGTAAGAGTACATCACCAAATTCATGAATATGGATATCATGTTGGGTATCTCACCCAAGAATGCATATTTACTCCCCAAGTATCATGGGAGTTTAAATAGTCACCCGAAAGCAAGTGATTCTCTTCAATCCCAAGACAATTAAGGAGGCGTGTGTACAAGCACAACACTTAAAAAAATATAGGCTACAAGAAAGGACAACCAATCAAAATTATAAACAAAAAGATAACCAAGATGCTTTCAGGGGGACAAAGAAGTGGAAAGGAAAAGATAAGAAGACTACAACCATGACACATTAGTGCAAAGATCCAAAAATCCAATATAACCTTTGTAACATCTATGAACACTAAAAAAATGTTGGAAGCTACATCTAGAGATGAACCCTAAGAACCATAAGGAGGATGCTAAGAAGAATAAACTTATAGCCACGAATTTAAGAAAAGAGGTAGAGAGCAACTCAAATAAGGATGAGAATATTGTCTACACTTCAGTGCAAAAGGAGGTGAACCTGAGTAGCCTTCATCACAAAGAAGAGAGGGAGATGACGAAACTCTTCCATACCAAGATCAAGATCAAGAAGACTAAGGTTGATGCTTTATTCGATTTTGGTTCATAGGCCAATCTCGTAACATACAATATGGTAAGTAAGCTTGGATTGGAAATGCATGATCATCCTAGTCCCTATCCATTGGGATGGGTAAATAAGGATACAAAACTTAGAGTCACAAAGCAGTACAAGATTAAATTTTCCATAAGTACATATTAGATTAATGAAGTGGAGGTACATTAGAGGAAATTTCAACTCAAAATGGGTCTCCTAAGGAAAATAATAAAATAATAGTTAAAATAATAAATAATATTTATTAAGTTTGGAGGAAGAAAAGAAAAAAAACTACTTTCTTTGTTCGTATTTTCGACATATCTCCCTGTGTTTTTACATCATCATCACGTTTTTTCAGGTATTTCTTGTTTTTGGGGTAGCAGGGTCTGTCAAAAGTATGCCAAGTGGGTATTCATTGGATGCATAATTTAATTTCGTATCCAACGAGCTCTCCCAATCAAAATTTGAGTAAAAACACAGGGAGATATGTCGAAAATACGAACAAAAAAAGTAGTTTTTTATGATACCTATCCCCAAATTTATATTAAAAAAGTGTTTAAGACCTATAAGGTATTTTAAATTTAAAGCAATTTCATTGGCTAACACATGATGACATGGAATTTGAATGAGGGTTAAAAGGCCCATTTTGAGTTGAAATTTCCTCTAATGGACATAGCACCCATTGATGTTTGTGGCATAGTATTTGGAAGCCCTTGCATGTATAAGAGGGATGCGATCTTCAAGAGGAGAGAAAACCAATATTTCTTGATAAAGGATGGGGAATATTTGATCAAAAACACGTACAACTGTAAATCAAAGATCTCATTAGTAAATGCCAACTAAGCAAAAAAATTGATCAGTTCAAGTAGAAAGCTTGTGTTGCTTTTCTTACTAACATAGTTAGCAAGAAGGTGAATTAGTAAAAGTAAAATAATCCCTAGAGGGATGTACCAAAGAGCAGAAATGTCAATTGGAGAACCTTTTACAAACATATAGAGAAGTGTTCCAAGATAATGAGAGTTAACTCCCAGTAGACAAGTGAAGCATGACATATAGTTACTGAGTTCCAGATTCTCCATTGCCAAACATCGAAATGTATAAATTGTCTATTTTGGAAGCAGAAGAAGTGAAGAGGCAATTGCAACAATTGTTGGAGTGGAGAGTAATCCGACCAAGCACCTCACCTTGTGGGTCACTTGTTATCGTAGCACACAAGAAGGATGGGACTTGTAGGATGTGTATTGACTATAAACCTCTGAATAATATCGTCCTCAATAATATATACCCTCTACCTCAGATCAAAGATTTGCTAGATTAGTTGCAACATGCTAAGTAGTTCACCAAGTTAGATCTCTAATAAGGATACCACCATGTACGAGTGAAAGAAGAGAACACCTGGAAGACAATATTCAAGACTAGGTAAGGTCTATATGAATGGTCAGTAATGCATTTTGGTTTGTGTAATGCACCAACTATGTTTATACATTTGATGAATGATGTATTGTGTCCTTTCTTAGATTCATTTATGATATATTGGTTTATAGTGCTACTTGGGAAGATTGTATCTCACATCTCAAGAAAGTGTTAGAGACCTTAAGAAAACATCAACTTTTGACGAACATTAAGAAATGTGAATTTGTTGAGTAATATTTGGTGTATTTAGGGTATGTGATTAGTGGAGAGCTTAAGATTAATCCTACAAAGATGGGGGCCGTCACTTAGTGGCCTACTCCTACAAATTTCACTGAAGTTAGGATCCTTTTGGGGGCATCATAGTACCTTCGAGAGTTTATAGCATCATTTTTAGTTGTGGTTGCGCCTCTCCATTCCATAACAACCAACAACAAAGAGTTCCAATGGGGAAGGAATCAACATAAATCCTTTGAAGAGCTCAAGCAAAATATTAGTTAGACGCTAGGTCTCGCATTGCCTAAATTGTCGAATCTTTTGAATTAGAGACAAGTGCAAGTGGGTATGTTGTGGGAGTGATTTTAATGTAAGGAGGGAGGCTAGTATGCTATCATTATGAAGTGTTCTATGGTGGTGTCCTGAAATACCCTACATATGATAAGGAACTCTATTCCTTAGTTCAAGCTATTAAGAAGTGGAAGCAATATCTGATGGGAAAGAAAACCATCATTCACATTATTCTAGGTCTATAGGTCTATAGTAAGCTACAACAAACACGAGACTACAAGTGGATGGGATTCTTACAACAATTCCATCTAATCATTAAATATAAGAAGGGAAATACAAACAAGTTAGAAAACATGCTCTCATGACCACCTACAACCAACATCACAACTTTGGGTAATCTTATACATATGGATCCTTTCACTCATGATGCATACAATGATGAATACAAAAAACATGAGGACTTCAAGGAGGTATTTCAACAAATACAAGTCCAATTCCATGTAGAAGAAGGTGACAACAAGGTTGACTATCATCTCCATGATGGGTTACTTTACAAGCTAGAGAAGTTAGGTGTCCCTAAAGGTGAGAGATTACAACTTATGAGAGAGGACCACACCTCAAAAGTTGTAGGGAATTTTGGTGTTGGGAAGATAATTACCAACTTACAAAGGTATGTTTATTGGTCTAGAATGCAAGAATATGTAGGTCGGTTTATTAAAGGATGCATACTTTGTTGTATATGCAATCCCATTAATAGGAATCAATATCTATACCATCCCTTACCTATTCCTACGAGACCATGGTAGAGCATCTCCATGGATTTTGTGGGAGGTTTTCCAAACACTAGGAAGGGACACAACTATTTATTTGTGGTGATTGGCAAATTCAACAAGTTTATTCTTATGCCTTGTAAGAATACCATCAAAGGAAAATAAGTAACAAACGCGTTCTTTGAATAGGTCTGGATGCACTTCAGGATACTAAGGAGCATCATCTCATACAAGGATTCTAGATTTCTTAATGCATTTTCGACTACACTTTGAGAGAAGATGGACCCTAAGTTGAAGAGATCTACAACATTCCATCCACAAAAAGATGGGCAGACAAAAGTAGTCAACATGAATTTGGTGCAACCTTTGAGGGTTTACAATAAGAAGCATACGAATACTTAAGATGAAAACCTAATCTACATCCAACATTCTTATTGCAGACCAATCCACACTTCCATTAGAAAGTTCCCTTTTGAAACTTGTTTTGGGTATTTGTCACCTGCACCTCTAGATGTTGTTTATGGACAACAACAGGGAGAGAGGGAAGACACCATAGTTGAAGCATAAAGAGATAAGAAATTCATTATAAGATTAGGCATATCCATTTGCAAGTACAACAAACATTTAAGAAAGTCATAGGAAAAGTACAAGGCAAGAAATAACCAACAAAGGGTTGAGAAAACATTCAAGGTGGGAGACAGAGTTTGATTGCACTTGAATAAGGAAATATTACAAAGTCTTGGTAATAATATTAAGGCATTATGGTATGATCCTTTTCAAATGTTGGAGAAGGTAGGAGAAAATTCCTACATATTCAATCTACCCCCATACATGCATAGTTACTCAGTAGTGAATGTGGGAAATCTGAAACTCTATGAACCTTCCATGTTGGACCAAGAGCTTGAGCAAGTCTTATCTTTTATAGAGGACTTAGCACTAGAAGCTCAAGAAAAGTTAGTAGAAGAAATAGCTTTGCAAAAATATGTCCAGAACAACTGGGCGAGGACAGTATGAACTCTGGAAAATGGGTAGTCCTTGAAGGAACCACTCACATATTCTTATCCATTATCAAATCTCAAACATTTTATAGCTTTTCCACATTGCTTTTAAGGGAATGGCCTAATTTTTTTTATTTCTCAAACACCATATTTTTATTCTTTAAGCAATATATCTAAGAATATCTAGATAAATCTTCAATGAATATCAAAACATACCTTACACCAGAGACGAATGGATTATTCACTTCATAAAGTTCACTATGCATAGCTCCAATTGAGTTTTTTCTTGCCTTTCCTATCCCTTCTCAATTACTTCTTGGTGATTTCTTCCAAGCTTACTAACAACCCTTCATAACTCCCTCATGAGGTGTAACTCTAGGTAGACTACAAATCATACTTAGTTGATCCATTGGCTTCATACTATTATAGTTCACGTGCCCTGGTATTTCTTGCCAAACCCTGCTTTTTGCATTAGTATTAGCCACTAGTGTAAGTGGTTCGATAGTACATACCTCCATGTCTTTGAATTCACATAATTGATGTGTACTAATGTGGAAACAATGCAACGTTATAAATTGTTCAAGCTAAGAATTCCATAAGTTAGTAAAATTCATTCTTCTGCCGATTCCACACAAAAGATTAAGGAAATATTATAGTTTAACAAATTAATGGAAGGAAATCATATTAAAAAAACTAATAACAGTTGTTACAACTACACCATTTACCCATTTAACTAATCTCATGATAAAAGTCTCTTCCCAATTCAACTTCGGTTGTTCCCAAATCCTATTGCACTTAGAAGAACAAGCTATAGTGAAATGCACAATGGAACTAATTCATTCATTCATCCAAATAAATAACAAAGAGATTGATGAGTACTCAAACTGGAAGTATGTTTAATTGTGAGAGTTATTATTTCCATAGTCAAATGCATTCATATTGCCACACATTAAAATGCATAACACAAATGAATAACAAAGTGAAATATCAAAGTTGCATTCTTTTATTAAAGTTACGTACTCCAAATCTTCTTACATATTTGGTCATTATGACCCACTATTCCCAATAAAAATATATATTTATAATTTGCAATGACAATGTAATTGGCATGCCCTCTTCCCCCCATTGTATATCAATGGACCCCATCTCATACTTGTGAGGCATAATCTTATCTCTATTACAAGGATTATTTCAATTTTGCTATATACTGCCTAGCGAACATTATGATCTCTAAACCTTTTTCATGTTAGATGGTTATATGTGACCTCTTCCTTAGTAATTCCATATTGGATATTATGTTGTATCCTTTATAGGAAAATACCTTATTAGTTCGCCTCAAATTTTGCCCTTTCTCTCTAATGGAGGAATTTGGTACTAGGAGTCTTCCTAAGATTTTGTTGATTTCTCGTCTCTTGTATCTAAAAAACTCCACCTTTAGATTGAGTCAATTAGGTTCTCCATTTTATTGTTCCATTTGTATGATCCCATAATCATTAATTCCATGAACTTGAGATTCTTTGGTTTAATTCTTAAAGTGCACTTGCTTCTCCACATTTGAGCCTAGTTGCCCATTTCGATTTTCAACTAAACTTGACTTTTTTCCATAAAAACCTAAACCAAGCCAAATGCAAGTTGAAGATTTGATATTAATTTGGTATATGAGAGGGATAATTAAGAATATGCATGAAAACAAACCTAGAAATAAATATCATAGATATCAAATTATAGTACTTACATATTCACATATTCACATTGATAATTGAACTCATTCATATACAAATCACAAAAGCACAATTGTGCAAGGTTTTGACAATAATGAAACTTAAGTTCCATTTGAAAATCAATTGTTCAACACACATAGATTTTATAAATAAAAAGAAGTAAACCATTATACAATGAGATGAACACGGTTCAAGGAAAATAAATCACTTTGCATTCTCATCTATTAACTAAGCTTTGTTTACAATAATAGTTACAATGTAGAAGGAGGTAGAGGAAGAGACAAAGAATAAGAATATAATTTGTTTATTGGACTACACCAACTTTCTTAATAGTTTCATCTTATTGTATGTGATTGTTGCAATGTCCAACTATAAATCACTCTAAAAAATGTATATAATGTGGTGTGTATAATTATGTGGTTGAATGGTAGTGCAACTAGGTCATATTGCAATGATTGTGTGATTAAGTTGTTAGTGCAACTATCTCATGATGTTTCTACCCATAAATCTATGAATTTTAGTGTGAATGGGTTGTATTGTAGTTATTAAGTGACTAAACTATTGTTACAACTATGTCATGATGTTTTTACCCACATATTTATAAAGATATACATAGATACTTTTTATTGTTGAGGCATGTTGTGAAATTTGTAGAACATGTTCTTGAGTTCATTTCTCCATCTTTGTAAAGTATGTCATAGTTCTTAGTTGTTTGACCATTCTGCAACCTCAAACATTGTACACCATAAGATCCTTATTAACAAGTAAATATTAATAGTGAATCTTTAAGACTGTAACCATTGACTGAAAATTATACCCTAATTTAGTAGCCTAAAGTATGAAGTAATTGAATTGGGGTGTTGATTTTTTAATTTTGAGAATTTAGTCTCCTAAATGTTGAAATCTTGAATCCATCGTTGAAATGGTTCTCCAAGAATTGGTGTAAAAAACATGATTATCTTTTGAGATTTAAGCATATATAATATAAACTTCCCTCCAAGCCACCAAATGAAAAACGTTGTTTGTTGTCTCTTACAAGTGCGTGAACCAACATTTTTGATAAAAATATCCAAACAATAGCGTTATTGGTTTCATTTTTGAGGCCAAAAGTAGTAGTTAAAACTCTAGGATGTCAAAATATTTCACATGTCTTGTATCTAAAAAAACTCCACCTTTACATTGAATCAATTAGGTTCTCCATTTTATTGTTCCATTTGTATGATCCCATAATCATTAATTCCATGAACTTGATAATCTTTGGTTTAATTCTTAAAGTGCACTTGCTTCTCCACATTTGAGCCTAGTTGCCCATTTCCATTTTAAACTAAACTTGATTTTTTTCCATAAAAACCTAAAACAAAGCAAATGCAAGTTGAAAATTTGATATTAATTTGGTATACGAGAGGGATAATGAAGAATAATTAACAATATGCATGAAAACAAGCTTAAAAATAAAGATCATAGAAATCAAATTATAGTACTTACAAATTCACATATTCACTTGACAATTGAACTCATTCACATACAAGTCACAAAAGCACAACAGTGCAAGGTTTTGACAATAATAAAACTTAAGTTCCATTTGAAAATCAATTGTGCAATATACATAGAACTTATAAATAAAAAGAAGTAAACCAATATACATTGAGATGAACACAGTTCCAGGAAAATAAATCACTTTGCATTCCCATCTATTAACCAAGTTTTGTTTACAATAATAGTTACAATGTAGAAGGAGGTAGAGGAAGAGACAAAGAATAAGAATATAATTTGTTAATTGGACTGCACCAACTTTCTTAATAGTTTCGTCTTATAGTACGTGATTGTTGCAATGTCCAACTATAAATCACTGTTAAAAATGCATATAATGTGGTGTGTATAATTATGTGGTTGAATGCTAGTGCAACTAGGTCATATTGCAATGATTGTGTGATTGAGTTGTTCATGCAACCATCTCACAATGTTTCTACCCATAAATCTATGAATGTTAGTGTGAATGGGTTGTATTGTAGTGATTAAGTGACTAGACTATTGTTGCAACTATGTCGTGATGTTTTTACCCACACATTTATAAAGATATACATAGATACTTTTTGTTGTTGAGGCGTGATGTGAAATTTGTAGAACATGTTGTTGAGTTCAATTATCCATCTTTGTAAAGTAGGCCGTAGTTCTTAGTTGTTTGACTATTCTACAACCTCAAACACCTACATTATAAGATCCTTATTAACAATTAAATATTAATTGTGAATCTTTTAGACTGTAACCATTGACTGAAAATTATACCCTAATTTAGTAGCCTAAAGTATGAAGTAATTGAATTGGGGTGTTAATTTTTTAATTTTGAGAATTTAGTTTCTAAATGTTGAAATCTTGAATCCATCATTGAAATGGTTCTCCAAGAATTGATGTCAAAAACACGATTATTTTTTGAGATTTAAGCATACATAATATAAACTTACCTCCAAGACACCAATTGAAAAATGTCGCTTGTTGTCTCTTGCAAGTGTGTGAACCAACATTTTTGACAAAAACATCCAAACAATAACGTTATTGGTTTCATTTTTGGGGCCAAAAGTAGTAGTTAAAACTCTAGGATGTCAAAATATTTCACAAAATGTTGCAATTACACAAACTATATATATAACTTCTCAAGGAAGCACAACATAATCTCCTTGTTACTGCGGGAAGGTGGGTGTGTGGTAAAATACCATGTAGTATATGTCCTTCCAGTTGGTACATTCAAGGGTGCATTAATAAATAGAAATGCGACATTTATCATCTAGCAAATGTTAACCAATTATGTGGTTCCTAGGTTCCACTGATCTAGTAGATTTGGATATATTGAGTTATTTGATTGTTTACGAGAAAGACCTTAGGCTTATTACATGTGATCATTCTCTTTCTATGTAGACAAAGCATGCACTTGGTATTATGCTTGGGTAATTGAATGGATCATGGTCTCCATAGTATTATCCAAATATGCTTAAATTTATGCATTCCTTAAATATGTGTATTTGGCACTCAATCGCTTTATCTTACTATAAATATTCATGTTTATAAATGGAGGTGAACTAAGTTGATTTTTAAGCTTTGGAGGATGTTGATGTTGTTATTAATCCATGTTTTTATTCATCCATCCACCCCAATCCATGTTCAAATTTTCAATTTGGGCTTAATAGAGTTTGATATACATGTAATTGAATTAACAAATAATCTCATTGAATTATAAGTTCAAGAATTCCTAAATTTGATAAAAAGACACAAAGGCAAACCCACTTGGATTGCAATATTGAATCTACAAGATTTCAATTGCTAAATATATGGGTTCTCATCATCATAAGTCTCAAATTGCTTAATGCTTACTTAGCTAAAGTAGAATAAGAAATCATACTCTTTATTTTTCGACAACTCAACAAAATGAAAGAAAATATAATCACTATTTTGTTTACTACAAGAAAACATGTGCATGCTTCAAAGTGCGTACAATATATCACACATATCACACGTGGATTTTTGTAGAAGGACCACACCATCACCTATATCATTTCTATGTCCATGTTAATGTGACGAGTGACTATCACATTAACATCAACCTAGTAGCTAATTTGCATACACAATTAAGGATCAACATATCAATTATGAGTACGTTCACTTAAAAAAAAATTCCAACGACTATAAAGGCAGCAGCCTCGCTGCTCAATTCACTTGTTTCATGTCACAACAATGTCTTTAGCTTACGTAGTCTGATTCGATTCATATTAATTTAAATTTTTTGTTTCAACCAGGAACATGTATCCTTGTACACAATGGAGATAGAGCTGGAGTAGATCACCAAGTCCAAGCATTTGTAGCAGTAAACCTGAATCGGGTGAGAACGATCTGTCCAACGACAAGTAGAACTGTCACCATGGTTGCACGAGGCATAAAAAGACGTCAACACCTCCCGGAAGAGAATATTACGGTGCCACGCAAGGAAAGTAACCCACTGCTGGCTCACAAACTCAACCCCTCACCATGAGATTTGATCATAAAACCTCATAAAGACCAAACCTCACAAAAACCAACTAATCTACACCTCATGGCTACTAATTTATATATAAAACCCTTTATCAACTCAAAAACCCACAACGCACAGCTACAAACTAAATCTGACTTGAACCATGATTTGATTCTATCGAAACATACACCGAAATCTCTTCGTATTGCCGTTAAAACTTCAGAATGGATAACCATTCAAATCATCGCAACATAGCCATTCAAATATATGTAACGGCAATATTGACAAAAAGCCATAAAATCAAGAAACACATAATAAAACAAAAAGCAAGAAACAAACCGTATATGGTACCCGAACTCTTCTTAGTTCAGTAATTGTTGGCTGGATAGCTGGACGGATGGCTGCGCGGGATAAAGAGCACTGGAAAGAGGAGCTCTGATGGTGTCCTCGATTCCCCGGGATGCAGAGCATAGTTTGATCATGTCTCCCTTGGATTTCTGTTTGGTGTTGCAATTTTTTTTTTAAATTTTTTGTTTTTTTGTGTGTTTCCGCCGCTCTGATTGTTATTTTTCTCCTCATTTTGAGCTTGGCCATGCTCATTTGGGTTTGGTATATTGCCTTTTCTCTGTGTTCTTTTCTGTTCATTTCTGATTTGGGTTTGGTATATTGCCATTTTTATCTGTTTTCTTGTCTGTTTAACTTATCTTTCTGCATTGTTTTCTTATCTTTTATTTTCAATGGCCGGGGAAATTTGGGCACGCCCAAACAGCTAAGCTCAAGCAGATTTCGCAGGTGCACTCGGCGCAGGTGTTTATTGTTTAATTTTAATTATGTTTTCTGTTATATTTATATATATTTTAAATTTAGAAACAATGCAAGTGAATGAAGTTGGAGAAGGTGCATTAAGTGGGAAAAGCTGTTGAATATCCTTGTGCGAGGGCAGAGAGCGAGTCCTCTTTTTTTTACAAAGCCTATGTAATCATTCTCATTAAAATTCCAAATGATCTCTTCTCCCTTTAGCTATCTCTTTAATTTAAAAAAAATTATATATTACAGTGTATGTTTAACATTCCTTTTGAAAATATTGTTGTTTTTTAAAGATCTCTCATAAGTATTTTGGTTTTGTTTTTACTAGGTTCAACGGTAGGAAATTCAAGGAAGTCCTAAACAGCCAGTTGATCCAGATTCCACAGATGCAGTGAACACAAGCGAAGGTTAATTTAACTCAATTTCTGCTACATAATTACATAATGAGTGTTTTTGGAAATTCGAGGCAATGCAAGTAAAGAAAGCTGTATGATCTGCTGAATATCTTAAGAAAGGTGTACTATCTGCTGAATATCTGTGTGAGATTGGCAGAGAGAAACCCATCTTGTCATTTTCATTTCAAATACAACTGTTCTCTCTTTAATATTTTTTTTATAATGTATTAGTCTTTATTTAATGTTTTTAATCATTTCGTTGTTTGTATTTTAAAGATTTTTCATCAAATCTGTTGTATTTTTGTGTTTGGTTCAGTGGGCGGGCAAGTGGAGGCAGTCCCTGCTCCCAAATAGCCCAAATGATGCAGATTCCACAGGGACAGTAGGTACAGACGATTAGAAGGTATGCATTACTTAATCTATCTTCTGCTACATGATTATATGGTGTGTTGTTTGTATTTTAAAGTTTTTTTTATAAGATCTGTTGTTTTTTTTGTGTTTGGTTCAGTCAGTGGGCAAATGGAAGCACTCCCAAACAGCCAAGGTGATGTAGATTCCACAGGCACAGTGGGTGCGGGCGAAGGCTTAGAAGAAGGTATGCATTGCTTAATCTATGTCATTTTCTGATACATAATTATATGGTTTAATTTTAACTCAATATATATAAAAAGGCAATGCAGGTGAATGAAGTTGGAGGTGTATATGGTTTAATTTTAACTCTGTTTCTCTCTCTCTATATATAGAATTTAGAGACAATACAGGTGGGAGGTCTCTTCTCTGTTTATTTATTTAGAGTTTAAAATTTGCTTATCTCTTTAATTTTAAAAAAAAAATATTACAGTGTATGTTTAATATTCCTGATGAAATTTTCGTTGATTTTTAAAGATCTCTCATAGGTATTTTGGTTTTGTTTTTATAGGTTCAATGGTTGGAAAATTAGGGAAGTCCTAAACAGCTAGCTGATCCAGATTCCACAGATGCAGCGAGCACAAGCGAAGGTTAATTTAACTCAATTTCTGCTACCTAATTACATAATGTGTGTTTCTGAAAATTTTAGGCAATGCAAGTAAAGAAAGCTGTATGATTTGCTGAATAACTTAAGAAAGCTGTATGATCTGCTGAATATCTTAAGAAAGCTGTACGATCTGCTGATTATCTGTGTGAGATGGGAAGAGAGAAACCCATCTAGTCATTTTCATTTCAAATGCAACTGTTCGCTCTATAATATATCTTTTTATAATGTATTGGTCTTTATTTAATGTTTTCCATCATATTGTTGTTTGTATTTTAAAGTTTTTTCATCAGATCTGTTGTTTTTTTGTGTTTGGTTCAGTGGGCGGGCAGATGAAGGCAGTCCCAAATAGCCCAGGTGATGCAGATTCCACAGGCACAGTGGGTGCAGATGAAGGCTTAGAAGAAGGTATGCATTGCTTAATCTGTTTCATTTTCCGCTAGACAATTATATGGTGTGTTGTTTGTATTTTAAAGTGTTTTCTCATTTTCTGCTACAAATTATATAGTGTGCTGTTTGTATTTTAAAGTTTTTTCATAAGATCTGTTGTTTTTTGTGTTTGGTTCAGTGGGTGGGCAAATGGAAGCAGTCCCAAACAGCCAAGGTGATGCAGATTTCACAGGCACAATGGGTGCAGGCGAAGGCTTAGAAGAAGGTATGCATTGCTTAATCTATCTCATTTTCTGCAACATAATTATATGGTGCATGTTTATTGTAAATTTGGAGACAATGTAGATAAAGCAAACCTGGTGATATCCAACCTCAAAACCTGTTCCTATTTTTGAGAGGATGATCATTTCTTTAGAACCCACAGACTTAGAGTTGGAGGACTTAGAGTTGGAGGAGCGTTTATTGAGTCCTTTATGACAGTTGGTAATTTCTGAAAACAGACCTCAAGTGAGCCATCGTACTATGCGTTCCCTTCACATGCTCGCATCCTCTAGGGAATTTGCTGATCTATTCTAAAATAATGAACCTCAAAACCTGTTCCTTTTTTTGAGTGGATGATCATTTCTTTAAAACCCATAGAATTAGAGTTGGAGGAGCATTTATCGAGTCCTTTATGACAGTTGGTAATTTCTGAAAACAGACCTCAAGTAAGCCATCGTACTATGCATGCCCTTCACATGCTCACATCCTCTAGGGAATCTGTGATGTAGTCTTTCACTTGTATATGCAAACATTGTTCTTGCTCAAAATTCTTCCACCCTCAAACTTTGACCACCATCCCCATCGCTCACTCGAAGATTTGACATTAGACTTGTACTTGTCATATAAAGGAAAGAGTATTAATAAACATGCCCAAAAGGAAAACAAACTCAAAAGGAAAATAAGCAATCTCATTTGGACTAGCTTCTTTACAAACTCAACATGCATGAATATCCATGTCATGTGGCCTTTCTGATTAATGCACATGCTTGGATCATGAACTATATGACCATCCTGATGGAATTTAGTTGGATATTAGCCCTCTAGTATTGCAAGCACCACTGGGGGTTTACAGGACTCACTTGAGTCAAGATTTGGTTGAGCCTCTAATGACGCATTTTGCTGAGATTTTTGCATAGTTGCATCATTAGTCTTTTGCAACCTTGTTTGGGTGTCATAAGGATCCTTTGAGTGGTCCCTTGAACCACAACGATTGGGACTTTTCTGCACCTAATACTGTGAAATATTCTGTTTTCTTTAAAAAGGTTGCCACTCAATCCCCATTCCACTATGTTCAATCCTTAGCCCATTTAGGCACCTTTCCCTGTTTGCAACATGATGGTTGACATGCAACACACTGCCCCATAATCTCCTTGCTAGTAAATGCAGGTGGTGGTTAGAAAATGGTGAAAGAAGGGGTCTCTGCTGCGGTCTAAATAATGCTCTCCAAAAGAATGTCTAGCGCCCTTATTTTTGCTTAAACCTGGATATATAACCTTGAAACCCTAATGCATCCCCTCCTAACTTGCTAGTCATGCATGTCGTGAGGGTATGCATGCAAAACTTGTGCGCCTCTTACTGAAGATTAGATGTAGTGCACCCTTCCTCTTGTGACAAACATGCATGCTGAGTGCGCCCTCAGCGAACATTTAGTTCATATCTATGAGACTTGTAGACTAGGGTGCGTTAACTCTTTGCTTAACGACTGAGATCATACATGGATTGATTATTTTAGTGCACCCTTCTAATTGAATTAAACAACTTAACATGCATGAGCAAACTCGCTCTCTTTCAAATTGACACTACCTTTTATGCACGTGCAACTCTTTCCTTCTATGGATAAAGAGTGTGTCCCCTAACTGAAGCAAACTGTCTGTCATTCAGTTCCCCTTTAGTTTATATGTAGGTCAAGTTGTTTCCTTTAGTTTGTTTTACTCTCTAAATAGGACCAAGGTAGCACCTTCCTTTACTTCTTCAAGTTCGCTCCTCCTACATGCCTACATCTGCACACATCGAAAATATTAATTACTTGAACAAATTCATAGGTTAGTTCTTCTTGGACATAGGGCATGGTGTATCAAGCTCCAAAAATGTTCTAATGATTGTGAATAGAATGCAGTCTTCTAGAAAACATATGTTGAAATGTTCTAATGATTGTGAATAGAATGCAGTCTTCTAGAAAACATATGTTGAGTTGATTTATTGTTTTGTGTTGTTCGATAGCCACAACAATTCTAGTTTATTGTTGTTTTAATGAAGTTCTCATGTGAATAAAGAAACCATTGCTTTAAATCATGTGCGAGGGCGACTTGTATGTGAGAAATTTGCTGCTATAACCCACAAACTGTATATATTTGTCAAGATTTTTGATGTGCATTTGATCGCAGGTACATTCATTTCTGGGTGTACAATCTTCCTTTACAGCGGGGTAAGGTTCCAACATCTGTCTGTAAGCTCATTTTGTGCCCTTTCTAAAAAATGCATCCATTTTTGCATAAAATTTACCATACCCTGGTTTCAGGTACTCGCATACATCTGCAGTGAATCATTCTGCACATGCTGGGAATATTAATTACTTGAACAAATTAATAGGTCGGTTCTTCTTGGGCATAGGGCATGATGTTTCAAGCTCCAACCAATGTTCTAATGCTTGAGAATAGAATGCAGTCTTCTAGAAAACATATGTTGAGATGATTTATTTTTTAGTGTTGTTCTATAGCCACAACAATTCTAGTTTATTGTTGTTTGAAACCATCGTTTTAAATCATGCACGAGGGTGCACTTGTGTGTGAGAAATTTGTTGCTTTCAGCCCCCAAATTGTATATATTTGTCAAGATTTTTGGCATGCATTCGATTGCTGGTACCTTCATTTCTTGGTGTACAAACTACAATCTTCCTTTACAACGGGCTAAGGTTCCAACATCTGTTTCTAAGCTCAATTTGTGTCCTTTCCCTAAAATGCAACCTGTTCTGCATAAAACTTTCCATACCCTAGTTTCAGGTAGTTGCATTCCAATTTTTTAGCATTCTTCATTTAGCATAGTCCTCTTTTTGTCAAAATTTTGTCCATACAGCTATGCCAGTGATACCCTTAGCATCTAATTTGGGGAAAACCTACACAGTTTCCTCATGGACTCCTGGTGATATCTAACCTCAAAGCCTGCTCTTGCTTGTTTCTAAATTAAATTTTTGAGAGGATGATCATTTCCTTAAAACCCACAGACTTAGAGTTGGAGAAGCATTTTATTGAGTCCTTTATGACATATGGTAAACTGAAAACAGACCTCAAGTAAGGAATTGTACTATGCATGCCCTTTACATGCTCGCATCCTCTAGGGAATTCACTAATCTATGATAAAATGATGATGTAATCTTTCACCTGTATATGCAAACATTGTATTTGCTCAACACTCTTCCACCCTCAAAGTGTGACCACCATCCCCATCACTCAATCAAAGATTTGACATTAGACCTATACCTGTCATATAAAGGAAACAATAATAATAAACATGCCTAAAAGGAAAACAAAATCAAAAGATAAATAAGCAATCTCATTTGGATATCCATGTCATGTGCCTTGCTGATAAATGATGATGTAGTCTTTCACCTGTATATGCAAACATTGTATTTGCTCAACACTCTTCCACCCTCAAATTGTGACCACCATCCCCATCACTTAATCAAAGATTTGACATTAGACCTATACCTGTCATATAAAGGAAACAATAATAATAAACATGCCTAAAAGGAAAACAAAATCAAAAGGCAAATAAGCAATCTCATTTGGATATCCATGTCATGTACCTTGCTGATAAATGCACATGCTTGGATCATAAACAATGTGACCCGCCTGATGGAATTTAGTTGGTTCTTAACTCTCTTGGATTGCAACCACCACCACTGGGGGTTAAAAGGACTCACTTGAGTCAAGATTTGGTTGAGCCTCTAATGGTGCCTTTTGCTGATATTTTTGCATTGTCACAACATTAGTCTTTTGCCACCTTTTATGCCTGTCATAAGGATCCTTAGAGTGGTCCTTTGATCCCACAGCGATTGGGTCTTTCTAGTGACCAATAATGTGAAATATTTTGTCTTCTTTGAAAAGGTCTCCACTTGATCCCCATTGCACTGTGTTCAATCCTTAGCCGAATTAGGCACCTTCTCCCTTTTGCACTATGATGGTTGACATGCAACACAATGCCAATAATATCCTCGCTAGTAAATGCAGGTGGTGGTCATAGAATAGTGAAACAAGTGTCCACAGTGTTCAATCCTTCCTTGGGCGATTTTGGTACCTTCTCCCGTTTTCACCATGATGGTTGACATGCAACACACTGCTAATAGTCTCCTTGCTAGTAAATGCAGGTTGTAATCATAGAATAGTGAAAGAAGAGGGCTTTGCTGCGGTCTATAATGCTCTCCAAAAGAATGTCTAACCCCCTTATCGCTGCTCAGACCTGAATATATAACCCTAAAACCCTAATGTGTCTCCTCCTAACTGGCTGGTTGTACATGTGGGGAGGGTATGCATGCACAACTTGTGTGCCTCTTATTGAAGATTAGATGTAGTGCACCCTTTCTCTTGTGAAAACAAGCATGCCGAGTGCACCCTCAATCAACATTTATAGTTCATATGCATGAGACTTGTTGTAATGTCCTCTTTTGCTTAGGCATTGAGGACCAACCCACTAACCTATGTGATTCCTATAGGTTCGAGCGAGTACTAACAGTCAAGGAATCAGCAGAAGACTGATGCCATTTATAGAAGATCTAGGTCATCAATATTATATCACCATTGGGTCAAAGAGGGCCACTAGAGCCAAAGGCCACCTGCATGCATGACATCCGAGCATTATTTAATGATGCATGCACCCGATTAAGTCTCCATGCGCATGCATGCAAGTCAACTGCAAATTAATAGATAAAGTGACCTAATTAGGTCAAAAGTTAGGGTTTTCACAGTTGAGAGTTATAAAAGAAAGATAAAGTGAATGGAGAAGTCACTCATGTGATAATTGATTTGTGGAGTCGAATTGGACAGCTCGGCGAGCTAAGTTGGGGTTGAGCGCATGCTCAGCTAACTGGTGTATTTCGGCAGCGAAATCTATCTGCCCTAGTTCATCATCAAGTTGGATCATCCAGGTTCAACACTAGTTCATCATCAAGTTACATTCAGCAGTTATTCCGGGAGGTTGATTATTCATCCAGCCAAAGGGTTTCACCGTCAAACTGTGTCACCGTGATTAGAGACAAAGCAATTCGTTTTCCTACCTACAGGGTTCAGAACTTCCGCATGCCGCTTCCATCATCATCAGAGGGGTATTATAACCCTAGTGCACATCATCCGGGCTTCCAACAGCAACTTATTTATTATTCTGGAGCTTATATAGTTTGAGAGGAGGGCGCATTCACCTATGGAGGACGACTTGGTGTATCTCCTTATTCCTCCAGCAGAATCCTTGCATGCCGGGACAAGTCTCTTCACCATCAGCTGATCTATATATTGGTATGTACATGCATTGATTTCTCCTATTTTATAACATCTCAATATTTTTCTAGGGCACATATTTGCATGCAACTGCATGCATGCAAAGTTCAGGGTTTGCTTTCCTATTTGATTAAGGAGTAAGTCTATTAGTCATCTACATTATACACATAAATAGGAAAATATCAGTTTGGGATATTACACTTGTAGACTGAGATGTGTTAACTCTTTGCTTAATTGTCGAGATCATGCATTGATTGATTATATTGAGTTCGCCTTTCTATCTTAAGTAAACAACCTAACATGCATGAGCAAACTTGCCCTCTTTCAAACTGACACCACTTTCTATGCATATGCACCCCTAAATTGTTCTTTTCTTCTAGGCAAAAAGAGTGCATCCCCTAACTGAAGCAAACTGTCTGTCATTTAGTTCTCCTTTAGTTTATATGTAGGTCAAGTTGTTTCCTTTAGTTTGTTGAACTTTGTAGAGAGGACCTTCCTTACTTCTTTAGGTGCACCCCTCCTACAGGCCTACATCTGCACACGCTAGAAATATTAATTGCTTGAACAAATTTATAGGTAGGTTCTTCTTGAACATAAGGCATGATGTTCCAAGCTCCAAACAGTGTCTAATGCTTGTGAATAGAATGTAGTCTTCTAAAAAACATATGCTGAAATGATTTACTGTTTTGTGTTGTTCTATAGCCACAACAATTATAGTTTATTGTTGTTTTAATAAAGTTCTCATGTGAATAAAGAAACCATTGTTTTAAATCATGTGCGAGGGTGCACTTGTATGTGAGAAATTTGCTGCTATCACCCCCCAAACTGTATATATTTTTCAAGATTTCTGGTGTGCATTCAATTGCTGGTACATTCATTTATGTGTGTACAATCTTCCTTTACTATGGGATAAGGTTCTAACTTCTAACATCTGTTTGTAAGCTCAATTTGTGCCCTTTACTTCCTTAAAATGCGCATTGTTTTGCATAAATCACATGATACCTTGGTTTCATGTACTGGCCTTCCAATTTTTTAGCATTCTTCATTTAGCTTAGTCCTCTTTTTTGTCAAACTTTTGTCCATATAGTTATACCAGTGATACTTGTAGCATCTAATTTGGGGAAAACCTACCCTGTTTCCTCGTGAGCTTCAGGCGCTATCAAACCTTAAAACCTGCTCCTACTTGTTTCCAAACTAAATTTTGAGAGGATAACCATTTCTTTAAAACCCACAGACTTAGAGTTTGAGGAGCGTTTTATT
>LPNX010306451.1:0-106368 GCA_001517045.1 Pseudotsuga menziesii | reverse complement strand
CTTGTCTCATGTGATGTGCTTATGTTATTGCTGTGCTTGTTATTCTCTCAGTGAAAAGATCTTAACATAATGCTAGCTTAAATGTTGAAAAACTAACAGCAGATGCTGGGTTGAGGGTTCTTATGGAGCATCAGAGAAATCACATGGAGTAGCAACGGTGGTCACGCAGAGGGAGATAGCTCGTTCACACTGGGGCAACAGACAACGAATCGGATCCATATCTCATGTTTAAAATAAAACTTTAGTTTATAATCTTGATACTCCTTAAGATAGGGTATTAAAGGTCTAAACATTAATAAAACGGTCCAAGTTAAAAATCATAAACATAACCAATGGTCCAAAGGTTTTTTAAAGTGAAAGCTATAAAACTTAGGGTAGTATCAAAAGGGTCCAAGATAAGTCCAATGGTCATAAAAATAAAATCATAAGATAAAAAGGGGTTCAAAGGTTTTATTAATAAAACCATAAAGAATGTTTTATTAATAAAACCATAAAGGAAAATATGACTTAGGATAAAACCTATAAGGTAAGAGTCAAAGGTGCACACACAATAAGAGTGCTATGACCAAGTAAGATAAAGGACCATGAGTCAACCAAGGGAGTCACAATAAATATTAAAAACAACCCACATACCCACAAGATCAAGGTGAACCATAAGGGAGGTCAAACATTTACCTATATGACCAACAAGACCAAGGGCTTTAATCTTTTCTCTCTTTCAAGGTACATTGTTCCATATATTTTATCATCACTGTATAAGGGGAAGATCCAAACCAGATGGTACGATCCTTTGGTCCTTACTGCTCCTAAGGGTTAGGTGTTGGTGACATCATCAAGGGGTGGCCAGTCCCTTGAGAAACAACCTAGCAGTAACGGATTAGGAGAGAGGACATCACACATCATTATCTTGGTTAACTGACCAAGATCCTCCATTCTTTAAAGAATGGCTCTCAGCCCTAGGCTAAGTTTCAGTCCCAGACTAAATCATGTTGATCAACCACCTGGTCCCTGATCAGGTCCTCCATTCTCTCGGAGAATGGTTCTCAGTACTAAGTTGAGCTTCAGTCCTAGACTGAATGTTGATCAACCACCTGCAGGACCTGCTTCGTCCTAGATCAAGAGTCTACCTGGTCCCAGACCAGGAATGTCTTTGCCTCTACCTGCAGGATCTAGGGCCCCTAGCATAGGGGCCCTAGCCACATGCTAGGGGCTTTGCTATAGCATCAATCTTCTTGGTCCCAAACCAAGAATCCCAAGAGACTATTGGGGGCCCTAGGGTACCTTCTAGGGTCTTACTCTGCCCCAGTCAACTGACTAGGGTACCATCCTCCGTGAGAATGTGTCTCGCAGCTGCACTAACTTTAACATAGTCTTGTACCTGTCATATAAGGAAACAATAATAATAAATATGCCAAAAAGGAAAACAAACTCAAAAGCCAAATAAGCAATCTCATTTGGACTTACTTCTTTACAAACTCAACATGCACGAATATCCATGTCATGTGGCCTTTTTGATCAATGCATATGCTTGGATCATGATCAATGTGACTGACCTGATGGAATTTTGTTGGATATTAGCCCTCTAGTATTGCAAGCACCATTGGGGGTTAATAAGACTCACTTGAGTCAAGATTTGGTTGAGCCTCTAATGGTGCATTTTGCTGAGATTTTTGCATAGTTGCATCATTAGTCTTTTGCAACCTTGTTTGGGCGTCATAAGGATCCTTTGAGTGGTCCCTTGAACCCACAATGATTGAGGCTTTTCTGCACCCAATGCTGTGAAATATTTTGTCTTCTTTGGAAAGGTCTCCACTCAATCCCCATTCCACTGTGTTCAATCCTTCCTTATAGCCCATTTGCACCTACAACACCTTACCAATAATCTCCTCGCTAGTAAATGCAGGTGGTGGTTAGAGAATGGTGAAAGAAGAGGGCTTTGCCGTAGTCTATAGTGCTCTCCAAAAGAATGTCTAACCCCTTATCTTTGCTCAAACTTGAATGTATTACCTTGAAACCCTAACGTGTCCCTTCCTAACTAGCTGGTCATGCATGTGGTGAGGATATGCATGCAAAACTTGTGTGCCTCTTAGTGAAGACTACCTGTAGTGCACCCTTCCTCTTCCGAAAAACATGCATAATGAGTGCGCCGTTAGTCAACCTTTAGTTCATATGCATGAGACTTGTAGACTAGGGTGTGTTAACTCTTTCCTTAGCTGCTAAGATCATGCATGGATTGGTTATATTGAGTGCGACCTTGTAGCTGAAGTAAACAACCTAACATGCATGATAAAACTCGCCCTTTTTCAATCTGACACTATCTTCTATGCATGTGTACCCTTAAACTACTCTTTCCTTCTATGCAAAACTAGTGCATCCTCTAATTGAAGCAAATTGTCTATCATTTGATTTTTCTTTAGTTTATATGTAGATCAAGTTGTTTCCTTTAGTTTGTTTAACTCTTTAAAGAGGACCAAGGGAGTGCCTTCCGTAGTTCTTCAAGTGCGCCCCTCCTACAAGTCTACGTCTTCACACGCTCAAAATATTTATTACTTGAACAAATTCATTGGTCAGTTCTTCTTGGACACAGGGCATGATGTTTCAATCTCCAAGCAGTGTTCTAATCCTTGTGGATAATGAGTCTTCTAAAAAACATATGCTGAGATGATTTATTATTTTGTGTTGTTCTATAGCCACAACAGTTCTAGTTATTGCTGTTTTAATGACGTTTTCATGTGAATAAAGAAACAACTATTTTAAATCATGCATGAGGGCGCACTCGTATATGAGAAATTCGCTACTCCCACTATTGATGCATGAGGGTGCACTTTTATGTGAGAAATTTGCTGCTATTGCTTCTATCACCCCCCAAACTGGATATATTTGTTGATATTTCTGGTGTGCATTTGGTTGCTGGTACATTCATCTTTGGGTGTACAATCGTTTTTTACAACAGGCTAAGGTTACAACATCTGTTTGAAAGCTGAATTAGTGCCCTTTATTCCCCTAAAATGTGACATGTTTTGCATAAAACTTGCCATACGCTGGTTTTAGGTACTTGCCTTCCAATTTTTCAGCATTCATCATTTAGTTTAGTCTTCTTTCTTGTCAAACTTTGTCCATACAGTTATGCCAGTGATACCCTTAGCATCTAATATGGGGAAAACCTACACGATTTTCTCATGGACTACTGGTGATATCCAACCTAAAAACCTTCTCTTGCTTGTTTCTAAATTAAATTTTTGAGAGGATGATCATTTCTTTAAAATCCACAGACTTAGAGTTGGAGGAGCGTTTTATCGAGTCCTTTATGACATTTGGTAATCTGAAAACAGAGCTCAAGTAAGCCATTGTATTATGCATTCCCTTTGCATGCTCACATCTTCTAGGGGATTTGTTGATCTATGCTAAAATGCTGATGTAGTCTTTCACCTATATATGCAAACATTATTCTTGCTCAAAATTCTTCCACCCTTAGATACCAACCACCATCTCCAACACTCACTTGAAGATTTGACATTAGACCTATACCGTCATATAAAGGAAACTGTAATCATACACATGCTCAAAAGAGAAACAAACTCAAAAGGAAAATAAGCAATCTCATTTGGACTTGCTTTTTTACGAACTCAACATGCATGAATATCTATGTCATTAGAACTTTTTTTATCAATGCACATGCTTGGATCATGAACAATTTGACCAACTTGATGGAATTTAGTTGGATCTTAATCCTCTAGTGTTGCAAGCACCATGGGGGTTAACAGGACTCAATTGAGTCAAGATTTGGTTGAGCCTCTAATGACGCATTTTGCTTAGATTTTTGCATAGTCACATCAATAGTCTTTTGAAACCTCTTTTGGGTGTCATAAGGATCCTTTGAGTGGTCCATTGAACCCACAACAATTGGGTTTTTTTTGCACCCAATACTATGAAATATTTTGTCTTCTTCGAAAAGGTCTCCACTCGATCCCCATTCCACTATGTTTAATCCTTAGCTGATTTAGGCACCTTCTCCTGTTTGTATCATGATGGTTGACATGCAACACAGTACCATTACTCTACTTGCTAGTAAATGCAGATGGTGGTCAAAGAACGGTGAAAGAAGAGGTCTCTTCTACGGTCTATAATTCTCTCGAAAAGTCTGTATAACCCTCGTATCTTTGTCAAACTTGAATAAATAACCCTGAAACCCCAATGCATCCCTTCCTAAGTCCTAATTGGCTGGTCATGCATGTGGTGAGGGTTTGCTTGTACAACTCGTGCGCCTCTTATTGAAGAATAGATGTAGTGAACCCTTCCTATTGTGACAACATGCATGATGAGTGCGTCCTAAGTCAACCTTTAGTCCAAATGATTGAGACTTGTAGACTAGAGTGCGTTAACTCTTTGTGTAATTGTTGAGATCATGCATGGATTGATTATATTGAGTGTGCTCTTCTAACTGAAGTAAATAACCTAACATGCATGAGCAAATTCTCCCTCTTTCAAACTGACACTACGTTCTATGCATGTGCGACCTTAAACTGCTCTTTCCTTCTATGCATAAAGAGAGTGTCCCCTAACTGAAGCAAACTGTCTATCATTCAGTTCTCCCTATGTTTATATGTAGGACAAGTTGTTTTTAGTCAGTTTAACTCTTTAAAGAGGACCAAGGGAGCGCATTCCTTACTTATTCGAGTGCCCCCATCCTACAGGCTTGTTTCTTCACATGCTCAAAATATTTAATTACTTGAGCAAATTCATAGGTTGGTTCTTGGACACAGGGCACGATGTTTCAAGCTCCAAACAATGTTCTAATGCTTGTGAATATAATGCATTCTTCTAGAAAACATATGATGAGATGATTTATTGTTTTGTGTTTTTGTATAGCCACAACAATTATGAGTTATTGTTGTTTTAATGAAGTTCTCATGTGAATAACGAAGCCATTGTTTTAAATCATGCATAAGGGTGCACTTGTATGTGAGAAATTTGCTGCTATCACCGCTCAAACAGTATATATTTCTCAAAACTTTTGTTGTGCATTTGATTTACATTCATTTCTTGGTGTACAATCTTCCTTTACATCGTCCTAAGGTTCTAGCATCTGTCTATAAGCTCAATTCGCGCCCTTTACTTCCCTAAAATGCACCTTGTTTTTCATAAAACTTACCATACCTTGGTTTCAGGTACTCACTTTCCAATTTTTTAGCATTCTTCATTTTGCTTAGTCCTCTCTTTGTCAAATTTTTCTCCATACAGTTATGCTAGTGATATCCTTAACATCTAATTTGGGGAAAACCCACACAGTTTTCTCATGGACTCTTGGTGATATCCAACCTCAAAACCCGCTCTTGCTTGTTTTTAAATTAATTTTTTGAGAGGATGATAATTTCTTTAAAACCCACAGACTTAGAGTTGGAGTAGTGTTTTATCGAGTCCTTTATGACATTTGGTAATTTGAAAACAGACTGCAAGTAAGCCATCGTATTATGCATGCTCACATCCTCTAGGGAATTTGTTGATCTATGGTAAGATGTGTAAATTTTCCTTTAATATTCAAACTAGGGCTAAACAGTGCATGTAAATCTCTATTCATAACCACACATGAATATCTTTTATAGTATGCAACGGAATATAAAACTGAGAAATAAATCACATCACAACACAATATTGACACTATTATTTTGGGTATGGAAACCCTCAGAAAAACCCAAGATGGGAAAACTGGTGCAACAGTCAGATATAGATTTTATTATGAGAAAATATGGAACTTTTACAATCGTTGCAAATTCACCCAAACCTGGCGAATGCATTACTCGACAGAATCACTAGGCAATTCTCAGCTAAACCTCAACACTCTCCTGTGTGAGTCTACGATCCAACTGTATGAAGCTCGGTGATCTTGCTGCTTGCTCCTCCGTCTTCTCAACTAAATCTTCTCTCTGACTTTCTCTCCCTGTCTATATACTGTCTCTGTCGGAATGCAAGTGTGTGTGTCCTCTCCACCAATTGATCTCTATTTTATAACTTTAGGTAAAGCAAAAACCCTAATTTCACTTTCACTTTAACTAGTGGTAAAGCAAAAACCCTAATTTCACTTTCACTTTAACTAGTGGTAAAGCAAAAACCCTAATTTCACTTTCACTTTAACTAGTGTTTCACTAAAGTTAATTTAAATCACTTTAATTTATTTTCCAAAGTAAACTTAGGAAAAGCAAATTAAATACAACTGGTTTCCTAATTTAAATCTTCTGCATGCAAGAACACATGCATGCAGGAAGACCTTCCTTGTTGCTACTAGTTTAACACTCCCTCTCAATGAGGAAGGGATTCGGTAACAACCCCAACTTATCCCTGAACTTCACAAAACTCTGTCTGCAAAGTGCCTTGGTGAAAATGTCCTCCACCTGCTCATCTGTCTGTATGTACTCCAACCGAATGGTTCCCCTCTGAACACAATCTCTCAAGAAGTGGTACCTGGTGTCTATGTGTTTGCTTCGGTCATGGAACACTGGATTCTCAGATAGCCTGATGCCACTCTGATTGTCACAGTAAACTACTGTAGCCTCTAGCTCACACTCGAACAACCCTGCAAGTAACTTCCTCAGCCACATACCCTCACAAGCAGCCATGCTGGATGCCATGTACTTAGCTTCTGCTGAGCTCAATGCAATTGACTTCTGCTTCCTGCTGAACCAAGAGACAACCCCTGATCCAATGCTGAAGCAACAACCTGAAGTACTCTTTCGATCCTCTACACATCTTGCCCAATCAGCATCTGTGAAACCTGCTAACTGCACACTCCCCCTACGCTCATAAACCAATCCATACTCCACTGTACCTCTGATGTAGCGAAGTATGTGCTTCGCAACCGTCCAATGCACTCTCAGAGGGTCCACCATGAACTAGCTCAAAGAGTTGATTGCAAAGCTGATGTCTGGTCGAGTGTTGGTAAGATACATAAGCGATTTGATAAGCTGACGATACAAGGTAGGATCAAATCCGTCTGACCCTGATGCATCAATCTTCCTCCAGTTGGAAACTAGAGGTATGGCCATAGTCTTGCAGTCCTCCATCCTGAATCTCTTCAGGTTCTCTACTACATACTTCCCCTGTTCGATGAAGAAGCATCCATCTCTTTACCAAACCTCCAAGCCCAAAAAGTAATGCATCAGCCCAAGGTCTTTCATCTCAAACTCCACTGCAAGGTTGGACTTGCAGTCTCCAATCAGCCTCTCATCTCCTATCAAAAAGAGATCATCCACATATAGGACCAGTATGAGAGGCACCTCACCTGTCAAGAAGTATAGGTTGTGGTCAGCCTCACTCCGTTGAAATCCCATCTCCCGTAGATAGTTGTCAAGC
The DNA here is from genome assembly GCA_001517045.1 of Pseudotsuga menziesii. Classification (NCBI taxonomy): domain Eukaryota; kingdom Viridiplantae; phylum Streptophyta; class Pinopsida; order Pinales; family Pinaceae; genus Pseudotsuga; species Pseudotsuga menziesii. The sequence continues at coordinate 99,021 of LPNX010306451.1, read as the reverse complement.
CTCGAGTACCATGCTCGAGGTGCCTGCTTGAGCCCGTAAAGGGTTCGATGCAATCTGCATACATGCGTCTCCCTGTCCTCCACATCAAGCCTGAGCCCGTAAAGAGCTCGATGCAATCTGCATACATGCGTCTCCCTGTCCTCCACATCAAGCCCCTCTGGCTGCTCAATATATACCTCCTCCTCTATCACTCTGTTGAGGAAGGCAGTCTTGATGTCCATCTGATGGACATGCCAACCCATCTCAGCTGCTAGTGAGATAATGGTCTGAATGGAAGAACACCTAGAAACAGGGGTGAAGGTCTCCTCATAATCAATGCCCTCCTTCTGTGAAAACCCCTTAGCCACGAAGCGTGCCTTATACTTTTCCACACTTCCGTCTGCTGCATGCTTCACCTTGTAGATCCATCTGGATCCCACCACCTTTTTCTCTTGTGGCCTCGGCACAACCTCCCATACCTAGTTTTTCATAATGGAGTCATACTCCTCAACCCTAGCCTCTTGCCACACATCATGTTGTGCAGCGTCCCTGAAGCTGGAAGGTTCAGAGTTAATCAACTCTGTCATCAGTGCCATGTAACTAAGCTTCTCTGGTGGTACACTCCGTCTAAAAGATGTCTGTGGAGGATCTGCCTACATGGAATCCTGCACTGTGGACCTAAACCACTTAGGCCTTGGCCTAGTGTCAACCTGCTGCGACTGCTGGATATTCGTCTCCTGCTGCAACTCATCCTTCAAGTCAATGACTGAAGGATCTTGTCCACCTGACTCCCTTTGACCACCAAAACCTGTGCTTTGTGTCTGTACCTATACATCTGGCTCCTCCAACTTGACCCCTGACTCCTGTGCTGGCTGTTGCTCTGCTAGTAAGTCCAAAGATCTCTGCAAGGCCCTGTCCTCATCGAACTGGACATCCTTGCTCACAATGATCGTCTTGCGAGCAGGAATCTAAACTCTATATGCCTTCGAAATCTCGCTGTAACCAACAAGTAACCCCTGTTCTCCAGAAGGGTCCAACTTCTTCCTATTGTCAGCATGAACATGACAATAACAGACACTGCTGAATATGCGAATGTGACTCACATCTGGCCTAGTGCATGTGAAGACCTCCTCCGGTGTCTTCCTCCCCAAAGCTGTGTGGGGACACCTGTTCTGAATGTATAATGCAATCTTGTATGCCTTGACCCAGAGGAATAGGGGCAATCCTTGATCAAATAGCATGGCCTTGGCTGCTCCAACCATCGTCCCGTTCTTCTGCTCTGCAACTCCATTCTGCTGTGGGGTATGGGGCACAGTGTGCTCCTTCTTGATCCCCTCAGCCGAACAATACTCCATGAACTCATTGGAAGTGTACTCACCTCCATTGTCTGTTCTCAACACCCGAATCTTCTTTCCTGTTTGGTTCTCCACAAGAGTTTTTGAACTCTCGAAACCTCTCAAAGACTTGGCCTCCAGGAAATAGATCCAGGTTTTATTGGAATAGTCATCAATGAAGGTTACACAGTAACTGTAACCATTGAATGAATGGACACTCATAGGTCCCCATACATCCGAATGCATCAAGTCCAAGGGCTCCTTAGACTTGTGCTCACTTTGTGGGAAAGGCTTCTTGCTGTTCTTCCCCAAAGCACAACCCTTGCAGTGGTTATGCTTTTCCTCCTGTACTCGAGGAACTCCAATGACTACCTGTCTCAGATGCTTCAGTGCTCCATGGTGTAAGTGTGCCATCCTCCTATGCCACAACTCACCCTGACTGCTGCTGCTGCTGCTGACTAGAGACTTTGCAGGCTTAAAGTGTAGTCTGTACACTTTCCCGCTCCTCCTACCAATCACCCAATCCAAGCTCCTATCTGACCCCTTTGGCCTAATCTAAGTTGTTAGGAAACTTGTGTACAGGAACTGGGACGAGGACGCCACTTTTTGAAATAGGGGACTTGGGTACGTCAGGGGTATATATATATATAAAATAAAAAATTAAATCACTTTGTTTTTCACTAGTATTCAATTTCAATAATTAACAAGTACAATTAACATGCACATTGCTTCAAAGTTCATAAATCATTGATATAAAGTGGGAATTACATATGAACCTTAAGTATAAACATAACTATAGTTGATGGAGCTTTTGGTTTTTCAAAATTAGAAATATGCAGATGCATAGAAATGTCTACACAAACATCAACAAAGTAGGTTTTCTATCATTCATGAAGGACAAAGAATACGGTCTGTGCAACAACATTGGAACAACTTGCACAAAGGATCAATAATTAACACAAACTATGCCAATAAAATTCCAATGACAAGATCCGGAGTCATAAAAGAATAATGCAATCTTCTAGAAGAAACTGTGTAAGAATAGATATCAACCCTTCCAAGCTAGATAGTGCCATGTCATTAACTTAAAATCACAAAACTTTTAAGTCTAAGACAACCTAAGCTTGTCTTGCCTCTCCTCTACCTGTATCATCTCCTTTGCGCAACAAGCTCTCCTCTCGCAGGATCCAACAAAAGTCAACACGCAACTCTATGTTGGGAGAAGTGGATAGGCTCGTGGGGTCTTAAGAGGGTAGGGGAAACCATGCCTACCACGTCCCTCTTCATAAAGGTAATTTTTTTTTATAATTTTCACATACTGGAGTTTCCCCAAAGTCCCCAAAATCGGGGGACAAAGTCTCCAAAATGAGCAAAGTTTCCTGTTTTTGGGCCAAAATTACCCGATACTTGGGGACTTCTTCGAGGAGTTATGGGGACGTCGATGAAGTACTCGACCTGGTTTCCGGGACGGGGACGTGAACCCAGCCCCTGGGGACGGGTACCCCTACAACACAGGACCTCATATATACTCTATGGTCACGAAACTTCACTTGATATCCCTTGTCCTCCAGAGTGGAGGCTGATATAAGGTTCTTGGTCAGTCCTGGAACATACAACACATCAACAAAACTAAGGGGTTTGCCATACTCCCTCTGAAACGAAACAGTGCCAACTCCCTGTGCTTGATACCGCGCATCATCACCCAGCTGAATGTGGATCCCTGTTCCACCCTCCTGCAAGTCTTTGAAGAATCTCTTCTGTCCAGTCATATGACTAGGTGCTTCACTGTCGATGTAACATATGCTGCTCCCTGTGGCGCTTGCCATGCAAGCTATCAAGCAGAACTCCTCATCGAAGTTCCCGCTAAACTCATCCACCTCTCCAGATCCAGCCATCTGAGTGTTACTCTTCTTCTTCCTGTTTGGGCATTGGTAGAAAAAGTGTCCCTGCTTGTGGCAAATAAAACACTTGACCTTTGACACCTCAATGTTCTTCTTACCATCCTTCTTCCTCTTTGCCTTCTCCTTGCTCTTCCCTGTAAGGGCTAGAGCCTTCTCATCCACAATCTGTGGGGCACTACTGGATGAGCCTGATCAATGATCCTTGACCCATGCAGGTCTCCTCCTGCACAAAGTCATCCCATAGTCTCTGCCAATCATGGAGCTTCTCCCTAGCCACAACACCTTTGACAAAGGTGTCCCATGGCATAGAGAAGCCATCGAGGGCTATCCGAACTAGCTCCTCATCCACTGTCTTAGAGCTAACATCTCCAACCTCGTCCCTGATCTGTGTGAGCTTCGTGAGATAAGGCACCACTCCTTCTCCCTTGGCCATCTTGGTGTTGCGCATCCTCTCTTGCAACACCATCTTTCGGTTCTTGTTCTTGCTTTGGTACAGACTCTCCAAAGCCATCCACATCTCTGCTGCGTTCTTCTTACCAGAAGGGTGAGGGACTATATGGTCCTTCACTCCATCCATGATAATCAGCATGGCTCTGGAATCAATCTTCTTCCAAGCTGCAAAATCTGCCAGATCTGTGGGTGCAACCTTCATGGAGTTAATGTGTTCCTCTGCATCACTGACATCTAGGATCCTTGTGATTCTTTCTTTCCATGTAGGAAAGTTCTGAGCACCCTAGAGTCTATCCTTAACTCTCAACTACACGACCATAGTGAAGTGTACTTGTCAAACCCTAGATCTGGAAGTCTAGGTTTGTGTCTTCCTATAGATCTACCCCTGATCTATCACTGCTGCTGCAAATCTTTCAGCTTTAGCTCACCAGAGCTCTGATACCATGTAAATTTTCCTTTAATATTCAAACTAGGGCTAAACAGTGCATGCAAATCTCTACTGATAACCACACATGAATATCTTTTATAGTATGCAGCAGAATATAAAACTGAGAAATAAATCACAACATCACAGCACAATATTGACACTATTATTTTGGGTATGGAAACCCCCGAAAAACCCAAGATGGGAAAACCGGTGCAGCAGTCAGATATAGATTTTATTATGAGAAACTATGGAACTTTTACAATCACTGCAAATTCACCCAAATCTGGCGAATGCGATACCCGGCAGAATCACTAGGCAAATCCTAGCTAAACCTCAACACCCTCCTGTGTGAGTGTACGACCTAGCTGTACGAAGCTCGGTGATCATGCTGCTTGCTCCTCCGTCTTCTCAACTAAATCCTCTGTCCAACTTTCTCTCCCTTTCTGTATCCTGTCTCTGTCAGAATACAAGTGTGTGTGCTCTCCACCAATTGATCTCTCTTTTATAACTTTAGGTAAAGTGAAAACCCTAATTTCACTTTCACTTTAACTAGTGGTAAAGCAAAAACCCTAATTTCACTTTCACTTTAACTAGTGTTTCACTAAAGTTAATTTAGATCACTTTAATTTACTTTCCAAAGTAAACTTAGGAAAAGTAAATTAAATACAGCTGGTTTCCTAATTTAAGTCTTCTGCATGCAAGAACACATGCATGCAGGAAGACCTTCCTTGTTGCTACTAATTTAACAAGATGCTGATATAGTCTCTCACCTATATATGCAAACATTGTTCTTGCTCAAAATTCTTCCACCCTCCAACTTCGACGACCATCCCCATCTCTCACTCAATGATTTGACATTGGCATTGTACCTATCATATGAAGGAAACAATAATAATAAACACGTTGAAAAGGAAAACTAGCTCAAAAGGCAAACAAGCAATCTCATTTGGACTTGCTTCTTTACAAACTCAATATGCATGAATGTCCATGTCATGTTGTCTTTCTAATCATTGCACATGCTTGGATCATGGACATTGTGACCAACCTGATGGAATTTAGTTGGATCTTAACCCGTTAGTGTTGCAAGCGCCACTAAAGGGGTTAACAGGACTCACTTGAGTCAAGATTTTTTTGAGCCTCTATTGCTGCATTTTGTTGAGATTTTTGCTTAGTCGCATCATTAGTCTTTTGCAACCTTATCTAGGTGTCATAGGGATCCTCTTAGTGCTGCCTTTGAACCCACTTCTATTGGGACTTTCTTGCACCCAGCAGACTTGTATATATATATATATATATATATATCAAAAAGGCCACGAGACATACATACTTTAGATTACCATTCATCAATTAGATGTAAAGGTAGTCATGTCATTTATAACAATTAATGGAGGTGAGTATGAGTCTAATGATCTAATGAGTTTGATGATTTTTGCCGAGAAGCATGAATCAAGAAAGAGCTGACAGTACCATACAACCATCAACATAATGGGGTTGCAAAAAGGAAGAACAAAACCATTTGTGAAGTTGCTAAAGCTATGCTTACTGATCTAGATCTTCCTTTATCCTTATGGGTTGAAGCTGCATGTACTGCTGTGTACATCCAAAATAGAAGCCCTCATGCTATCTTGGGTGAGAAGACTCCAGAAGAAGTCTTCACCAACAAGAAACCTGCACTTGACCACATGAGGATTTTTGGCACTCTGGTTTACATTCATGTGCCAAAAGAAAAGAGGGCTAAGGTAGAGCCTTCCGAAAAGAAAGGCATATTTGTCTGTTACAGTGACAGCTCGAAGGCCTACCGCATCTATGTACCTAGACAGAGGTACATTGAAGTCAATAGAGACGTGATCTTCCATGAGGAAGTTGTGTTTCGTTAAACTCAAGAGCTTTCAAAGGAAGATGAAGGACCTCCTCCTGAGATTCTAGATTAAGAAGTTTAGAGTGAGGAAGAGGAATTTGAGGATCAAATTCTAGATGCACCTGAGGATACTGAAAGTCCACCAGAAGAACTGCTTGAAGTTCCTCTTTCCAAAAGGAGACCTACTTGGTACCGAGAAACGATACAAGAAGCCAAGAAGCATAAAGCTCCTTTCGGGACTTTTAGAGAAAGCATAAGACCACATAAGTACTCTGGTCTTATGGGCCAGCTCATCGGTGCTGAACCTTCCACGTACAAAGAAGCAGCAAGTCAACAGGTATGGGTTGATGCCATGATTGAAGAGTACAGTTCAATCATGAATAATGATTTGTGGGAAGTTGTTCCCAGAGCGACAGGAAAGTCAATGGTAACATCCAGATGGCTTTACAAAATCAAGCATGATGTTGATGGCAATGTGGAGAAGTACAAAGCCAGATTCGCAGCTCGTGGATTCACTCAAAAAGAAGGCATTGACTATGATGAGACATTTGCTCCTGTTGCCAGGTACACTACCATCAAAACCATCATTTCTCTTGCTGCAGTATTTGTATGGAAGTTGCATTAGATGGATGTAAAGACAACCTTCCTCAATGGCAAGATTGATGAGGAAGTCTACATTGAACAACTTGAAGGCTTTGTGACTCATAGGAATAAGACCCATATGTGTAAACTAAAGAAAGCCTTGTATGGACTCAAACATGCTCCGAGAGTCTGGTATGCGAGGATGGACGAATTCCTCCACACCTTGGGGTTTTCCAAAAATATTGTTGACTCAAATCTGTATTTTAAGGTTGTTCATAATCATATCTTGATCCTTGTCCTATATCTAGATGACTTGTTCCTTACAAGTGAGGAGCAACTAATAGATCAGTGTAAGAGGGAGCTTACCTCTGAATTTGAAATGAAGGATCTCGGTTTGATGCATTATTTTCTTGGCTTAGAGGTCTGGCAAACGCCAGGAGAGATCTTTTGGACACAAGGGAAGTATGCAGTGGAAATCTTGCAAAGATTTGGGATGCAGGACTGCAAATCCATGAGCGTGCCCATGACCACCAACTTGACAAAGTTGCGAGACTCGGCCACAGGTTCACGAGGGGTGGACTCTACTCTGTACAGACAACTCATTGGATCCTTGATGTATCTCGTACACAAGAGACCAGATATCTGTTACACAGTGAATGCTCTGAGTCAGTTCATGTTCGATCCGAAGCACATACATTGGGTAGCTTCCAAACATGTACTCAGATATGTGCGGGGTACTATCACTCCTGGGCTCAGGTATACTTGCAATAGTGGAGTATTGTTAGCAGTTGATTCAGATTGGGCTGGTAGTGCAGTAGACCGGAAAAGCACCTCTGCTTACTGCTTCAGTATGGGATCTACAATGATCTCTTAGTCCAGCAGGAAACAGGGTTCCATAGATCAGAGTATAGCTGAGGCAGAGTATATTGCTGCAAGTGATGCCTGCAAGGAAGCAGTTTGGCTTAGGAAACTTCTATCTGATCTGTTCGGTGGAAAGCTTTACTCAACGATCGTCCATTGCGATAATCAGAGTTGCATTAAGCTTTCAAAGAACCCCATGTTTCATGACAGATCGAAACACATTGAAATGAAGTATCATTTCATCAGAGACCTAGATAGAGAGGCACTCTGAAGTTGCAGTCCATTCGTATAGATGAATAGATCGCAGATATCCTGACCAAGCCTCTGACACCAACAAAGCTCGTGTACTTTCGTGACAAGCTTGGCATGGCAGAGAATATCTCTCTCGCTGAGAGGGAGTGTTGATTTTTCCTGAGCAGCATCGAAAGCCATTCTCTTAGGAGAATGGGGACATCTGGTCTGGGACCAGGATGTGGAACCCGTCCAGCACTGGGGGACTCAGCCTAGAGTTGGATGACCATTCTGTTGAATGGAGACATCTGGTCAGGGACTAGGATGTGGAACCAGTCCAACACTAGGGGACTCAACCTAGAGCTGAGTGGCCATTCTTTGAATGGAGGTAGCTAGTCTGTTGCGAGGAAGTTAACCTAGTCCACGACTAGGGACTCAGCCTGGGGTTGAGGACCATTCTCTGGGAGAATGAAGGCGCTTGGTCAATTACCAAGTATTTGACCTTGGGTCAAATTATGCAGCCTATGGCTGAGGCACCTGGTCTGTTACTAGGATATCACTATAAGCCCTAGACCGAGTCTAGGCATGTAAGTCACTCTGATCCTCGATCTGTGGGCTTTGTGATCTTCTCCAAGGCTTAGCTACCTTGGTTAAGATACCTAGTACCCGATCTTGGTGTCACACAGAGTGTGAGATAAAAGCATTAGTAATTCTCTTTGTTTATGATGTTGTACTTTGAGTGGGGATGAAGGACCACCTTGACAACTTGTTTCGACCACAAGGCACTTAAAGAAGGCTAAAGAGTAAAAAATACGTAAGGACCCTTAGTACCACTAAGGAGTCAAAGTCAAAGTGCAAAAAGACTTTTAGTACCACTAAAGGTAAAAGTCAAAGTAATAGAAGAATAAAATAATATTATTTTGTTCTTTTAAGTTTTGGTCCACTTACAGGTGACTCAAAGGATATAAAAGAAGATCAATCCATTTCATTTTGTCACACACACTTGCTCATTGACAATTGCTCCAAAGAAGACGTTTGTTGGTTATTTAAAGAGAATACTACTATTATGGTTATGCCCTAGCATGGAGGATTGTAGCTAGGGCACCCATTCTTATTGCAGCCAAACCCTAACCTAGGGTTTCACTTACAAAGAACAACAACAACAACCTTCTCTCCTTCTTCACGTGCTAGGGCAACACCCTAGCCCGCTTCACCTTCACAGGTAGCTTCATACACTCATGGGCAGGCTTCTTCCTTTCATGGGCATGCCCTAACAAGGCTTGGGCAGCTTGTTAGTGCCAACGGTCACCTATAGCAGGCCCTAACAGGGCTTGGGGTAGCCTACTAGTGCCTTTGAACACCTACAGCAAGCCCTAACAGGACTCGACAGGCAGCAGCAATATCGGGCAGGCACACAGAGGTCTGCCAGACCTTCGGGCAGCAGCAGAGAGCTCGGGCAGTAGCAGAAAGCTCGGGCAATTGCAGAGAAGCGTGGGCAACAACAGGGAGCTTAGACAGGGTTTCGAGCAAGCAGCAGAAGACTCGGGCAATGTTCCTGGCAGCAGACAAAGATCCGAGCTCAGGCAGGGTGTTTTGGGCAGTAGTTGGGTTGTTTGGGCTAGAAATCTGGGTAGCCTATCTGAGATTTCGGGCAACTGGAAGATTTAGGGAAGAAAGCCCTAAGTTGGTTTTTATGTAAAAATTCATCATTTGTGAATTTTATCTGTGGATCAAACTCATTAGGGTTTGAGAATTTTTGAAAACTCAGTCATCTCATTTTCAGAGATGAATTACTAATGCTTTTGGGGTTCTTGTCCTTTAAAGGTTTTCCTAGTGAAAAACTCTTGTGTTCAGTGTTTTGATGTTTCTACTACACTAGTCTATTGTTATCTGTTAGTCTGCAAAATTTTAAGGTATTCATGCTAATGCTAAAATTCAACATGCATATCATATGGAGAACTGGCTAAACGACGCACTATCATAATTCTCTCCACGACATAAGGATAGACATATGAGTACTAGCAATGGAGTAAATAAGGGCATAGGTCAAGGGTTCATACTAATTCAAAAAGGAAAAGAAGAAAACTGAAGCTTGTTGGAAGAGTATTGGAAATATGTGTTGTTTTATGTAACCCTTCATAAATGTAGTAAGTTATTTTGTATGGCCAAAGCTGCCATCGTATCAATTTTGATATGCAAGTTGTTTTATCACATATGCAAGTCATTGGGGCTTATTTGAAATGAAGTTGTGAGGAATTGGCAAAAAAACTGGAAAAAAAGAAGTCATTGTACTTCTACACTAGGCTGAGAAACTAACACTATAGTAGACAAGCATTTGATACAATAAAATGTCTACATATCAATGATTTTTTGAACCAACAGTAAGCCTCTGTCAATTTTGGAAAATTACAATGAAACAAAATCCATGAGACGTAAAATGTCAGATTACCATTCACCAATTTAGGATTAAGGTTTTTCTCTTGATTTATAAGCTTTGAGGCTTTATATCTAAGTTTTGAGGTTCAATTTAGGGTTAGGGTTTTATAGTTTGCCTTTGGGGTTAATTATTTGTTTATTTTTATGTCAAAAAATCATTATTTCTAGTAAACAACTTGCCCTGTAGCAGTTGAAACGTTTCAGAAAACCAAGAAACTGCTAGAATTGTTTCAGGAAATGGCTGGAAACTCTGGAAACGTTTCAGGAAATAGCTGGAAATGACCTGGAAACTTTTCTAAGTTTTGGATACGGATTGGAAACGTTTCAGTGCTGTATCCTGGGGAACGACGTTTCCCCTCCCCTTCCTAGACGTTTCCAGTAACTTAGCTGAAACCACACTTTTTGTAATGTTTCAGTGCGCATTTGTTGGCCAGATGATCATAGGCATGGCACCTAGTGCATCTGAATGGGATGCCTATGTAGTCTAATATGTTGTCAATCGTGCATGTATTGGTTTTCTGTTAGCTATTATTTTCTTCTTTGAATTGACCAATGTAGCCTAATACTTGACAATGTTACATGTCTTGCTTTTGTAAAACTATTTCCTCCACTAGATTGTTCCTTAGATCCACTGCCACGAAGATGTGGGAAATCTTGCATGTATTGGTTTTCTACTAACTATAATCCGCTTCTAGGAATTTTGACCAATGCACATAACCTAGCAAGGGCTACCATGCCTCTATCATCCACTCTGTTAACCCCCATTTTGCATTGTTGTCCAAGTGTCACTTGTTCATTAAGGAATTGCATTTCGTTGAGGAGGATTTGGGTGACCTAGGGTCATTTACAATAGCTCTTCAATTGTGTCAAGTCAAATATATGTGTTGTGAACACCTTAATGAGATGTCACTTATCTCAGCATGACAAGCAAACCTTTTGTGAACAATTGCAGACTTATCAGAGGGTTTCCAATGGTGTCCAACCTTCTTGTAGCACTTCAATTGAAATTAAAGGGTAGCGACCAACATTCTTGGCATGGTACTCATGGGGTTAAATTGGGCATTAAGAGAAAAGACTCAGAATGAAGCTAAATTGTTTTGAGGACTGATGTATCTTGCAGTAGGTAGTATTTTTAATGAGTGCACCTACAGTCATATCTAATCCTGTGACTTTAACCACTAGTACAAAGTTCTTTATGAACAAATTTGATAAAAAATCTCAAAACCTTTTATTGGACTTTTATAAAACACTTTCACTGCAAATCTGATTTATTACTTTTCTGAACTAATAATTCATAAAATGAATTTGTCTGATAGTTTAAGCATAAACACTAATGCACTCAATTTCAATATGAAGATAAGTGTGACAATGCAGAAATTTAGGACCAAGCCCAGGGAAAACCCTCACCCGAGGAAAACCTAGAGAAAGAATTTTACTTATGAGAGATAAAATCATAAATTCAACAACTCGGAATTTCTTCTACAACACCAAAACAATTTCAGAAACCCTCATTCATCTGTAAATATGCATTAGAAAATGTGCCAAACATACTCACAGTCAACTCACACGTTGGAACTGTACATAGTAGGTTTCTCGGGATTTGTGTAAGGTACGAACTGTACGGACTCTACCCAGCTTTAAATGCAAAAAAAATTATTTTGAAATTCGTGTCTGCAATTTGCCTCGATTTTTGTGCTTGTACGACCTGCAATAATGATTGTACAGTCCAATGAATGCTACAGAAATTTCTTGGGAATCGTGCCTTCAATTTGTTTTGATGACCAGTCTCTCACAAATCAAAAATATCCTTCAAGATTTAATCTCTCTCTCTCTCTCTCACTTGTCTTCTCCTTCTTTTGGTCTCTCTCTTTTCCCTAAACACTCTTTTATACTTTATCTATGTTAGGATTTATAATCTTCCCTTGTCCAAACTGGTCTATTAGATTATATTTGCTTAACTTAGGAGTCATTTAGTTATTATTCGGTCCACTTGCCTAATGGGGCCACATGTACCAGTCACTAGAGTGTGTGGAACACAGATATAGGCTAACTACAACTGATTGCACCTTTATGCATCGGCTTATGCGCCTCCTAGACCAATCCCTACAATTTAGGAGTCACTAGGAGTGCCGACACCAACCTCCTTCGGTTGTTGGCAGTTGGTGACTAGTCAAGCTAAGTTATGCTCCAGTTACATTCAATTAGATGTCCTCCAGTTTAGTTAGCGCCAGTCTTGCATGGCTACATGTGGGCAGGCGCCTATTCTCACCTACCACATCAGTTAGACTATTTTTACTGATTATAACTGATTGAGAGACTGAATTAGACAACTCGAGTTGATCTAGTGAACTCCAATAGTGATTTAGACACTTCTAGTTAGCCATGTAGGCAGATTGAGTTGTTAGATTTGAATCATATCCACATGATTCAAATTCTCCTTTATGTAACACTGTTGTATACTGCTGGGATTAATGAAGTTTATACTATAATTATACTGAGTTATTCTTATCCATTTCCTATGAAATTTGTCTTGTTCAATGTATATTATTCATTCCTTTACACTGCATAATAATTCAATCTAATTGCACTCATTGCTTGAAGATCAAATGGCACAATAATTCAAACAATCTATTGAAACCCTAATCCTAACTACCATAACTATCTAATCAAATGATGAGATTGATTAGATCCTAAGATTCTCATTAATTGCACAATATAAACTCACTTTTATTTAATAAAGTGCATTGTTACGCTGCACCTGTACCCAACGCACCTTCAGGTGTACCCCATGGAAAGAGGGCCAATTTTTTCGACCAGGAGGGGTGTTATCAAGCAATGGTGGTCATGGTTGGGCCCTTTGGTCATCCTTCAGGGGTACTATGGCTTAATGGCACTGCTGACTTCCCTTTATTGGGGTTTTTAACCTTGGGGTTGGTGTTCGGGGCCCCTAGGGTTGACCACTGGGTCTCATGGCTCCATATCCTGCTTGTATGCTCTGGAGGCCCCTACTTCAAAAATCAAACACTCGTCTTCATTTGCAGCCACTTTGGACACCCTCCTGGCCCTTCAGTTAGTGGGTCCTTGCTCTCCCTGGCCTTATTTCCTCAGAGGAAAGCCACCCTACATGCCAGGCCTTTTCATGCTTTGAGGAGGGCGTTGAGGGATTTTACAACATTCTAGGGGTTAGATGGGGTATAACGCCCTCCCTCCAGCTCACTCCAGCCTTTCGTTCAGAATGATTCGCTTATTTGAGCATGTTTTGGCACCTCGGGATACAAATACCCCAGGTAACCTACCTTAAGCCTACCTTAGGCTATATTTTATTATTATTTTCTTTTAATTTTAAGTTGACATTTTATAATTTCAAATTGACTTATTTTAAGGCATGTAGGCCTGGATATTTTAAAAAGTGAATGTGAGATCATATAAATAGATCTCCTCACTTTCATATTAAAGACAAAACTTTTGGGATAAAGCACTATGTTACTTTTCTACCCTTCTAAGGCTCTTTGGATGTGATGTGCTCCTCTTGAGGAAGGGATTTTTCTAGGTTTGATGATCAATGCTTGGAGTTTTTTTGGTTCAACACTTTTGCTAAGGTGATGCTAGATTTGTTTGCTTAACACATGCACAAGGAGTTATCTAGGATTTGCATTTTAATCTCTCTTTGCTACTTGTTGATGAATGATGTATGTTTATGGATTGAATGGTAGCCTTTAGGGTTGCATTTTGTATTGACTAGATCTTTGTCAACCTTAGGCACCTTGGTTGTGGAAATACGTCCATTTATGAGTACTTCTAGGGTTAGAACTTTAGGGCTCTAGGGGTTAGTTGTAAACCTAGGTTAATCTTCTCTAGAGGCTAGTTATTTACTCCCTAGATGCCCTAGTTTAGGGTAGGATTGTGCTAGGGTTTTGCTCCCTAGGTCTCAAACCTCCCTCTTTTCCAAAACCTAGTCAATAGGGTTAGATAGATTGCATTTTGCATTTGTAAATTTGCATTCTTATGGTAAAATTAAGGTTATAATTGGGCCCGCATTTTTATGTTGAAAACCCTAAAAAAAAAAAAAAAAAAAATTGCATTGTTTGGCCTCCCTAAATTTCGGCCACTTTCCCTATAAATTCGCCTTGGCCTCTAAATCCCTGAAAACCCTAAGGCGAAATTATAGGGAACCCTACTTGCAAAAATCTCAAAATCTGCCCTAAAAGCCCTAGTTGCCTGTTACCCTCGCTGCTGCCCTTTACAGTAGCAGCACTCCCATTTACCTAAACTTTGTCCTTACATCAACACCTGTGTACAAATAAACCAACAAAGAGTTAGAATGTTTCATATGCTATTTATGTTTGTCACTAAATGAAACACTAATTAGGACTTGTCACATTACATGCACAGATTTGGTTAATGAGGGCTGTTATGATTATTGCAAATCTCTGTTAGAATGTCATAAATGAATAGTCTGTTTTGTATCCTTGTATCTTCTCGCACTCAGCCTACACGTGAACATTGATGTCAGTATTTCAAAGTACAAATACTCTTATGATTAATGAAGGAAACTATTAATACTTGGATGCTGCTATGAATTGTACATGATTGTGATAAAATTACTAAATATTTATTGCTGCTATACTAACTCTTTTCTGCTGGTATATACAACATTCTTACATAGTGCAACTAAGTACCCCCACGAATGAGAATTGATACATGAATGATGCAAATATGTGCACTGCTGCTATAGAGTGTGATGACTGAATGTACATGTTAACATATTGCTGCTAACTATTAGTGACTGAAACATACTCTTGTACAATTGCTTCTACACATTGTCTATGATTTCAATACTGATAAGTTGTCTTCATACTGATAACGTGTTAAAACATGGTCTTTGTCGTGACCCTGAGTAGAGGACTGAAATATTGTTGCTTTATGAATACTTGTTGTTGTTCATCTACTTCACTTGGCCAGTGCTGATATAAATACGAAACGTGGTGTGAAGACTGAATACATGTACTGCTGTACTTATGATAAATGCTTATATTTGAGTGACATTTGCCTATTGTTGGGCCGATATACTACTGCATTAATAACTACACTGACATTATTTCTCAACCACAATCAACATAACACTCCCAATCTTATGATTTGACTCCATTAGGCACTGATCTCTAACAATCGCGAAAGAGAACACTTCGTCTTAGTGTCTTTGCAAGGTCAAATAGGGCTCTCCCCTAGGAGGTCTCGACTTCCGAAGTAGTTGGGAACAAGTGGCTAAGGTGACAGTGGTCACTTTCCCTTATATGCTTACCGGTGGATTACGCTGCCATCCAAATACACTAAGATCCAATATATTATTAGAAATGCTGCTATGTGCAAGATGTAGTCACAAGTATGACCGAGGAATAACTTGCCTATGTTACTGCCTTCCAAATGAATAAAAAGCTTGCCAGTAGCTATTGAAATATCTTTGTGCCTAGACAACATCAACAGTATGGTGTATTCTCCTAGATTCGTAGGGCGGGTTTTTTTGCCTAAATCTGCCCAGCGTCATAAGATTCCAGACTTGTTTCACATGAGCAGTGTCCAGTATGAAGTTGAATTGACATCACATGAGTTACCAGTTCTTCCATGAACGAAGAGTTACCAGTTCTCATGCAAATTCAAATTCATGGCTAAGGACATTTTGAGGCAGCTTCGGCTCAACCTCAAGATCAACATGCAGAACTCTTCATGGTTGTCGCTACCCTGGGTTATGGTGGCTTTGTTCTTTCTAGTATTCAGTTGATGATTCCTTTTTCACAACATTCTGGATCGTGTATCACCTTTTAGAGTTTTTCAGTTGAGGAAGTAAGCCCAGAAATGAAAGGTTGATTATTAAAGGTTATGATGTGGCCTAGATCTACAGCAGGTAACCCATGATTTTGCAGCTCCAGAGACCTGCATACTTCTTGTTCTAGAACCCACAAGCGTGCAGTTTATGAAGAAATCGTATAATTTATCAATACCATCCTCATGCATAAGCTGTAGCATGAACTTGATCTCAATAGAAACCGCAACGAATGCGCAGAATCATAACCCACAAAGAAGGTTACTGGCTATACATGTGCCCTCCAATCTGCAGCAAATTAAGACAAGAACTATTATAATTTTGATTCCACTGTAATGGATTCTTTCTGCTGTCTTATGGGTTAAATCGTTGACTGAATGAACTCTCGTCTTGATTGCAGAGGTTGGAGTTAAGTCTGGTTCTTGAATGATTAAACAAAGATATAAGTTTGGAATTTTCCCTTGGTTGAGATTGACATGTTGTTGAGTGGTCGGTAGCCACATCACCTTGAAATCATGGAGCTGTTTAACACTGAATCGTGGAAGCATGCCATCGATTATGGGCTGGCTAATCAAAGATTTAGTTGAATTACCATGTGGGTCACGCTTCATGAGACGACGTTGGCATATGGAGTGAATTCTTGGGGCCATCCCCTTTTATATAGACCCGGTTTTCTTTGTAAGTGCCCATTTCATAGAGTTACGTCCATTTTCGTGGAGTCTCCATTGGAATGGGCAGTTACTTTTAAGATGATGTGGACCTATTCCTTGTTTTCATTCGTTGGGTACCTTTTCATTCATGTGCTCGCAAGTTACTTTTTAACAAGTTATGGTTTTAATATTTTATTTGAGAAAATTAGTTAGCCTTTTAGCCTTTGGAAGTGTTTTGATGTGCACTTTAAAATTGGTTAAAGAGGGGTTATAATTGAGAAGATAAAGTGGATTGATCCTCTTTTTGGGTGTTTGTCAAGGAAGTTAAAGAAAAATATTTATTTATTCCTCAAGGGAGTGAAAAGAGGGCCTTTGTACCTTGCATTGTAATTATGACTTTGACAATTCTTTTATGAACTCGTTAGAAATTAGTTAGAAAGTTGTTAAGAGGTTAGGGTTTCAACAATATTTTATTGTAAAGTGCATTGAGCTACAACCTATATAAGGGATGGTTTTCCCACTCATTCATCATGGTTGGATAATGAGAACGTTTTTCACTTTAAAGCATAAACATTATATCTTATGGAGCAATTGAAGTTCAAGGGTTTTCTTCTCCAATTGTAAGCAGTTTTTGATTCCCATCTTTAATGTTGCTAATGATGTATGGAATAACTAGAACATGTTATTAGGGCCATAGAAGGACAATCTTGTCACATTGGAAGGATTCTGAGAGAAGTTTCGTCCATTTCTTTGTTGTTTTATGCATGAGTATTACATGGTTCCTTGTTACCGTGCAAACTAGCGCATGTAGTTAAAGCCCCAAAGATTGCTACTAGTTCACAATTACCTGAGAGGTTATCCATTGTCACCACATTAACTACCTCTATACATTTCTGATTGGCTCTTCCCCAACTTGAAAGGGTGTCTCTAGATAGGATTGCTAGCTAGGCTATGGCAATGAGGGCACAATGTGATTTGGAAGAAATAGCCTTAGCAAAACGAGGTTGTTGTTTTTAAGGTTTTTTGAATAAGTGATGGGAGACTGAGGAGATCGGTGCCAATATCCAACTAGGGCAATGGAGTCAAAGTTGAATCAAATGACAAGTGAGGTCAAGAAGAATGCCCTTCAAGAATTCGTCTATTTCCTTCAACGGTTAGGGGTTGGGACACACTAGTCACATCACCTAATTGAGGATAAACAATAAGACTTCAAGGTCTACAAGAGGGAGCTCCAATGGGGTAAGTCCCTTAGCCAGCACAAGATCAATTGTGGAGAAGATAAATACCTAGAAACCCTTGCTCAAGAGCCAAAATGCATATCTAGACTAGGTTTAAAATACTCACCCTAACCAACAAAGGAGAATGTGCAAGCCAATAGCCTTGATCAATCATGAGATGTTTGTAGAATGACTTGAATTTTCCAGCATTAATCCCTGAGCACAATATGTAATGTCCTCTTCTGCTTAGGCATTGAGGACCAACCCGCTAACCTATGTGTTTCCGGTAGGTTCAAGCGGGTACTGACAGTTAGGGAATCAACGGAAGACTGATGCCATATACAGAAGATCTAGGGCATCAATATTATATCAGCATTGGGTCGAAGAGGGCCACCATAGCCAAAGGCCACCTGCATGCATGACATCTAAGCATTAAGTCTCGATGCGCACTCGATTAAGTCTCCATGCGCATGCATGCAAGTCAACTGCAAATTAGAAGTTAAAGTGACCTAATTAGGTCAAAAGTGAGGGTTTTTGCAGTTGAAAGTTATAAGAGAAAGATAAAGTGAATGGAGAAGACACTTAGGTGATTATTGATTTGTGGAGTCGAATTGGAGAGCTCGGCGAGCTAAGTTGGGGTTGAGTGCATGCTCAGCTAACTGGTGTATTTCGGCAGCGAAATCTATCTTCCCTAGTTCATCATCAGGTTGGATCATCCAGGTTCAACACTAGTTCATCATCAGGTTACAGTCAGCAGTTATTTCGGGAGGTTGATTATTCATCTAGGTAAAAACCAAAGCAATTCGTTTTCTTATCTACAGGGGTCAGAACTTCTGCATGCTACTTCTATTCATCTCAGAGCACCTTCATTACCCTTCCCCTGGAAGAAGGGTCGTTCAGCTTGAGTATCAAGCAAGTTATCAGCAGTGACCCCTTTATGGAAGACGTTATTCTGCATGGGTGAATTGATTTGAGGAGGACATTCACGTTTTGGGCTATTGAGCCACCGTTTCTTTTGCATGCCACATCCATCACCGTCAGAGGGGTACTATAACCCTATTGCACCTCATCCGGGCCTTCAACAACGGCTTATTTATTATTCCGGAGCATCTACAGCTTGAGAGGAGGGCGCATTCACCTGTAGAGGACGGTTTGGTTTATCTCCCTATTCCTCTGTCAGAATCCTTGCATGCATGGGCCATCTTCTTCACCATCAACAGATCTATATACTAGTATGTACATGCATTGACTTCTCCTATTTTATAGCATCTCAGTATTTTCTAGGGCATAGATCTGCATGCAACTGCATGCATGCAAAGATCGGGGTTTGCTTTCCTATTTTATTGAGGCATAAGTCTATTAGTCATCTACAGTACACACATAAAAAGAAAAATACCAGTTTGGGATATTACACAATAATAGAACCAAGAAGAAGAAGCTTCAAGATTTGACAACACTTTCACCACATAGAAAGAACCCTTAACACCATAGATTGCACAAAAAAAAGATATATCGATGCAGCTCCAAAAGAGATATAGCTCTCAAAGTCCAACCAAGAAAATGAATGAGGAAGTGCCTCTTTATTTATAAGAAAGGCTACAACTTCCTTATACAATACAATATTCATTATTTCCTTAATTTTAGCCTAATGTGAGGTAAAACAATACAAAAGCCCCACTACAAGCAACTAAATATTAACAACACAATAAAATATGGTGGTCAACACCACTTATACAATGATGAGATACTTGGGGCCCTTAACATAGGGGGAAATGCTCCAACAAGCAAGGATGAAATGGTGGGATGATGCCACGTGGCCTCCAAAGGCCCTTCCAAGAAGAAAAATGCTCCAAGCTATGTCCACAAGACCATCTTCAAGCTTCCTCCAAGCAGGGACCCACCAACTTCCATAAGCAACTAAATGGTGTCCACGTTAGCCACCAAAGGCTTCCTCCAAGGTTATTTGCTCACCAGGAAAGGCCCTAAGGGTATTTGAGACCCTCTATGTGTCCACATACCACCAAGAAGAAAAACAAACTTCCTTCAAAGTGGTTAGATCTACTTCTTCTTTTCTTACAATAAAATAATGATTTTCCCTTTTTTAACTAACTCATAAAGGAACAAGTGATGGTCGATTCCACAATGAAACCTCTAAAAGAGGTTATTCTTCAAAAGTACTTTGACCATCGACACCTTTTAAGGCTCCAAAGCCAACGCTAAACAAAAGTGAACAAGTCCTATGCTAGGGTGCAACCAACTTTGAGACACTACGATCATTAAATGTCATAAATATTTTACTTACGAAGGCCCGCATGGTGGCCCGTGTTCTCCATATGGTTTTCCCCAAAAATGCAATATTCCTTCCCTCAAAGCAAGAGACTTCCAAGATCGATCCAACTCCAAGTATGCTACACTTGCCTATGAACTAAACTGACATGTGGATGTTCCATATGATTGACATAACTCTTAGCCCATGTCCAAATCGACTCACAACAAAAGCAGTGAACAACTCTCAGGCAATGAATTTACTTATGCAAAGAATGTATGCTGGCATCGACGAGTAAGAAGATACGATTGTCGCCTTAACTGTGATTTGCTCCAGAAATTGAAGCTAGTGAATTGGATTGATGCCCTCGGTCTCAGATACAAATCAGCGCAAGCAAGAAGTTTAACAAATTAGCTGAAGTGACACGGGAAAGAATGCTCTCCATCTATCTTATGTGGAGATGGAAACGAGTGCCACTACCCCCATGTGGAATTTGAATGATCCATAATTTTGGAGAGATTGGTCCAGCTCTAGTGATATAAAACAATTTCTGTGACCTCCTTTATGAAGGAAATATGCCTAATCACATAGAACATAGCCCCTTCAAAATTGTCTATCCAACGATACCGACTATTGGTTGCAATTATGCAGAGTAGACCAAACATGGTTTTGTATCTAATTTTGAGCTATGATTTGTGGAGGAAAAACATGCCATAAGACACTAGAAATCTGGGCCGTGCAAAAATTGTGATTTGCTCCATAAATCGACGCTAGTGAATTGGATCGATGCCCCAGGTCTCAGATACAGGGCAAGCAAAAAGCTTAACAAATTAGCTGAAGCGACACCAGAAAGAATGCTCTCCATCAATCTTATGTGCAGATGGAAACGAGTGCCAATACTCCCCTTTGGAATTTGAATGATCCATGACTTTGGGGAGATCAATCCAGCTTTAGTGATATAAAATAATTTCTGTGACCTCCTTTATGAAGGAAATATGCCCAGTCACATAGAAACGCGACCCCTTCAAAATTGACTATCCAACAATACCAGCTATTGAATGCAATTATGCCACGTAGAGTAAACACGGTTTTGTTTCCAATTTTGAGCTATGATTTGTGGAGGAAAAACATGCCATAAGACACTACAAATCTGGGTTGTGCAACAACCATCATTACTCTTCATTTTCTCAGAGTGACATATAGGAAAAAGGGTTCGTTGTTTTACTTCTATCATCCAACCCAAGATGGTCCTCACTCAGGTCCCAGATATTTTCAAATTTTGAAGGTAACCTTGTTCTTTGATGCAGATTCTGCCCACCAACTTGATTTAGAAAGACTGTCTTCTCATATTGGAGTGTTGTTGATTCACTTCAAATGCTGGTTAGTGCATATATCACTTGAAATACATATAGATATGAAATGCTAACTCCTCCAGGTGATTGTGTCCTGAATATGTTGAGGGATTTATCACGTTGATGAGGGACAACATTCCACCGTTTTTTTAGTGCAGGTTTGAGTATGCTGAAAAATCTTTGAGTGCTGCAGGAGATATCTGGCTTATTTACCCACATGCACAGAATCACCTAAAACTGTTCATACCTGATTATCTTCTTACTGCTGTCTTGAAGTAAATCCATTCCTAGGAATGAAGATATTATCTCTGTACTGCCTCATTGATCTTTGCTTTGGGTGGAAGTGCATCAAACTAGAGGCAGAGGTGCTCAAATAATTTTCCTCATTGACCAGGTTCTCTGAATATGAACCTTTATATGACTGCATTTTTCATACCTGTGGAAGGATCTCTGCTACCTGTAGGTGACCGTGGTTGCTATAGGTGACAACCCATTATTGTAAATAACCCTTCTTACTTGCCTAGAAGTGCCATTGCTTGCTGGTTAGGTGCCTAGAATGCTTCATCAAGTTCTCAGGATTGCTTTTAACTGGTTCAAAGTTCTCTCATGAACAGTCTTTTACATTAGTGGACACTCATGTAAAAATGAGTGGTAACAGCTGTCTTAAGGGAAAATTTTAAGCACCCATAAATTTTTAAAGTGTAGAAACTTTGGTGAATCTTACGAATTTCTAAATTTCAAACCATAAAATGTTATTTCAAACCATAAAATGTTGGGGGGTATTTTTGTAAAAAGATTCAAATTTTAAGGATTTTATATAGTTTCTAGACAATTTTGGTGACTTTTAGAGTTGAAAATTGTTATCCCATGGAATTTGGGCAAATCAACTTAGAAAAACATGGAAATTGGTGAATATTTTTTTGGAAAAATGTCGAAAATTAGTCCATGGGCTAAATTTCGCCCCTAAATTTTTGTCTGGCTGGCTCTAATTGTGGGACACTTGAGTGATTTTGCTAATGAGAGCATGTGAGAACCCTAGAATCTCAACAACACACTGTTAGCTCAACTGCCAAATAAAAACAATAAAATTCACAATATGTAATTATGTTATGACACAAAAAATCAAGTGCTCTTTCATGAGCTTATTCATTCTACCTACCTACTCTAATCATGAACTCTAATCATGATAAAATCAACAATCAAGTGAAATCATATAGCCAATGACACCACCCTAGGGCTTCTTCCTTTGTCTTTGACAACGATCCAAGACAAAATCACATTAACAATAAACCAAATACATGCCATTATCTTCATTTGAATGGGGTGGAACAATAGAAGAAGTCTACAACTTGATTGTCTTTAGACCCTTGCCAAGGAGAAGGGCTCCTTTCACAAGCCCCCTCTATCCAAGCTTGGATAGACCTCACCTACAAGTCACCACCATCATAGATCTTCTCTTTGAACTCTGTTCGCTTCCCCAAATCATGATCAAAACCAGCAGGAAGCCCTAAAAAATATGGCTGGAAATTAGGCCCCAAATCTGCCCTAGGAGAGGACACATTTTGCTGCTCTAACCCTGCAACAGAACCACCTTATAACTGTCCATACCTGATTATCTTCTTATCGTTGTCTTGAAGTAAAGCCATTCCTAGGAAATGAAGATATTATCTTTTTACTACCTCAATGATCTCTGCTTTGGCTGGAAGTGCATCAAAATAGAGGCAAAGGTGCTCAAATGATTTTCCTCATCGACCTTCTCTGAATATGAACCTTTATATGACTTCCTTTTTCATACTTGTAGAAGGATCTGTGCTACCTGTTATCACGAATCTTGTAGTTTCCATGTGAGGTGATCTTATTTAGGACGACAAAGGAAAGGTAACTAAAGTCGCGACCTACGATATCCAAGACCTCTGAAAGAACTCAGATGCCACGCTAGTCAAGGGTATCGGCACTTCGGACTCGGTGAAAATACTAAGCCTAAGGGGCATCCCTATGACCAAGATCCCTAAAAACGAGGAATGAAAGCAAATAATCCAAGGGAACTTGATTATATCTCTTAGTATTATAGTTAATTAGAGTTTTGCATGGTTACTAAGAGATTTCGAGTGTCCATATGAAAAGCCCCAATTTACCCTAGGGTTTTAATCATGGAAAATTGGATCTAGGGGTAAACAATGAAATTAAGGGAAATTGGACATTCGGATCGATTGCTAGGTGTAAGATAAGGCGATTGGAAGTGAAACTAGCAATACCAACTTTGCAAAACTGAAGATACCCACTTCTTCCAAGGAGGGTGTCTTCCCCTAGAGGAATGGCAAGTGCGTTAGATGGGCAAATGGAGTCCAATGGTCACGAAAATTTAAACTAAGGGGTTTTAATTTATTTCCAAGGTGGGTTTTAAGTTTTAAAGCCAACC
Organism: Pseudotsuga menziesii; assembly: GCA_001517045.1. NCBI lineage: Eukaryota > Viridiplantae > Streptophyta > Pinopsida > Pinales > Pinaceae > Pseudotsuga > Pseudotsuga menziesii. Next base: position 75,237 of record LPNX010306451.1, on the reverse strand, counting down.
GCAAACTATAACCTACTAAACTAAAATCGAGGGTTTTAAAAATGAGAGTTTCACCAGAGAATCTTATAACTAATGGAATAGAAATTTAAAACAATAGATTATGAGTAAATCTTACCCGTAAAATCTTGTAGATGCATTGCAAATGATGATTTATCTTTTCTCAATCAATTTGATGCGATTTTGACGAATCACCAAGTCGAAACGATTTGCGCAAGTGAGGTAGCGCGCCCCTCTCCCCTGCACAGTCAAATTATTGAAAGTGAGATTTGCTACGCATGAAAAAAGACATTGGAGATGCAAGAAAATCGAAGTGCATATCAAAGATCAAAGATACTATTGAAAATCTCCTTAATTATGAAAACGTCTTCAAGAGAAACGAATTGGGAGATCCACAAAAACGCCCCAAGAGAAAACGCCCTCCTGCATGCAAAACGCTATCTTCCAAAAATATTTGATACCCCAGAAAAATATTTTAAATTCTAAGCAAGATAAATTTTCCAATCATAGACAAGAACATCCCACAAAGAAGATCCAAGAATTTCTGCAAAAATTTCTTTATTCAAATATTCAGAGCCAAGAGTGCAAAATTTCTCGATGGGGTACAATGAGGGGGGTCTCTTCTTTATATAGCTTTTGAGAGACACAAACCCTAGCTTACTTTTTCATCCAACGATTGAGATTAAAACATCATCAACGGTGGAGATCACTTTTACACAGATCAATACATGGATCAATATGACTAAGTCAAGAGGGGGGCAAATTACCTCATAAATCCCATTTTTACAACATGATAAATCATTATTTTTGCAACTTTGACACTTAGGGGACATGGGGGGGTCATTAGGGGGTCCCCCCATACATATTTCTAAAGATACAACTTGATTTACACACTTTTATTTTGGCCATTTTGACCAAGTTCATCCTATGGGGGACATGACCTCCCTAAGAGAGCCAAAATAATAATCCGGAGCATGAAAATGGATGAAAGTGGTGTAGAATTGTCCTAAGAGCCATAATAAATCATCTGGAGAAATTCCCTTGCCATTTTTTGACCCAACAAGCCAAATTGATTTTCTAAGTGAATTTCCTAGTTCATTTTTGGTGGTACATCCTCTGGAAAATAATAAAATGATCATAACTTTGTCCAAGCTGAGAACTGGGGCAAACTGACTGCATCAGATGATCTGGAGACATAGAAGAATGGTATAAGTGACTACTCATACCCCCTGGAACACTGCACTGCTCTAGGAGGACCAAACATACTGCCATTTGTAATAAAATTTGATCATTTGGCTAAAATAAAGTGACAATATTCACTTTTCAGGAGAACTAGGGCCAAACTCTCAAAACTGAAACTACAGTATTGGTCCTAGGCATGTCTGGAACAAATATAGACCATGTTGTATTTTGAGTCATTGCCTTGGGAACCATGCTTTACTTGGTCAAACTGAGTTGACTAGGTCAAAATACCCAAACAGAAGGTGAAAAACTGTATCCATATGATCCTGTAAGTATCTAGGGTAAGAAATGCTCCAATGGTGTATATCAAAACCAAGCTTAAATCAATGTTATTCATAATCATGGTGACAGTAATAATAATAGTAAAAGATATACCTGTGCTTCTAAATAAATCTTGGAACTTTCTGGAAGTCTGCTTGTCCATGCCATACTTACAAAGTATAAAAAATGTGCTATCGCTAGGTGAGGATGGACAACAAAGGCTGAAGCAAAGGGTCATAACTTTAGACTGACTTTGACTTTGTGATCTCTCCAAATAATGACAAGTACACATGACCAAAGTGACATATGCACGACAGATAAACAATAGGGAATGGTGGTGTCTCATAAGTGGATGAGTTGATCTAAAAAGTGTCCATTCAACTTTGACAACATGTCTACAACTCACATTCAAGCTAAAGATCAAGCTCCATGAGGATCTTTTCTAGGACCCTTGCGTTGAGTACACAAGAAACTGTAGTGAAGAGATCTTAGGGGACACTTAGAAGTAGCCGTCTCTTACTCCATCTCACATCAAAACCCGTAGGCTCCGTGAGGAATTAATCATTAAATTTCAATAAGATGGCCAACAGTATTTAGATTTAGCATTTGTTTATCCACTGCTTTGTTTGGTCCTTTAACAATTTCACTTCATAGCCCTTTTTGATTTGTCTAAAAACACAGTTTGCAATTTCATTTGCGGGCTTTGGATTTCATAATATATAGCATATAGCTCATAATGCATGTAATGATGGTAGACATATTGCTTCAAGTTTTAGCTGACAACTTCTCGGGCAACTAGGGGGGATATCCACAGTCAAGACCAAACATCGGGGGCAATCGACCAGAGAGTTTAAGGCTTCAAAACCCAACTCGCCTAAGTTCAGGAACCAACACCAGCGGGTTCTCTTGGCCTAGAAGGATCAAGGCTTTGGCAAGTTTTGTTTCACAACTCAGAGCCGAGACACAAAACAACATGGGATCCATCATGCATAGAGGTCAAAATGGGGAAAGGATCTTCAATCTCACAAGCCTCAAACAATCAAAGTCACAGGATGAGTTTATAATGGATGAAACTAGATGGATGGGCACAAGTGATACATGGAACTAACCTAGCACTAAGGTTTACTATTTGTACAAACATGGCATGAGCAACAGTCTTTACATTGAGTCCCTTGATTAGTCATAACACAGGTTAGAGCATTAGTACATATAAGCATAGGTCACCATAATCATCTAACATGACAATCACAGGTGTTTGACATACATCATAGAGTAGAATCAAACCAAAGAAGCATATACCTGATCTCACCTCATATACCTGTCTCCAACTGATAAGCCCCTCAGTGCAGCAGTATTCCGTATAGGTCGTACAACAACAGGCCGTGCAACTGCTTTGAGAACCATGCCGCACCTTCAAGGTTTTTCTTAGTGAATTTTTGGGTGACTTGATTTTGCCATCTAAGGCATAAATCAAAATTGATGATATTGTAAAAGCTCCATATTTTCTTAATAAAACATCCTCTCATATTGTTGCATCAGTTTTCCCATCTTAGGTTTTGTCCGAGGGTATCTACCTAAAAAGACCGTGCCGTTTCTATTGATGTGATTGATGTTGTGAATGGTTCCAGTTTTATATTCCCCTGCATACTGAAAAGAAGTTCATGTGTGGTTATTTCAGTTAAATTTAAATATACTGTTTAGCCCTAGTTTGAGCTTTAACGGAAAATTTACACAAGCGTGGACATATAGAACCTCTTGATGATTGAGTGTGAGCAGACTGATTAGAAGTGGAAAGCTTCGAGGAGCATGACTCTCAGCTCAAGCTACAGATCAGGAAGAAGGACAACTTCCAGACAAAGCAGTTAAATGGAAGTCATGACTGTTTAGTGACAACAAACAGATGAGGACCTAATATATCCAACTATTTGTGGACACATGACCCATAGGCCTAGAGGATCTCACATAGAGATTGGTGATGGGAAACAGAAGGCTCCATAGGATGTTGGTCTTTCTAGTACATATGCTCGTTTCTTCGATGATTATGGGAAGTAATTGGTTTCTAGAGGCTCCATAGGATGTTGGTCTTTCTAGTACATATGCTCGTTTCTTCGATGATTATGGGAAGTAATTGGTTTCCAGTTAGATGGATTAGAGCATGAGGATGAGAGTTATTTAGTTGATTCCTAAAGAGGTGCACATTCATTCAGTTAGAATTGTACCTCAGGATTCAAAACCTATTGCTGAAGATGATCTCTTGTTCGTGATGATGTATATTGGTGATATATTCCTCACTGAGACAAAGGGAGTTAACCCTTGAGATGAGGATCTTGGACTATTGCATCATTTATTGATGGTGTGGCAGAAACCTGGTGAGGTCTTCCTAGGTTAAGAGAAGAATACAAGTGAGATCCTAAGCAGATCTAGCATGATGACTATTATTGATCTCTCAGATAGGCTGATGGACTAGCTTGTGGATAGCTCAAGAGAGGGAGCATGATGCTCAGATATAGACGAAGCAGGATGCACAGGGAGTAGGACGCTCCAGCACAGAGGGAGGCCTCCCAGACACCTTGTAATGGGATGGGGAGACTAGTCACTTGATACTCTCCCATACAAGTGCATGAATTCAGTTATGTGATTTGTTATTATTTCATTCATTTGCATTTCATGTCTAGCATAGGGAAGGACATAAATGTCTTCCTTGATATATTTGATGCCTCTGTTAGCCGATATGTGTGCAGGTTCTCTGAAGATTCTACAAGAGCACATTAGTACCTGTATGATACAAGATGGGATCGCACTTGACTCCCAGACGCCTTGTGATGGGGTGGGGACACTGGCACTTGATGAGTAGTATTGATGCATCGAGCAAGTGTGCCCCCAATATTGGCCTTAACTTGGCTAGGGGTGAATGGCTCTGGGTGGGACAAAAGCTTCTCTCAGTCATCTTGAGATGGGATGGGGAGATTGGTCCCTAGTTGCATACATTGTCCTTCTAGAGGTTGAGCATCGGGTATTCCTTCAATATTGACCTTTGTGACTTGGCTAGAAGTGAATGAATCTGGGTGGGACAGAAGTTTCTCCCTATCATCCTGAAATTGGATGGGCAGATTGGTCCCTAGTTGCTTGTAGGGCAGTGTCCCAGACACTTTGTGATGTAGTGGGGAGATTGGTTCCATGATTATATCCCTCACTAAGAGGGAAGGACGATAATACAAATATTGTGCATTCTCTCCATCACTTCAAAAGAAGTGAGGAGATCTCTCAGACCTGAAAAGGATGGAGAGGCTGGATGGATGGACCAGGTGAGTCCTATCGGGCTTAATGTTCACTCATGGTTAGTGGTGAATGGCCTTGGTGCAGCCTTGTGCACAAGGTTTGAGATGCTAATGCCTCCAGTATGCAATATAAGGTTAAATGTTCACTCACAGTTAGTGGTGAATGGCCCTAGTGTAGTCTTGCATAGACTCGAGTTGTTGACATAGTTCTCATCCAGACAAACATGCACAACATCAGGCTAAATGCTCAATCACAGTTAGTGGTGAATGGCCTTGGTGTAGTCTTTCTTAGACTGGAGGTGCTAACATAGTTCTCATCCAGAGAGCCATGCACATCATTAGCCTAACTGTTCACTCACAGTTAGTGGTGAATGGCTTTGCTATAGTCTTACTTAGACTCGAGGTGCTATGTATTGGCTAGGAGTGTGAGGCTTCAGATATGGACATTCTCACCAAGTGAGAAGCTTGGTAGTGATGCAAAATCCCTTGCTAAGAGGGAGTGTTGATGTTTCTCCAGGGTTTTGTGTCAACCAGAACTGAGTTCTATGTGAACTCTTGGTGCATATTCCCCGGTTACGCTGCACCTATACCCAACGCACCTTCAGATGTGCCTGTTATCATGAATCTTGTAGTTGCCCCTTGGATTGATCTTATTCAGGATGACAGAGGGGGAAGGCAACTAAAGTCGTGACCTACGGATACCCCAACCCCTAATTTATGGAAAGGTTGTCACACCGGTTAAGATATTCTTCGCTTTATGCCACTAAAGCCCAAGTGACAAAGGGAGAGACCCTGACCTATCCTAGAAGGACAAACCTAAATCTAAATCACCAAATCAAACCCAAATAGAGAATACGTAAGGTGAAAGCTGTAAACCCAAGATTTCAGGATGAAGCGACAATTTAAAGAACACTTGAGTGAAAGATAGTTACGGGTGTCGGGAATGTTACCCGAGTTTAGATAACTTAGTGACTTATGGAATTAGTTAACAGATCTAGGATTTGTGTGTTAACTCAAATGATCAAACCTGAACCCTGGGGGATTTAGATAAAAATTAGGGCAATGTCCAGGATAGGGTTTGATCAGTGAATTAGGGCTTCTAACACACTAGACTTGATGCTTGGATGATAGGTATGTCAGTGTGAAAAATCCAAACAAAACCAAGAAACACCAGAACTCAGAAAATCGCTAACAAGACAGGATGGGCTTTTTTCCTAGGGACCAGTGCCACTTTAAGATGGGCAGATGAAGTTAGAATGTGACGCCTAAGAGAGAGAAGGGGTTATGGGTGATCGCCGTCAAAACCCAGATCGCGAAATTTTGATTTTCGAAGTAAAAAGTGTCTCGGTGATTTTTCCTACTTTCTACAAGAGAGTTTTCGGTAAAGATGGATGATGGACAATGCATGAAAAATAAAATACAGAGAAAGAAGCTGCGAAACTTACCTGGAACCTGTAGATACCTTCATGTATGGCGATGATTGCTTCCTCATAGATCAAATGAGAAATTCAGAGAATATCTTGATGCAAACGCTTTGCCTAGTGACCCTAGTGTCCTTTCTACCTGCCACGCGAAGGGAAAACCAATAAGTAATGACAAATAGATCAGGATTTTCAAATAAGAAGCAAAAGATAAGGAAATGGAGAGTCATGAGGAAGTAATCACTCTCTAATAAAACCAAACTGAAGGATGACGTCAGGGTGAGTCCCCCCACCAATGCACCTCTCTTCAATTCGCCTCCTTAAGCCGCAAATCGAAATGGGTATGAAAAGATACAAGATACTATATCGGAATAACTCAATGCAAGAGAGAAACAGTTTCAACCATCACCACATTTATTCATCTATAGATACACAAGTATTGAATCTTGAAAAAATCTCTTTATTCAGAAGTTCCAGTGCCAGAGCTTATGGTTTATAATGGGGCGGGGGTCTCGTCTTTATATAGCTTTTGAGAGATGCAAACCCTAACTTACTTTTACATCCAACGGCTGAGATTATAACATCATCAACGGTGGAGATCAAATTTACATGGATCAATTTGACTAGATCAAGGGGGGCACACTTTTTTGCCTAATGATGCCTTGTCTAAGCCAAATCATAAGATAACATAAGAAATAACATGATAATACATCCAAGGGGGTCACTAGGGGCTTAATTCTCTCTAGGCCCCATTACAACATCAAATCATAAGATATAACAATCTGATACATCATATGGCCAAGGTGAGGGGGCGCCCCTTAGGGGACGTCCTCCTTGGACGAGCCAAAATAAATAATGCCGAAAAAACTAACGACTGAAATTGGTGAAGAAGTGTCCGGAGAGCCATAACACATCATCTAGATAGATTTCCCTACCATTTCCTTGACCTCACAAGCCAAATCGATTTTCCCTGTGGTTTCCTAGTTCATTTTTTGATTGTACATTTCTGAAAATCATAAAAATCATCATATTTTCCTTTATATTGAGAACTGGGGCAAATTGACTGCACAAGAGTATCTAGAGACATAGAAGAATGATATAAGTGACTATTCATACCCCCTGGAACACTGTGGTGCTCTAGGGTAACCAAAATCACTACAATAATACTATAATCTGACCAATAATAAAGTGATAATAATCACTGATCATGCAATCTGAGGCCAAACTTTGAAAACTGGAACCGTAGTATTGGTCCTGGGCATGTCTGGAGTAAATATAAGCACTATCAAAATTTTAGCCACTGCCTTGGGAACCGTATTTGGCTTGGTCAACTAGGTTGACCATGTCCAAGAGCCCAAACTAAAGGTGAGATGCTGAGTTGAACTGAACCTGCAGGCATCCAAGGCAAGAACTGCTCCAAGATGTATATTAAAACCCAACTTAAATCATGTCATTCTGAATCATGGTGACAATAAATAATAATAATCAATAAGATATACATGTGCCTTTGAGTAATCATTAGATCCTCTGGAAGTCTCTTCTATATGCCATACTTACAAAGTTTAAACAATTTGCTAATGGTGGGTGAAGGTGGAAAACAAGGCTAAGGTAATAGGGGAATGACTTATAGTTGATTTTGACCATATGATCTCTCAGAATGATGACAAGTACACACAACTATAATGACATATGCATGACAGATAAACAATAGGGAATGTTGGTGTCTCACAAGTGGATGAGTTGATCTGAAAAGAGTCCATTCAACTTTAACATGTCTACAACTCACATCCAAGCTAGCAATCAAGCTCCGTGAGGATCTTTTCTAGGACCTTTGTGTTGAGTACATAAGAAACTGTAGTGAAGAGATCCTAGTGCACACTTAGAATTAACTGTCCCTTACTCCATCTCACATCAAAACCTGCAAGCTCCGTGAGGAATTAATCCTTGGATCCTTGGAAGTCTCTTGTATATGCCATACTTACAAAGTTTAAACAATTTGCTAGTGCTGGGTGAAGGTGGAAAACAAGGCTAAGGTAACAGGGGAATGACTTATAGTTGATTTTGACCATATGATCTCTCAGAATGATGACAAGTACACACAACTATAATGACATATGCATGACGAATAAACAATAGGGAATGTTAGTGTCTCACAAGTGGATGAGTTGATCTGAAAAGAGTCCATTCAACTTTAACATGTCTACAACTCACATCCAAGCTAGCAATCAAGCTCCGTGAGGATCTTTTCTAGGACCCTTGTGTTGAGTACATAAGAAACTGTAGGGAAGAGATCCTAGTGCACACTTAGAATTAATTGTCCCTTACTCCATCTCACGTCAAAACCTGCATTCTCCATGAGGATTTAATCATTACATTTCAATAAAATGGTCAGCAGTCTTTAGATTTAGCATTTATTTATCCACTACTTTATATTGTCCTTTCACAATTTCATTTCATAGTCCTTTTTGAGTTGTGTCTAAAGACAATTTGCATTTTTATTTGAGGGCTTGCATTTCTCAGGGTATAACATATAACACATAATGCATGTAATGATGGTTGACATGTTGCTTCCAATTTTAGTTGACACTCTTCGGGCAACTAGGGGGGAATATCCACAGTCAAGACCAAACATTGGGGGCAACCGACCAGAGAGGTCAATGATTCAAAACCCAACTTACCTAAGCTCAGGAACCAAAACCAACGGGTTCAACTGGCCCAGAAGGATCAAGGCTTTGACAAGTTTTGTCGCACAACTAAGAGCCGAGACACAAAACAACACAGGATCCATCATGCCAATCTCATAGGTCTCAGTCAATCATAAGTCATTGGAGGAAAACAGTTATGGATGAACTAGATGGATGGGGACAAGTGATACATGTAACCAACATAGTACCAAGGTTTAAAATTTGTGTAAAGCATGGCATAAGCAATAGGCTTCAACATTAGACTCTTTAATCATTCGCAACACAGGTTTAAGCATTAGTACAAATGTAGTATAAACATAGGTCACCATGATTATCCTAACATAACAAGCTAAGGTGTTTAGCTTACATCAAAGAGCAAAATTCAAACAATGAGCCATATACCTGATCTCACCACATACATGTTTCTATCTAATATGCACATCTGTAACTGTGTGTACCATATTTGCTACTCTACTCGAATGAACTAGGTCACCATCGAAATCATCTCAATGGACAAGGAGATCTTGGTTTTGGCAAGGAAACAATCTGAAACTGTTGCTGAACAAAGGCAGTGGATGGCTCAAAATCTCAATGATCCATGCTATAACCCTATTTGAATGAATAGCTCGAAAAAATAAAGAGATCAATCTGTATGCTGCATCATGGTAGCCCAACTGCAATATATATGTGATAACAGTTCCCCAGGGAGAGAGGCCATCTTTTTCGATTAGGAGGGGTGTTATTCAGCAGTGGTGGTCATGGTCGAGCCTTTGGTCCTTCCTTTAGCAGTACTATGGCTTAATGGCGTTGCTGACTTCCTTTTGTTGAGATTTTTAACCCCGGGATTGGTGTTTGGGCCTCCTAGGGGTTGAGCACTGTGTCACATGACCCCACACCTTGTTTGCTTGCTCTGGTGGCCTTTGCTTCAGCTACGAGACCTCGGTGTCTCTTCACAACCACCCCAGACACCCTACTGGCCCTTCAGCTAGCTGGCGCCTTCTCTCCTAGGTCTCCTTCCTCCGAGGACGTCTCCTTCCTCCCAAGCTGTACATGTTGCTTTGAGGGGGGCGTTGAAGGATTTTACAGCATTTCGGGGTTAGGTGGGGCATGACACCCTCCCTCTAGCTCACTCCATCCTTTTGTTCGGAGTGATTTGCTTGTTTTAGCAATTTTTGGTACGTAGGGGGAAAATACCCTAGTTAGCCTACTATAAGCCTACTTTGGCTATTTTTATATTATTTTATGTTATAATTTGAAGTTGACATTTTATAATTTCAAATTGACTTTTTAAGGCTTGTAGGCCTGAATATTTTGTAAAGTGAGTGTGAGAGACTATAAATTCACCTCTCCTCACTTCATTTTAATATAAGACAAGTGGGATAAAACAATATGCACTTATTTTACCCTATTAGGGCTTTTTGGAAGTGATGCGCCCCTCTTGAGAAAGATGTTTTTCTGGGTTTGATGGCAATTTCTTGAAGTTTCTTTGGTTCAATGCTCTTGCTCTTGGCAATATCTTGAAGGACTGATTTTAACCCAATTTGCATGCATATATCAGATGTACATACAGTCATTGTTTGGGGTATGATCATAGTTTTAAACTCCAATTATTGCAAATGTTTTATGGCTAGTTGTCTTACTTCGTGGGACAGTGAATGAACATTCTAAAACCTTTTTCAGATGTACATACTTCTCACTTTCCTTGAATGAACAGTTTCATAATTAGTCTATATGCATACTGCTGATACACATGGAACACTAATACATGTTGTCACTTGTCATTATAGTATTGTCGGCTGTTATACTACTTTGTTCCATCATACATATGGCTTAGTGGCTTCCATACTGCTGTATGCTTGAAGTTGTTAGTCACATGAATACCTGCTTTAAATGATTACTGCTATCTTCACAACTAACATAAGCAACTGATATTGGAAACATTTACGTTTGGATGACGAATGAGTAATTGGTTATACTTGGATACATGACATTTCATATTTATTACCTAGTTATGTACTTATCAATGACTGAAATTGGTTATTTGCTTATGCTTGGATGAATGCACTGCTGAAGGTGATATGCTAATTGCACTTACATGATTCATATTCATACATATAGGATATTTTCTCCATTCCTTGAATTGACTCCATTAAGGCACTCATCACTGACCTTTCAAAGGGATATATTATTTGGTGTTTTATTGTCCTTATAGATTTGCATTAGGGCTCTCCCCTAGGAGGTTTTGACTACCAAAGAAGTTTGGAGAAGTAGCTAAGGTGATAGTGGTCACTTACTCCTTCATATGCCAGCCGATAACTAGCCCTACTAGTTCATCCGACAACATTCCCCAATGGACTGGATTTAATCGAGGCATGAGTGACTCTTCAATGGACAAGCAGAGTTGTGGAGCTAGTGCATGTTCTTCGATGGACTGGATTGAGCTGAATCACGAAGATTGATTTGTTAACACTTCTTTGTTGATTTTTTTAGCAACATCGAGAGCCATTATCTTAGGAGAATGGGGACACCTGGTCCGGGACTACGGTGTGGACTCAACCTAGAGTTGAGTGATCATTTTGTTGAATGATGATATCTGGTCCTTGACAATGATATGGACCCAGCTCTTCCTTGGGGGGACTCAACCTTGTGTTGAGTGACCATTTTGTTGAATGGTAGACATCTGGTTTGGGACCATGATGTGGACCAGTCTAGTACTAGTAGACTCAACTTTGTTCCAAGTAGCCATTTTTTTGAATGGAGGCACCTAGTCAGTTACCAAGACTCAGCCCGGGGCTGAGGGCCATTCTCCTGGAGAATGGAGGCGCTTGGTCTGTTACCAAGTATTTGACCTAGTGTCAAATTATGCAGCCTATGGCTGATGCACCTGGTCTGTTACCAGGAAGGCACTATAAGCCCTAGACTGGGTCTAGACATGTGTGACACTCTGACCCTTGATCAATGGGCTTTGCAATCTTCTCCAAGGCTTAGCTACCCTTGGTTAAGACACCCTAGGACCCAATCTTGGTGTCACACAGAGTGTGAGATAAAAGCATTAGTAATTCTCTTGGTTTATGATGATGTACTTTGAGTGGTGATGAAAGACCACGTTGACCACATGTGATGACCACAGGGGCAATTGAAAAAGACTAAAGCAAAAGTAAAAAATACATAAAGACCCTTAGTATCACTAAGGTGTAAAAGTGAAAGTGCAAAAAGACCTTTAGTACCACTAAAGGAAAAAGTCAAAATTAGAAAAGAATAAAATATTGTTATTTTGAGATTTCTAATTTTGGTCCACTTATAGGTGACTCAAAGGATATAAAAGAAGATGAATCCATTTCATTATTACACACACACTTGGTCTCATAGGTGCAACTGCTCATTAGAAGATCTCACAGGTTTTGAAGGAGAAGGCTTTTATGATTATGCCCTAGCATGGATGAGTCTAGTTAGGCCATCATCATCATCTATTGAAGAAGAACCCTAAGCCAGGGTTTCATCATCAAATTGCAACAACTGGTTTTTGAGTTAGGGTTTTTACCCTTACCCTTCTTTTCATTTTTCCAGGCAGCCAGCTTCTCTTGGGTAGGTCCTACACATATCCGGGCAGCTCCTACACAGATCTGGGGACCAGGGTTTGTTCACGGGAAACCCTCTTCTTCATGGGCTGCCCTCTTCTCATCCTCTGGGTAGGCCACATAAGGGCTCTGCCTTATCGACACCCTTGGGTAGCCACTAGGAAGACCTGTGAGGGCTGTCGTGGCCATACAGGACCTCCAGGCAGCCTGTGGGCATACCCGTGAGGGTCCTATAGCAGCCCACAGGGCTGCCGAGTTTGTACAGACCCTTGGGCAGCCTACGGGCTAGACCTAGAGGCCTCGACCCTGGGCTGTCTGCCCTCCGGGCAACAGTGAGGCTACACAGCAACCGGATAGAGGTGATCGGGCAGGACCACGGGTAGCATAACAGGCAGATTGGGAAAATCGGGCAACAGTACAGGCAGGTATGGGTAGAGAAGGTACAGGCAGTGGGCAAGAATAGATCTGTGGCAGCCATACAGTCAATTCCGGGCAGCCTACAAATTGTTGAGCAGGAGAGAGAAAAATTAGGGCAACAAAAGCCCTAATTTGTGAAAAAGCCAATTTGGCATTTGTGTAAATTGGATAATTGATCTTCTGAAATTGTGGTTTAACCCTGTTGGGGTTTGTAGAACTTTTTGAAGAATTTCAGTCATCTCATTTACGAGATGAATTACTAATGCTTTTGGGGTTTTTGTCCTTTAAAGATTTCCCCAGTGAAAAACTCTTGTGTACTGTGTGTTGATGTTGTTTTACTATGCTTGTAATTTGTTATCAGTTAGTCTGCAAATTTTTTAAGTATTCATGCTAATGCTAAAATTCAACATTCTCGACGGACTGAGATTGTGTTAGAAGACCTTCCTTATGATATAGAAATGTTTGAAACAACTGTGATGTACATATGAGATCCGGATGTGTTCTAGTATGATAATATTGATGATGCCTCCCGAACTCTTGTGTACTTTTCCTCACTCATTTTTAACACAACTATAAGACAAGTTCGCCCAAGCAAGAAGAGTTCGCTACTGCAGCTAGGAGAGGTGTTTTGTAGGGTTCTCCACTTTGGAGAAGTTTCTCTTTGTTTTCTTGGGGTTTTTGCTACTACTATCTAGATGTACATCGATCTCTATTGGAAGGTGTGAGCTCGGGGGAGACAAATAGTTTTTGTCTATGGTTCGGAGGTGAATTTTTTGTCTTTGTGCTTGGTTATTCTTTTACTGATCCTACAAAATCTAACAACAATGAATGCAATGTAGAGATTTCTTCTCTCTCTTTGCTGTAGTTGTTCTCTTTCCCTTTTCATTTTCTTGGGAATTGTTTTCTCCATTCTCGAATGGGTTTTCATCTTGTACATATTTTCCCCTGCTTTCAATGTGTGTTACTTGCACACTTTCTTCATCCAAATTAGCAGGATTCAACAACAACAATGCATGACGAATATAGTTGGGAAGTTCATCAATGTATTTCATCAAAGTTTTTGAAGTATCGAAAGACACATTCAATTCAAGAGCCTTCTTGATCTAGATGGAGATCGGTGGCCACCCACCTATTCCACTGTCTCAAAACAATTATCCATTGTGGCAGTTTCCTAGTTATTTTTCTATGGCTTTTCGGGTCCCAAACTTACGGGGTTGTTTTGAGGCCCTAAACGACGTTTTTTTGGCGATTCAAGTGACCAAATGGTTGCCTTCGGCGTTTATTTGGCCACAGTCGAAAGTTGTAAATCTTGGATAGATCTTTCCAACGAGCTATCGAATGCCCAAATCGGAGATCGTATGCAAAAGTTATGACCCCGGGAAGTTGATTGTCCAACTTACCACCTTGGGGCCGCAACCTTTATGACAGTTCATCTTCTAGGGTTATGTTTTGGAATTTTGGTTTTCTCGCCCCCGTCCTTATTATAAATAGGCCCCTTTGGCCTCATTTTGTATTCAACTTTGCACGAATGAGCATAGAAATCACATCTCTTCTCAGAGATAGCCACCTCCATTTTAGCTATTGTATTATAGTCTGTTCTATTTCCGCCATTTAATAGAATATGTGTTTACTGTATCTTTGTTATCTTTGCAAAATGTATGTGATTATGATTCTGTATATGTTCTTTCATTTCGTTCACACATAAATCCAGATCAGTGGTATCAGAGCAATCTGCTCTTTGATTGTTTCTCGGCGCATGTCCTCGATGAGGTCCGGGTATAGGGAGTTTGGTCTTGAACTAGTTTCACTTGATCACTCTCGCTGTCCCAAACGGCCTCCCATGGAGGAAGAAAAGAGAGATGACGGAGCAGGAGATCCTATCAAATCGTTGCTTGAGGAAGCCCTCGTGCGACAAAGGAACGAGATGATGGATAATTTCTCCCAAATCCTTCTACGAATGCCGGCAGCGGCAAGTGCATCGTCAACAAGCAGCCGATTTGTGGTTGCAACTCCCTTCAAGGTACAAGTTAACTTTGATATTCCTTTATTTGAAGGCCAGATTGATGTAGACGACCTAGATAATTGGTTGAATGTTCTAGAAGGGTATTTCTCTGTCCACAATTTCTCCGACAGGGAAAATATCACCTTTGCTCTCCTTAAGGCAATCCCCCATGTCCAAAATTGGTGGGGTACTTATTGGGAGCAAAACTCATTAAAGGAGTCTGGAATGTTTGAGACAAATCCCACTTGGGGTTCTTTCGTAGATGCCGTCAAGGAACAATACTACCCTGTGGGAAACTATGATGACCAGTACACCAAATGGACCATCCTGCGTCAAGAGAGGGATCAGACGGTGTTGAAGTACACCAACAATTTTCATAACTTGTGCACAAAGCTAGGTATCAAGGATTTCAAGCAGCACCTAATCCTGAAATATCGCAGTGGTCTATATCAATACATCCGAACTGAGATGGACTTCCTCGACATCTCTTCACTTGGATCCGCCTATCGGTATGCTGTTAAAATCGAGGAGAAATTTCGACAAAAGACCAAGCGAGACTCTGGACCTACGAATCCACCGCAGAAGCAAGGCAAGGGAAACCCTAGCCCGCAGAACACAAGAAAAGGAAATGACAACGAGTCCTTGCCACAAGCAAAGAAGGGGGATGGAAAGACAAAGGACACCGGGAAGTGGTGCGAATTTCATAAAAGCCCTTGGCACAACATTGATGAATGTCGCTCAAAGCAGTCATTGGTGGCTGAGATCAAATCTTTAGAATTAGATCTCGATTTCAATTCCGAACCTAATGCCACAACCACAGACAATGGGAAGCAGATCATTGATGCAGACCCCACTGCCACTGTTTCTACCGCACAAATTCAACTAGAGGAGCTTGAAGAGTTAGAGGCAAAGGAACGCCTCTTCCACTCGCACATGTGGGTGAAGGGAAACCCACTACATTTTGTTGTTGACAGTGGCAGCCAAAAGAATATGATCTTAGCAGAAGTCGTCAAGAGATTGCAGCTTCCGACAACACCACACCCGCAACTCTACAACATCGGTTGGCTAAGCCAAGAATGAGGTATTTGCATTACTCAACAATGCCTCCTACCATATGGCATCAAGCCTTTCAAAGATGAGGTTCTGTGTGATGTGGCCCCACTTGAAGTCTGTGATGTTCTTTTAGGACAACTATATATGTGGAAGCGTCATGCCTTATATGAGTCATGGCCTCGCAGTGTCATTATTACTTTGGGAGGAAAACTCTATTGGATACCAGAGACAGTTGCACCTAACACAGTCTCGCAAGGTAGGAAGATAAGCTCCCACATCAGAAAATTATTCCTCTCCACAATTGTGTCTGAAGGAGAACATCAGATTACCTCCACACCCTCAGCACAGGGTATCTCTGCTCATCAAACACAAGAAGAAAACAGAGTAATTGTTTCCTCATCCATCTGAGTACCTCTACGATGCAAGGCCATGCATTCAAGGTGCTCCTCGAAAAGCAAATCATCCATACAACAATTAAAGCCCTCCCAAGATGCCAAAGAAAAGCAACCTCTTCACTTCAGCAAATGTCACACCAAGAGATCAACTCAACACACAGTTTGAGATATGATACAGGATTTGACGCAATGGAGACCATTGCTTCCTAAGGATGGGGGATTGATTCAGATGGAGATTGGTGGCCACCCACCTATTCCACTGCCTCAAAACAACTGTCCATTGTGGCAGTTTCCTAGTTATTTTTCTACGGTTTTTCGGGTCCCAAACTTTCGGGGTTGTTTTGAGGCCCTAAACGACGTTTTTTGGCTATTCGGGTGGTCATATGGTTGTCTCTGGCATTAGTTTGGCCACACTCAAAAGTTGTAAATCTCGAATAAATCTTTCCAACGAGCTATCGACTGCCCAAATCGGAGATCGTATGCAAAATTCATGACCCCGGGAAGTTGATTGTTCAACTTACCACCTTGAGGCCGCAAACTTTATGACAGTTCATCTTCTAGGGTTATGTTTTGTGACCACTTGTGCAAGCTTGCCTTCTTCATACTATTCTTAATCTCGTGTTACCTTGGCATTAGTATTGATACATTTGAGCAACTAGTTGCATGCATGGTCCTTTCCCTTGTTTGATCATGTTGGATTAAAGGTCAAGTGACCATCTTTATTTGTTGTCCTGTACTCGTGACATGTGTAAGCCACTTGTGCAAGCCTCCCTTCTTTATACTATTCTCAATGTCTTGTCTTGTTACCTTGATATTAGCATTGATACATTTGAGCAATTAGTGTCATAGAAAACTTGTGTAAAAATAACATGTTAGAGATGTTTTTGAGAGTTCCATATAACAAATTTTGGTTTCTTCTTGTTTATAAACAATTTTCATTACATCTCTCTCTATCTCTCTTTCTGTTTTATATTATAAAACAAGTAATCCGAGGGTTGTTTATTTACCAAATTCATTTGGGACTTGTTACCTCTTGAACTTGCACTTCAAGTGGTAGATCACTAAAAACACAAATACAACCCCCAATGGAATTCAAAGAGGCTATCCATTGTCATTATTACCACTCAAACTAGTAGTCTAGGGTTTGTACCGCAATGTGATGCAATAAGCTAGTCACTGGCAAGCATGCGAGAGATCTAAACCCAATGTTACCTCATCTTAGTCTCTCAACTACTTCGAGTAACTCCTAAACCTAGGGCAAAGCCCTATCAAGATACCTGAATCGCCAACAAACAAATACCTTTCTACAACCTTTATGACAGAGATCAATGCCTTTATATGGAGTCAAATAATGAGATATGAAGACTATTAGATCTAATGAGGAGTTAATTTGACCTACTACTTATCTAACACAATAGACAACAAAGATTTGCAACACAATCTCACATTTCCCAATGAATTTAACATAAGCCCAAGGACACCTTAGAAAGGTGCGCCCCTAGTGAGAGAACGATAAGGAGGTCAAGGTGAGGTCACAAATGGTCTCATATGCAAAACACTAGCTAGGGTTTTGAAGATATGACGATTTCATGTTTTCCAATGCAAGTGCTCAAATCTAGACGTCCTTCAAGATTTGTGGATAAATCCACTAGAGCGAAATTGATGCGTGGACCAGATTTAGCAAATTTCTAACTTTAATACAATAAATGCCGAAAAATTGAGTAAAAAAAGATTGACAAGTGAAGAGAATTATGGTTTCATCTCAATCCCTAGGGCTTTGAGAGATCATGGCTAGTGTCCCTCACCTAGCAACCGCAAGGATTCAGTAAGTGAGCCTAACCAAGGAAAATGGAGAAGTCCAATGCCCTAAAAGCAAAAGGAAACCGTAATGCAAGGAGTTTCCTCCAAACAAAATTGACAAAATATTGATAAAAGGCCCTAATTCAGAAAAAAAAATGCAGCAATACACCACCATTCAATCCACAAAGAAGCATTAACTTACCAATATTCACCAAGATATGAGCAAAGAAAGAGATTTGGGTCATTCTTGAGTATGTGTTTAGCAAACAATTCTAGCATCAACCGTAGCATGTGCAAAAAGAAGCCCTAGATCCATCCACCATTCACCATCAAGCAAGAAGAGTCATCCAAGAGTAGTGCACATCACCAAGAGAGCTCATAAAGCAAAAGAAAAAAGTATAATCTCATATTAGAACCCTTGTCTTATGAATTTACAATGTGGAGAGGAGGTTTATTTTTACCTTTATCTCTTGAATATTTAAATTTTGAACCTACAAGCCTAAATAATAAAATAATATTAATTTTAGGGTAAATTCTACAAAATAAAGGAATTTTACCCTAAAATTTACAAAAGTAATAAAGATAACCTAAAATAATCAGAGAAGTGGCTTCACTTAACGAAGTATAGAGCTAGGGGGGATGTCATGCCCCATCTAACCCCAAAGTGTTGAAATTCCCTTAACGCCCCGCCTGAGGAATTGTAGGCTCAATTGGTGCGCAACAGCTACAAGAAGGGTCCCCACTAAGTGGAGGCATCAGAGGAGGGGGCTTTGGAAGCTGGAAAAAGGTCCAAGTGGGTGCAAGGAGGAGATAACAATCCTTTACAAAGCGCAAGCACCTCTACAAGTCAAATAACGAGGATGTGCATGTGCCTCAATGGGTCACCCCCAGAAGCCCCGGAGCACCAATCCATGGGCATAAAGCCTTGCATGGTGGAGATATCCATCACACCAAACCGGTAGTCAACAAAGCCAATAAGCCAAGTACTTCGGAGAGTGAAACCAAGGGAGAAGGCCATGTCCAATCCAGGGGGTAAACAACCCCCAAACCAAATATCCATACAATAAAACCCACTTTGGCTTGTATAACAGAAAACTTTTGACCACTTTCTCTAGCCCCAACCTTGCTGGAACACTGCAACTGCTATGGTGCGTAACAGTCACCACAATAACTCCATTCTCACTTTATGCTGGTTCTCCTTTGGCGCAAGGGGGGATTCCCAAGACAGGGACCATTTGATTACTAAGTCATGCAATGAAGGCTCAATTATAGATGGAGAATTAGACTAAATAAAATAGTGATGTAAGATTTACTTTAGATTAAGTGGAGGGTGTCTTGCTAAGACTAGTGCCAATCCCAAGGTTATGCAATTAAGGAATACAAACAAAGAGGGCTTAGAATGATATGAAGAAAATGTAGTCAAACCATACACCAATGTGCTATGACTAGTCCAAATGGATTTCAGGTCATATGAGAGTGAGTGAAAGCCCTAACAATAGATGCACCTTCACAACCAATGTGTTTAAAGCCAACAAATATGTGCAACCCAATAGTGAAGGAAGGACCGTAACATGATGCTATAAAGAAAATGACCAAGAAAGACAGTCTTCAAAGGAATGGACAACTGAAGCAACAAGTCATATCTTCAATAACAATCTAATAGGATTAAATGAGCCTTGAAAGGAATGGACAACCGAAGCAACAAGTCATCTCTTCAATTACAATCTCATACGATTATATGAGCCATTAATACGTGCCAAATCAAATCTTTTATTATGGCATAAATCTTCCCCAATATCCAAGATTGCGTCAATGGCTAAGGAGGGTTTAGAACATCACTCTAACATGGTACCATGATCATCCCAAAGAAAAGAGATGAAAAGAGTCTCACATATACTGTTTGTACTTTCACTTCCTCCTAAATGATTCTTAACTAGGCTTAGAGGGGTTTTCCATATCAATCAGACAACAACAAAATGAATGAGGGAGTGGCCCTTTAAATAGTCTCTTGCTAAACCTCTCTTACGACGAAATAATATTAGTGGATTTTTAGATCCACAAATATCTCCAATGGATAATAATAAAATATGATATATCTCGATAGAAACACGTAATGGATAATAATAAGAATAATAGTAACCTACTTGACAACTTCACCATAATTTAGGGAATGTTTAGTTACCCAACAGTAGAATAAATCTTCTTAAAGTGTTGGATGACCCTCTTCTTGGGCTCCCTTTTCCAGGGATTTACAAATCATTGGATGCTCTTTAGATCGATGGTTTGCCCTTGGGAATATTAATAAAGTATGCTAACAACCCTTTAGATCTACATTCTCTCCAAGGAGTATCAATTCATTTAAAAGTCTCCCTGAATGTTGGACGACCTCCTTGGAGATGTGCTTTTCCTAGGGGGAAAATACCAAAATAATCACAATCTAATAATTCTCTAGAGATAAAATTTGACTTTATTGTTCTTTCAATGTTTTTTTAATAAGTTGCAGATATTTATATTAAAATACAAAAAAAATTACATGCATAGTGTTTGTGCCATGTGTATCCGCAATGTGAGGGCACTGGCAAAATAACAAAACATCTATCCTGGACTTGCCCTTGATGAGGGAAACCAAGTCTCCCCAAACAAAACTAAAGCAGAAAGTGACTGCAACAGTGTATGACAAACAAACTGAACAAACAAAAAAAAAAACATGGAGAAAATTGAAAAGCCTAGGGCCTTATGACATTTGCCAGGGTTCTTCGACAATGGGGCAAGGCTTGTAGTAGTCATCATCTTCACTGAAGAGAGCAGGTTCTGAATCCAGAGGCGGATCCACTACAGGAGGTGTCGACGACCTTTGTGACGAGTTGTCTATCTGCTCACGTCCCTCTTTGTTTTTCTTGTTTATCCGGGCCGCGTTAAGTGGAGGTTCTTCCATGCGTCATGTTGGCATGGTATCTTGTTGTAGGGGAGTCTCTTTGGGAGGGTCTTGTCCGTGCAGGCTGGGTGAAGACGAAGAGGTTTGCTAAGTTGAGGAGCTATCAGAATTGCTTGAAGGAGAAGGGGAAGGAGCTCTGGCTCTTTCCTTAAGCAGCTAGGCGAGGACATTTTTCATTCAACAGTAGTGGGAAAGTCTTTGCCTCAGGGGTTGCGTCGTGTGGTGATGGGCCACAACTTACACTTCCTAGTCATCCACTGCCTTGCGAACACTGAGGGGGATATAGGCGCCATACCCCATAGAGATGGTGCGTCGCAACGCTACATGGCCTCATGCTCCCCTGGAGTTGCTGCCCTTGCGAGGTGTTGCACAAAGTCGCCACGGCATGGTTGGTGAGTGGACTCTCTGATTCTTGTCCCTGTTTTTCTTTCTGGCCTGAGAGATGGTAGTCCACAATGGAATGGAGTAGGCATAGAAAATGCGAAGAATAATCTTCTGCCAAAACCAAATCCATGCAAGGCGATCGTGTGAGGTGACTTGGTAGCTGAGCCGAGCGCCAACGTCCATTAATATCCTGTGTTGGGAGGAGTGAACCATTAGAGCTTAAAACCTGTGCGAGGTGACCGGTGTACAGAACTGAATGCCGTCCAAGATGGAATACCTGCGCCAAGAGGAGGGTTGCGTAAATACCTGGGAGGCAGCGACAGATGTCGCGGGTGGCATTTAACGTTTTGTCCTGCCTCCTGCCACGTCCCTCCTCGAAACACTCGCATCCGGGGATATCGTTCTTTTAATGTTGGCGATATCATTTTTACTGTGTCTAAGTGTACATCATAATTCTATGCTAATTTGTGCTCGCTGTGTGGATTATGAAGGGCAATGCACACATGTTAATGCCATCTAGTATTTCCATATTTTTCTGAAGTTATTAGTCAAAGGAATGGACAACCAAAGCAACGTGGAAAACTGATTTAGGAGTCAACAGTAACTGTTACAAGGTGGAAAATCTGATTTGTCAACACATTCCCCAATATGTATGAGGGTAAGGTGCAACATATGGTTGAAATACATCACTGTTTCTATTTTGCAGAGTGAACATAATAGTTTGAAATGAAGAGATCAACTCCAAGAAAAAGGAAGAAATCACTTATAAACATAACAATAAGGTTTAAATGGTAATCATTATTTTTTACACAAGTCGGCATATCCATGCTCATATGAATATGAAGTATCAAAATACAAATGGGACCCTTGAAAATCATGACAATGGTCTTGGTTAGAACACATTTGGGACCACGGAAAAGAATGACTAATACATTAATACATCAAGACATCTCTTAAACGCCTCCTCTTAGGGTCTTTTATGCTGTGTGTTATATTAACCGACTCCTACAATAGCTGGAACGCCTCCATTGAATGTTCCCTTCTTCCTTAAAAATATGCTTCCTAAAGCATCATTGGACCCTTTCTATGGTGAGTGCACCGTTGAGGTTGCTGACTTGGTCAAGGGGAATGCCACACTTTGCCTCCATGAGAATTCTGCCTAGAAATTTTCCATGATATCCTCAAAAGACTCCCTGTAAAGTAGATATAAAGGTGGACTCAAAATGTGGATCTCATAGATGTACATGTCATCAATGGGAATGATTGTTATTACAACCCCAAAAGCTAGGGAGCTCCTCAAATATGCTCTTTTGATCAAATGTTTATCTAAGACAACTCGTTAAGTAGCCTTGCTTCAATTCACTGTCTTCATTAGCCAAACCATTCCATAGGTTCAAGAATTTCAGAAAAAACAACTGAAAGCTTCTCCATGGTGGTTAATCAACTCAAATGTTGTTTGACACTGTAATGACCTGTAGAATCAGCTACAAACCTCGATGTAACTGCTGCTAATCTAGTGTTGTTACTGCAGGCCACCTGACCGCTGGTTTTACTCATTCAATTTTTGCCCAATTACTTCTCCATGAACAACATCTATGATGCAATCTGGATCAATCACTGAGAACAGAAATCTGCTTTGATGTTTCAAATTCAGTTCCAATCGCTCTTCAACCGTAGTCATTGCATACTCAATATTATACTTATTTTTGCTCCCTGATTAATTATTATCCCAGTATCTGTGGAAACAAAAGTAAGCTCAAGACAGCCAACTGCCACATCTAGATCCTTTGGT
Organism: Pseudotsuga menziesii; assembly: GCA_001517045.1. Lineage (NCBI taxonomy): Eukaryota > Viridiplantae > Streptophyta > Pinopsida > Pinales > Pinaceae > Pseudotsuga > Pseudotsuga menziesii. The sequence goes on along the minus strand of LPNX010306451.1, from coordinate 51,998 downwards.
TGTGCTCCAATGACAATTGGTTTTGAATCTTTATATTGCTCTGATAGCAGAGGTACCTTATTTTTAAAACCACAAGTTACAAGCTCTTCTTCAATTTGCTGCCAGGCATTTGATTACACATTTACACCATCATAGACATCCAACATTTACACCATCGTAGCTGCTTGAGCAGACCTCACTTTGTCTACTTTGAAGAGATCATGTAATTGCATTTATAATTTTCGTATGACCAAAAATTGTCTTTGGTGGTTTATCAGGATCAGTTGCAGACAGTAAGATGACCACACCACCGAGAGAAACAATAATTAGATGGTCGTTTAACCAAAGGCATTTAACTAGCATGTCATCAGCTCTTCCTTGGTTTGCAAAACCCAATGTTTTCTTCACCATTTCGTCCAGTTTCACTAATCTTCCATATTTTTAGTAGACTTGTCTACAGACACTCTAAGTTGTCATGTTTCCAGTTGTCTCTCTAAGTAGACTTGTCTAGAGACACTCTGGGCTAGACTGCAAGTTGTCATGTTTCCAGTTGTCGATGAACCTTTCTTATCAACATCATTCTTTGGCATAGGTTTTGTGGATTACCTTACCATTCTTAGGAGCAAGCTTGTTTTCAGGTTCAGCCAGAGCTTCTAATTCATTACTCAGATCGATCCATTAACCTTGTTGCAAAAAGAGCTGCAACTTTGATATATGTTGTGATAATCTACACTTCTCATGCTTGAAATAACCGCCAAGCTTCAATTTGCTAGTGGGGGTATGTGTGCATAATAGATGCTTCTAAGTTCGTAACCTCCAGCGGATCAAGTACAGTTTATAACCTTTGTCAAGCTCAAAATTGGAAGATCAGAAGTCATGGATGATTGAGTATTTTAATTACCATATCACAGGGACTTGTATGTCAGTGAGAATGTGTCACAATTGCTGAGGAAATCCAGCTCCTTGAACAGAATTGATCTTGGTTTTTCAAATCTTTGTCACTGCTGAAATTAATTCCTTAAATTGTTGATGCAATAACACCCGGTCTCCTAAAGCTCATTGTATTTGAGCAGGGCAGAAAATAGTATGAATGGAACTTGGTACTCTCCATCAACCTCATGAGTGAACCAATGCTGCATTCACTTGTCTTTAGATTTTTATAGTAAGAAACCAGTATCACTATTGTAACATATCCTATATAAAAACAACAATACATTTTCAAGAATGTCTAATATTGTGGTGGAATCTATATGTTGTAGAAGTAAACAATGTAATGGAAATTGCAGTTTCCTTCTTCAATGCACTATAGGGTTAACCACCTACTAAATGTAGTCCCTATCCAAGATATAATCTCTAGAAGGGATGCTTCACATTTGAAATTGCTTAAATGTGGTTAATTTAATCGGTGGAATTCCTGTGTTTGCCAATGATGTTGTTTTCCTTATTATTAGGCTATGATGGATACTGGACTGCCAGTTTAGCTTTTCTTCAGATTAACACTTGGGGGTTTGTATTTAGCTTTGTTTATCTTTTCTTCAGACTAATATTTGGGGTCTGTACTTTGTTCTATTCTGTTGATGATAAAGCACAATTTTATATTAACTGTGTTCTATTTCATCTATGGTTTGCGGCTTTGTATCAGTTTAAATGAGCTAGACAATGAAGCTCTTGCTTTACTCCTTTATCACATTAAGGCTCGTACCTATTTTGTGATCTATGTTTTGCAAGGATCTATCACAATCCACAAAATAAAGATGCAAACCATTCTTGTTTGCAAAAGGTACTACAGTTTTCGGCTTCCAGGGAAGTTTATGGCATGAAACTACGTATAATTTAGCTGGAGCTGGGCCATTAAAAATAATCTTCTGGGAAACAAATATCTATGGGTCCAATAGGTATGCTTCTTTTTGTTTTCCATTGATATATAATTGTAGAGTTCATGAATTCTGCTAGCATCTGCTAAAATCCCTCCTCAATGGCCGTTAGATTCACAAAGAACTCCTAGCCATCAACAAAGCAGGAACATTGAAATAAACCTGTACTAATGTTACAACACAGAAGTCTTTGGCGTTGAATAGACATTTCAGTCCTAAACTTCTCCATGGTGGCTAATCAACTCAATTGGTGTTTGATAGTGAAACGACCCGTAGAATCAGCCTGCAAACCTTGTAAATGCTGCTAATTTAGTGTTGTTACTACAGGCCTCCTGACTGCTGGCTTTATTCATCCAATTTGTGCTCATTTACTTCCACATGAAAATCTGTGATGCCATCTGGATTAATCACTGAGATCAGAAAATTTGCTCTGATGTTTCAAATTTAGTTCCAAACTCTCCAACTCAGCCTCAAGCTCTGCTTCAACCATAGTCATTACATACCCAACATCAGTAGTTGACACTAATTTTTGTTCCACGATTAATTATTATCCCAGTATCAATGGAAACAAATGTAAGCTTCAAGGCAGCCAACTGCCACGTCTAGATCCTTCGGTTGTGCTTCAATGTCAATTAGTTCTGAAACTTTATATTGTTCTGATAGCAGAGGTATCTTATTATTATAAACTTGAGTTACAAACTCTCCTTCAATTTGTTGCCAGGAATTTGATTTGGGGTACTATCTTTCCTCTATGCGGCCAGCATAGCCAACTCCAAGAATACATCTAACAATTACACCATCGTAGCTGCTTGAGCGGACCTCACTTTGGCTAACTTGGAAGAGATCATGTAATTTGCATCTATAATTTTCATATAACCAGAAATTGTCTTTGGTGGTTTATCTGGATCAATTGCAGACAGTAAGCTGACCACATTGAAAGAAACGGTAATCAGATGGTCATTTAACGAAAGACAGCCAACTAGCATGTCATCATCTCCTCCTTGGCTTCCAAAAGCCAATGTTTTTTTCATTGTTCATTACCAGTTTCACTAATCTCCCATATTTTTAGCAGACTTGTTTGCAGACACAGTAAGTACCTAACAGAGCTCTTTTTTGTCCAAATATCCGGGCTAGATTGCAAGTTGTTATGTTCCAGCTGTCTAAAAGTCTTTCGTATCAACATCATCCTTTGGCATAGGTTTTGTGGATACCTTACCATTCTTAGCAGCAAGCTTGTTTTCAGGTTCATCCATTGCAGCTGATTTATTACTCAGATCGATCCAATAACTCCAATACTGCTGCAAAATGGCCTACAATAGACCTCTGATTGCTGCAATCACTAATTCATCTTTAAAGCATCAATCTCACCTTGGTACGGCTTGATATCCACTTTTGCTTCCATCTTAAATAAAGGATGGGAAGGGGTAATGGCACTAGAACTTGGCTGCTCTTTCTCAGGCTCTTCCTTGGCTCCTTCTTTGGGTTGCCTTAACCTCTCGTTTTCCCTTCTGATCTGATCTCTAATTTACAGCCTCCAAAAGTCACCATGAGGATTGACATATTGCCAGTGTTCCCCAAGTTTCCAGAACGTGGGAGCATAGGAGCAGGGAGATGTGTGGAGACCACCCCGAAATTTCAGGGAAATTCGGGGGATGGGGACGTCGGGGTCATAAAAATAAAAAATATATAAATCCCAACAATAAAAATTCATCCCATGTAAATTACTAAATATTATATAGTAAATACAAAATTTATCACTATGCAATGTAAATCAGAATTTAATAAATTATAAATCCCAACAATAAAAATTCATCCCATGTAAATTACTAAATATTAAATAGTAAATACAAACTTTATCACTATGCAATGTAAATCAGAATCTAATAAATTAATAATACAAACACGTTACACAATTCATCATGATTGTTTTCAATTTTGTCATCAGACTCTTGATAGTCATTCTGGTTGAAAAATTGAATCAATGATAAACAACTCTTCAACAATTGAAACCTCCCATGATAGCTTGGAGTTGACTGTTGGCAGCATGGAGTTGACTGTTGGTAGCGTTGGTAGCGAGTGGTTTCAAGCTTCAATCTCCCAGCAGTGTCTTCAATCTCCCAGCAGCGACTTCCAACTCACATCCATGGGTGTGGGCTCTCCTCCAATTCATAGGCTTCCATCTCTTCCCATGGTGGCTCACATTCATAGGTGTGGGCTCTCCTCCACAGTAGCTCTTTTTTGAACAGCAGTGCAGTCTCTTGTCATGGTGGCTCAATAAAATTCAACAAAATGATAGAAGGTAGGGTAAGCAAGTAATATGTTTGTTTGTTTTATTTTCTTTTTTAAAGAAAATGACAAAATCAAGGGGTGTCTAGAAGCACCCCATTTTTGGGAAGGAATGCCTAAGCACTATCATTTTTGGGAACAAGCTTCAAAACAAAGGGGTGTGCTCCCCATTGTGTTTCAGCAAGTTTTGGTATTTTGGGGGTGAAGGGAAACGTTTCGGCAGGAGCCCCCAAGATCCCCGAGGCGTGGGGAGCGAGGGGGGCGAGTCCCCGTGTAACATTGCATATTGCGAGAGATATCAATGGCTTTGTAAGTCACTCTTCATATTTGTCCCACAACTCTTCACTGGACCCACACGCCATGGCTAGGATTTGAAGACTTTTTCTTTATTTTGCGAAGTCCTATATCTTGCAATTACCCACAAAACGCCAAAGCAAACTACTTTGATACCAATATTATCTGTAAATTGTTGTGGATATTCTACTAGAACAATTCATCATAATAGATCTTATAACGTTTAAAAAATATATTTTAGATTATGCAAACCTACGTAAATGAAAGAGCAGGCACATAAACACACCATCCACACAATGGACACAAGATTTATGTTGGCAAACCCAATACAGGAGAAAACTCAACTAGAAGGTGAGGCCAATGCTTTTCTCTCACTTTGTTGCAGTCATGAAAATGCAAAAACAAAGGAATGAGCACTCACTATGGAGTTAACTTTAGACATTGGGGCCTGAATGGTTGCTATAGAATCTCCCACCTCTGTTATGGTCTTAAAGTATCACTCCTATATGTTTTGCTTAGCCATGGGACAGATACAATGCTCAAGAATAGAACCCCTTATTCCAATGGCTTTATAGTTAACATAGCCCAATAGTCATCTAAGGTTATTTCTTTTTACTTCCTCGCTATGCTGTTGGGAGCCGGGAGCAGAGCGAAAAACAAAATTTTCAAAAGCTCCCATTTTGGGAGCGTTTCGGGAGCATTTTTGTATAGTATATATTTTAATATATTTTGATGGATTTATATCTAAAAACGTGTAGGATGTTGAATTAGCTTTAGAATACATGGATTAAACCATATAACATCAATCATGTAGTAGTTATAACTTATAACTTTATCGTCAAATGATCAACCATAAAAACTTTTGTAGGAGCTTGGCAAAAAAGGGAGGTACCATAACATTGTCATGAAATGATCAACCTAGTATAGGAAAGGAACGGAGCGCCTTGGGAGCGTTTTGGGAGCAATCTTCCGAAGGAAGCGAGCTTCCGGAGTGGGAGCAAGGGGGTGGAAGGCACTCCCACACATCATAGCTTCCTCAACCATCAATTATTAATTAGATTTGGACTTTCTAGAATATTCATGAAATTCCACACGTGGCTAGCCCCTCTAATTGGAATAATGGGGCTGACGTGGCATCCACTTGTTTACAAATACACCACCTATTACAAGGTTGCCATTTTGACCATTTTCTAAAAATTAAAAAAAAAACTCATAATTTCTGGTCTTGGTTTTTTGCAACATCAATAATTTTGACATTAAATCACTTCAGTTGTAACAACTTTACTTTAGTTTTCATGTAGATTGTTGTGTATTTGACCTCCACCTTCAATTATATTACCCTCTCAAGTACACCTCTTGGTCTTGAGGTGCCTTAGGTTAAGCCATGTGGCAGCATAAGCAGGATCTTCTTCTATTATCTAGGATCCCATAAAAAGACTTGCCAAAGATTTCATGTGAAGGCAAGAATGAAATGGATTTTCAATCAACTATGCAGGGCCTGAAAAAAAAATTCAGTCATGTGAGCAATCTTTCAAATTTCGCTCAGAGTTAATGGATTACATCCTGTAAATCTAATTCACAAGAAACCACATTCCCTGAAATGTGATTTTGGGATCTTATGGAATATGAAAATCTTAAACCCAGAAAAGGGAATTGATTACCAGTATTTGCTGAAGAAATAGTCTCTATCAGCATTAACTTCAAAGTTCAAGCAATTGGGTTCTGATACAAAATTAACTTTCTTCCCAGAACTTAGCTATTAGCACACTAAATCCATCCAATTTAGCCTATTTCACAGCACTTTCATTCCTCAGAAAAAGGGAAACTCCATTTCAATAGTTTTTCATAGATTGCTTCCATATCTCACTAATACCAGTCCCAACATCTCTATTTAAACTGTTCAGATGTTTTGCAATCTCTGGGGCTTCTCTCATTTTCCTTTGAATATAGTGGTCCTCTATTGCGATAACTCACTTGTTCTTGATGCATATCTGGTGCCCAGCTTTTTCAGAATGCCTCGCTAATGCATATTTCTTGATGCGATTGTGCCTGATGTTGGCGCAATGATCTCTGAGCCTAAGCTGATCTGAGCATCTTGTTTCTCCAATATAATGTCTTATGTAAGAACAAGGAATAGCATAGACAACCCTCTGATTTTTAGTAGGGTATTTTGCAAAAGAAACCCTTTCAAAATAGAATAATGGAAGAATGGAGCTTCCCTTCATACTAGAATACTGCAAGTACCTTTTATGCATTAAACTCTTAAAACATTCTATCATGGAATCTAAATGTGCAACCAGAGAATCAATAACTTCTTACCAGAGGACAGCTGCCCGTAACGCCCACCAACTCTTGCTAGAAGCCAGCAGGCACCTCATCATCGAAGATCAGTAAGAGAACAGATTAAAAGATGATGTTTATCACAAGAAATCTGAAATACTTGCCTTCTGACTGCTGCCTTGCTTTGAAGTTCAAGTGAATCGGGAGCTGTTGAATTTGAACTATCTGGACCCCACAATGTGCTCTGCGAATTTAGGCTTGCAAAAGAAGATCATCTTATTGTAACTAATTTGGTGAAGTTCAATGTACAATATTACATCCTTCAAATATAAAGGATAAATTATTTCTGGCCTTCAAGCTTCTAGAATCATGCATTAACCAACTTCTACAAATGATGTCCATGTGCAAACTCTCCAATGATTGGGATTCACTTATTTGAGGCTAAAATCAAAAGTTCTGTAGAAAACTTATCAACTTGTGTGGACCTGTGTTCAAGATAATTTCCAAGAGAAAACGTAGTAAATGTTCCATGTGGAAAATCAATGAAATGCTGAATTCAAGACACAAACTAAAACAACTGATGGATCTAACTACAGACGAGAAATGTATTACTCTTAGGAAACATAAAACAATAACTACACATCACGCACTAATCATCAAAGATCTTGACAGAAATATGAATAGCAGTGCCTGCAAATTGTAAAGAAAACAGTTGGTTCTTTGTGTGTATTTCCTGAACATGAAATAATACAAACTGGGATTTATATATTGCATCAGAAGGCGGAGAGTATCTACAGCCGTTGCACGTGATATAAGAATCCTTCACTGTTTTTTGTTAGTTTGTAAGAGCCTGGAAAAGGTCTCTTCTTTTGCCAAGATTCAAAATGTGCTGATTATCATAATCACAGCATGGGCAATGGCCCTCGGTTGTTACGCTGAGTAAACTAAAAAATGTGGACGGTAAATTATCTAGCCACGAAAAGATTCCAGCAATCATACAACTATCCACAAGGCAAAGATATATTATGTAGTCTCTATCCAAGATATATTCTCTAGAAGGGATGCTTCACATTTGAAATCGCTGCAATTTGGTTAATTTAATTAGTAAAATTTCTGTGTGTTTGTCAATGATGTTGTTTTCCTTATTAATAGGCTATGATGGTTAGATGATGATGGATACTGGACTCTGATTCACACTTGGTGTTTTGCTGTGTTTATCTTTGTTTCAGATTAATATTTGGGGATCTTATTTTGTTCTATTCTATTGATGATAAAGCAAAATTTTATATTAACTTTAGCTGTATTCTATTTCATCAACGGTTTGCAGCTTGGTATCAATCCAAAGGAGCTAGACAAGGAAGCTCTTGGTTTTGTCCTTTATCACCTTGAGGTTCGTACCTATGTTGGGATCCTTTATCACCTTTAGGCTTGCACCTTTGCTGGGATCGATGTTTGCAAGGATCTACCACAATCCTCAAAACAAAGATGGTAATGGAAATTACATTTTCATTCTCCAAGACACTACAGGCTTTACCTTCCCTTGCTAAATGTTGTATCCTTCAAAGATAAATTCTGTAGAAGGGATGCTTCACATTTGAAATTGCTGCAACTTGGTTAATTTAATTGTTGGAATTCCTGTGTGTTTCCCAATGAGGTTGTTTTTCTTATTAATAGGCTATGATGTTACGCGATGATGGATACTGGACTACCGGTTTATCTCTTCTTCGGATTAATACTTGGGGGTTTGTATTTTTCTCTATTTTGCTCTGTTCTATTAAGTTTAACTGGGTTCTATTTCATCAAATGGTTATATTAAGTTTAACTAAGTTCTATTTCATCAATGGTTTGCAGCCTCATATCAATCCAAAGGAGCTAGACAACGAGGCTCTTGCTTTACTACTTTAACACATTAAGGCTTGTACATCTGTTGGGATCTATGTTTGCGAGGATATATCACAATCCTCAACAAAGATGAAAACCATTCTCGTCCGCAAAAAGATATCGGGGAAGTTTATGATATTGAAACTGAAAACTAATCTTGTCTGCAGAAGATAGTATAGTTTTTGGGTTCGCGGGAAGTTTATGACAATCAAATTATGCATTGTTTATTTGTAGCTGGACCATTAAAAATAATCCTTTGGGAAACAACCATCTATGAGTCCATTAGGTAGTTCTTTTGACTCTACCAGCTTCTTGATTTTTTTGTTTTCCACTGATATACAATTGTAGACTAAACTTGCCTCTGGTTCAAGAATTTCAGAAGGATCTGCTCAAAATCCTCTTCAATGCATTAGGTTGACAATGAAACTGCCAACCATCAACAAAGCAGGAACAACAAAATAAACCTATGTTATCGTTACAACAGAAATCTTTGGTGTTGAGTACACAGTTAGGTTCAGTTCAGTTCAATGATATCACGGCCCTTTGCAGACAATGTGGTTTTCTACGATGCAGTGTTCATCAATTTCTCAAGCTTTTCATGCATCAGTGGCTATTCCAACCCATCCAGTTGCTTAGTGGACTGCACAACCACATCTATCCCCTTGTTAAAGGTGGAGATCAGTGTTCATATCCATTTTTTTCTCCAGGTATTATACCAGGAATGTTTTGGAAAATGCCAAATGGGAAGTGGCTGCCTGTTGATGGCCCGGATTGTAGCTGCTGGAAACACTACAAGGCAACCAACAGAAGGAGAAATCCCAACCTGAAAGGATTCAAACAATCCCACGCAGAGATGGTTCTATCCCCAAATTGTTTGGTTTGACTCCTATGGATATAAGGCCTTCACTGGGACAGTGTGAACAGATCCAAGTGGATCTTCTCTTCCTCTGTGGAAGATCTACAAGGTGTGAGATGATGGTGAGTTGTTTTAATATTGAAACTTATGAATGGTGATAATATGAAGTAGAACAATTAGATCAATGACATATGAAAAATATTAATCCAACTTATAAACATATAACCAGATTTATTATTGTCAACTTTAAATAAAACAAAGCAATGACAATTGAATTATTTTATGCAAAGGTTTTTTAAACACATAATTGTCCTCACTGAGAAATGCCAATTAAAAAATTAGCACTTAGTACGAGTAACTGTTTATTAGTTGCAACTGAAGATATATAAATCAAATAAAAACATTTATTTAACGCATAATTACACAGTGACAAAGTCGCAAGAAATCAAAGCTGAGATTAGTGTGTCCAATAATGATGCAACTTATAATGGATATGTCTAAAAGATAAAAGAATAACCAAGATTCATCAAAAAAATATAATGATGATTCTTTCCCTTGTGGTTTCTTCTCCTATCGTCATCTAGGGTTCTTCCTCTTGGATCGTGGATTCTAGATCACCTTTACATGAGATCTCAGTCTCTTTAAATAAGAATTACAAATATTACAAAAAAAAAAAAATCCCACACAAAGTTAGGGATCATAAAATCCCTTGTGGTTTCTTCTCTTATCGTCCTCTAGGGTCCTTCCTCTTAGATCATGGATTCAGGATCATCTTTACACAAGATCTTAGTCTCTTTAAATAAGAATTACAAATATTACAAAAAAAAGAAATCCCACACAGAGTTAGGGATCATAAAAATATGGTTTCATGATTTGCCAAGGGCAGATTACCACTTGGCAAATACATCTAGTAAATCCGCTATGTCCTTATATTCAACAAACTCTAGTTGCAACTGCGCCTTGTAGACAAGCGATTCAACTTCCCTCTTCTTTACTTTCTCCCATTCTTGGAGAAAGAGATTGATCCTTGTTTGTGAATTGAGGGGTGATTCAATCCATTCGTTGATTTTTGCCACATGAAGATGATCGAGTTGTTTGATCTGCTCCTTAGTCTTCGAGAACTCCCTTTCAACTTGTTCCAACTTAATCTTTGCAGGCAGAGCATCTTCCTGAAATATTTTTTGATATACAGAACCAATGAAATGATCACAAATGTCATAGATGAAAGGAATGAAATTGTCCTTCCATAATGCTGAACAATAAATATGAACTGGGGGTCTAACCCTGGTCCAGTTCCATCCCATGGTTAGGCAAGGAAACGCTGCACATAATGCATCTATCACATAGGCAAAAAGATAAAAAGTAGGTTTCCTGGATACTGGAGTCTTTTGGTGCTTCTCAATAGCTTCTTTCAATACGATTGATATGATTTGATGATTCCCCTATTGTAAGGATGTAATAAGCAAGAGGGCACCCATTCTGCTTTAAACACTATACAGTGGGGCATTCCATACAATGTGCATAACATTGTTGCTAACAAAGAAAAAGGTTCCCTAAACCAGGAGATAAGATATAGTTTGTTGGGTTTGGGTAGGAATGCAGCAGGTCGTCCATCCAGGACTTAACCATTTCTTCGGAATTATACTGCGTCGTAGAAGTTTCAAGAAATTGTTTGTTGAGCAATTGTTGGGGTGGCCTGGTCATTAAATGAGCGTCTTGAGGGTTTGCGTGGTCAATTATCCATTTGACGACGTCAATGTAAGGCATAAAGGCATGCCTGGATGCTATGGCATGAATTTGAGACTTGTTGATGTTTATATAAGCCGGCTGGTCATTTTGAATGGATGAAAAATCATCATTATCGAAAATGGAATATATCTTTGACTAGTCGAGATGGTAGGTTTTAGACACATGTCCGCTTGTGTTAGAGAGGATACCAGAGTTTGGGTCTTTATTCTTTTGCTTGTTCATGGTCGTTTTAAATCTGGTATTCCTCGACATGGTCGACATGAGGCGAGGTAAATTCTGATAAAAATGCAGAAAATAATTAATTTTAACCCGAAACTTGCTGAAATTAGACCAATGGAGGGCAACAGATTTGAAGAACCTACCAGCAATTTGCTTAGGAGAGGTAAATTCGTCAACCTAGTAAAAATTTGTAGTAAAAATCCTTTCGTTGAGGTAAAATTTGTAGTTTGGAAATGGTAAAATAACAAAGAAAATTTGAAATATTTAAACAACAAAACCAACGACGAAATGAATCTGAATCGTAGATTTGAAAAAGATCAACGATTGAGATTTAAGCGGGAAAGCAAATTGCGAAGGTAATCTTTCGATCGTTTTTATTTTTTGATTTCCGCAATCCACAATCCGCATTGCAAGTTGCGGATTTGCGGAGTGAAAAATTCTAACCAAAATTATTTTATTGCTTCCGCAATTCGCAATCTGCATTGCGGGTTGCGGAATCACGAAAGTGTGACTTGCTATTTTATTATATTTTGGATTTTGGATTTTCTCAATCCACATTGCGGGTTGCAAAATTATGGGGCTGATAAATTAAATTTCTATTGTAAAAGGGTTTCCAACTTCTGCAATCTGCATTGCGGGTTACAGAAAGGTGAAAATAAAAAACAAAATGATTACAACATTTGCAATCCGCAATAGATTGTGGGGTTGCAAGTTGCGGGTTGCGGGAAGAACAATTTTCAAAACCTAAAAAAAGGATTTCTGCTATCCGCATTGCGGGTTGCGGAAGCAAAACATTTGAAAGAAAAAATTATTTTCTGCAATCCACAAATCCAAAAAAAACAAGGCTTTGAAGCAAATTTTATTCAAACCAAAACATGAAAAGACAAAAGATAAAAATGAATAATACCCCATAGGTAAGATAATAACCTTAGAGAATACCTCAATGATGAGTAATTGAAGTTCTCATTTTATCAGTTAAAATGGGATCTATTGTGCCAACAACAAATGTCGACTCATTGGGCGAAGCGACTTATCTCTGTACAAGTCAACTTAAAAATTTCAAGAGAGATATGTGAGCTAGAAAAATGTTCAAGTCTATAATTCAAGAGTGGGTTGAATAAGAGTACAATCAAATCCAGCATGAACAGTTTTACATAATTGTTATCTTCCCATCCCACGCCACTTATAATGATTCTCAATTGACAAAGGAAACTTAGAAGCATAAAAGGTATCCCTGTGACCAATATGTAAACAGAAGAGGGCAGTTTGTGATGAACCTCTGGGAAAACCTTTATCTGTTTTAGGACCATCAAACCAACAATCACCTTGAGTTACTTATTATCTATTAGTGACTTAATTTCCCAAACATATATACAAAAGTAGTTTTTTATTATAAGTAATTGCGCAAAGAAACTACAACTTAGTTGAAACAATACCATTTCCCTAGTATGGTGCAATGCCATTCACAAATCCTACATGGAAACTGAACAAGCTAGCTCTGTCAAGAGACTCATTGTCTTTTAGCTTTGACACTAAAAGCAATTACCATGGCTTGGTAACCACCAGCAGTAATTTCAGTCCAACATAGAATCTATGATCATGGTCAGGCTGGCTTGTGATAAGACCCCTTGTCCTTGAACACAACAAATAGTGATTAACCATAAAAACAAAAACAATATTAGTTACAATGTAAATTGTAAGCCAATACCTTGGCTTGGTAACCATCTTCTGGTAATGTCATTCAGTGAAAATCCATGAAGATGATAGGCTGGCTTGTAATAAGACCCCCTATCTTGCAATTTCCATTTATTTGGGTGAATTATATTTAATTTCAAGGTGACCAAGGTGAGATCAGAAAATAAAAAGGTTGACCAAGCTATAAAAATTTACTGCCAATCAGTAATGAAACATATGACAGGAAGATCAAATCGTTGCTAAAGCTTTAATTATCACCATGAGGGTTTGTGCAGATAGTGGCTTCGGGTGGGGAAAACTCAATTTAAAGGAACGCACAAATTATTGGTTGTATTCCCATGAAAACACCCTTTTGGATGTAAAAAAGTAAAATAAAAAACAAACCAAGGAAAAGAAAATTAAAAGAAACACACCTATGTACAAATAAGCCAAATGCTTATCTCAATTAAAGTACTTCTTGAGGAATTGGACATTCACTGGGTAGGCCTCGGAGAGACCTTGCAGTGTCTGCAATCAAACAGTACCAGGGCCAAGTTTTTTTGTAATAGTGAAGTAAGAGATTTTATGGTAAAATTGCTTATTTTCCATATACTGCGAGGTAGTAAGGAGAGTTCCCAATGGAAGCTTTGGGAGTTACTCTGTCTGCCCAAAGAGCATTAAACAACTGGGTATGCCAATTTTTATGGTGAGTGACCAGTCTTCTTTAGGATATTGATCAAATTTGTGCTCGAAGACTCTGCTATCCATTTCCTTGTGGGTAATAATTTGCAGAGTATTTGATTTTGATTCCCTTTTTAAGGCTATACTGTGTGAGATGAATATAAGAAAAGTAAGATGCATTATCAAACACCAAAGATTCTGGGACAATATTACTCTCCATAAAAGATATTACTGAGTTAGTATTGGCAATCCTAAGAGGAATTGCTTCTACCCACCTAGTGAAATAGTTTGTTGCAGTAAGGATATACCTGTGCTGCAAGGAAGGAGGAGTAATAGGGCCAACACAATTCAGCCCCCATTCTTGGAAGGGAAACTGGACAGTAACAAGATGGAGGGTAAAGGCAGTTTTCTTTTCCTTACCAGCACATCTCTAGTAGGCTTCACATTTTCGGACAAAAGCATATGCATCTTTAAATTATGTTGGCCAATAATAGCCAGCTCTTAGGATCTTGTGAGCAGTTGTTTCTCCTGAATAGTGTCCTCCTGCAATTCAAACAGCACATTGTCAGCTTCTGGCTTTTCTAGACATCTGAAGAAAACACCATCATAGCTTCTTTTGAAAAGCACATTATCAATAAATTGATAAGGTGCTGCTTTTAGTCTTAAATCTCTACGCTTCTTAAAGTTTAAGGTTGGAGGAGCATACCCATGAGTAAAATAAAACCTAATATCATCATACCATTTCGAGGATGAAGCAAAAATAACATTTACAGTGTCTGTGGATATATCTTCCTCTTGCTTCCATTGTTGTTCCTGCTCTGGATCATTTGATTGGGCAGCTAACAAGAACAAGCACAAGCCTTGTCCTTTGATAATTTTGGTAGGCTCGATCTCCAAGTCATATTTTTGAAGCACAGTCATCCAATGGGCACGCTTCTCTCCAAGCTCTTTCTAGATCAAGACATTCCTTATGGCTACATGGGACAATTACCTTCGTTCTAGATTTCAATAAATAAGGTATGAAATGTTTCACAGAATTATAAATTGTGTAAGCCTATTTATCAATCTGTGAATAATTTAATTAGACTCCTTTAAAAGTAGAGATCATGAATGAAATGAGAATTTCAACGTCCTCTTATTGCTTTTGCGTCAAAACAAAAACATAAGAAAAGACTGTGGCAAAAGTATACAAAATGAAATCTTTTTCAAAATTTGGGGATATCAATGCAGGGGCATCTGCAATAGATTTCATAATCTTAACAAACACATCCTTTTGAATGTCAGACCATTTAAATTGTGCATCTTTTTTTATCAAATCTTGCAATGGTCTAACAATCTGAGCAAAATTTGGTATAAACCTTATGGCAAAATTAATCTTACCTAGGAAGGATTGCATGGCCTTCTTTGAACTAGACAGCCCAATTTTGGCAATCACGTTAGTTCTTTCAGGATCGATAACCATTCCATCCTTCGAAACAATGAACCCTAAAAGCTTACATTTCATGACTGCAAAAATAGACTTCTTCGGGTTCAGCGAAATACCATACTTCCTGCATCTTTCAAAAACCTGTCTAAGAGCAAATAGATGAGCATGCCTTTTTTAGAATAAATTGTTATATCCTCAAGATAGACTACTACAGAGTTGTGCATTAAACCTCTAAAATCTATATACATAGCTCTTTGTAAAGTGGCACCTGCATTAATCAATCCAAAGGGCATTCTTCTATAAGCGAAAGTTCCCCAAGGTGTTCTGAAAGCAGTTTTGAGTTGATCAAAGGGGGAAACCAACACTTGATTGTAACCTGAGAAACCATATAACAAGGAAAACATTTCAGCACCTGTAACTTTTTGCAATATCTGCTCCATTGAAGGAACAATGTAATTATCATTTTTAGATGCTCTATTCAAATTCCGAAAGTCCACACACAATCTTATTTCCCCATTCTTTTTACGGACATGGACTAAATATAGTTCTAGCTTTCAACAGTTTCTCAAGCTCTTTCTTCACAGATGGTTCAAGACTAGGGTGCATTTTTCTCAACTTCTGTTGATAGGGTTTGACAGTGGGCTTCATAGGAATGTTGTGCTGCATGATTTTGGTGTCAATGGTCTTAAGGTTGTCTTATGTCCAAGCAAACACATCCTTAAACTTCTTGCAGAGTTTAATCAAATCCTTTTCTTCTTCAAGTGAACAACTAATCCCTATATTGTTCAATTGAGGGTTCTGCTCATTTCCCAAATTGACAATCTTATAGTTAGTTGTATTCTTAAATTTATCCTACAAGTCATAATAATTTTCCAAATTAATCACTGACTTAAGGATAAGATTGGAAGGGAAGTTAGGGTCAGATAAGGACCTGCCATGATCAACCTCATCAATAGCTACATCTTTAAAGGTATTTTGGGCTGTCAAAAAGTCAAGGATTTGTTGGTCATCATCAAATACCTTCCAATTGGTAACATTGTCAAGAATATGAGGTCTGTATATTAACTCTATTGAGAACGTATCAGGGGAGAGACCTTTAGGGGGGATGAGCTTAGATGCAGTATTAGCTAGCAAGTCTCCATCGAAATTTCAGGATCTGGGGACATACCTAATGTTAAAAGCTTTAAAAGAACTAGTCATGTCCCTAACGAGTTTTTGATAATTAATCAAACGCGGCAATATACAATGGATCTTGTTGTCACCTGCTTTACAATAATCTCAGAATCTCCATAGCACTCTACAACATGACCGCCCAAATCGATTGCTTTCCTGAGTCCCTGTACAAGAGCCTCATATTCAACAATGTTATTAGTACATTCAAATTCCAATCTGATTATTTTGGTGCCTTTAGGATCTATCAATACACAACCTACACCATCTCCATATTTTGATTTAGATCCATCAAAGAATAAATTTCATGAACACAAATCTATTCTAAAATCGGTATTTACATTATATACATTATGAACAACAAGACCAATAGATGGAGCAACAATATAATTATTGATTTCAGATAAATTTCCACCATTCTCAACAGGGGAGGAATCAGTAGGTAGATTCCCCAAAAAAGAATCAAACGTGTAATGTTCTATGCACGAGCTGAAATAAATGGCAGGCTCACTGGGATCAGTTAGATCAGTGACTGTCTACTTCATATATGGTTCTCTTACAATTTTGATTTGATTTGGTTTGCCATTGTAAGGGAGCCATAAATGGGACCAGTCAATGGTGAAATAACCCTTGATTTTTTTTTACCACTCTCTACTCAACCACATGCCATATGTTTCGGGAATGTCAGCAATCACAATGTCAATGGTCTGATGGATCCTCGGGTCAACACACAATGTTAAAAGGACACTCCTTAATTCCCCGACCACCTTGATTTTTGCTCTGTCAAGCTGAACAATCTGGGTAGGACAGGGTTCCCAAGATGCATTTAGTTTCTTGTAGACATATAGTGGCATAACAGTTGATGAAGCACCAGAGTCTATCATGCAATTATGTACATTTCTATTGAATATTTCAAGGGTGAGTAGGAAAGGAGGGGTCCTTTTCTCACTTGGCTTGTGACTATCAGGCTTAGAGTAATTTTCTAAGTTGTTGTTGTTCTGAATTTCCTCGGGTTTGTTTAAAATCATGCTCTTAGGCAAATTTTCTCTGATTGAGGGTGTATTCAGAAGTTCAAATAAAGATATGTTATCCTTTTCCCTTTTTAAATCATCAATCAAATTATATTCAATCTCAACGATACTTGCTTCCTTTTGAGCAATTGTTTTATTGGAAGTGGATGTTGATGGTGGGATTTCCTGTAAGGTTTGGCCTTTACTCATGGTGTTATAAGAATGTTGAACATTATAAATCGCTTCAGATTCTTTTTTTTCTTTGGCCATAGGTAATTTAGAAAAGCAATTTATGGTATTAAAATGTTAATCATTTTCTTCACTAGGGGGTTGAGAGTCTTCAGCTTCTTTAGAATTCTCCCTCGTGTCATTCGAAGTAGTTTGAGATCCAATTGTCAGGGCCTTGAAAATAGAACAAATTTCATCATAAGTTAATGTTTCATCAAGTTTTGGGGGGGCTTGATCTTGATAAGGTCTCATAAAAGGTGGCCTCACAAAACCTCTGTTATTGGTCTGATTCTCAATGTTGGTTCTTTTTAGATCCACCATATCATTATAATTTTTTTGTAATAATTTCTTCATATTGTCATTTCAAAGCGTACTTAGTTTGTGTCATGGGTTTGGGGAAATTATCTTGCCTTCTGCGAGATGTAGAGGGTTGATCTGCTTGAACCTCTGGATTATCCTTTAAACAAAACATATCCTTCTCCACCAGGATGGCTTCAACAAAATCCTCTTGTAGATTGGTTGTGTGCCCTCTTCACCCACATAACAATGGGAGTAGGAAGGCCCTTGATGTAATAAGCAACCAATAATTCTTTCGTTGGAAGAACATTGGCAGGGATTCTATTCTTTAAACAAGAGAACATCTGATTGAAGTCCTTAACTCTCTCCTTTCCTTTTATCCTCAGAGAGGACATATCCATAACCAAATCTTCAGGGGTGCTGTCATCTCCAAACTTTTGCAGAAACAACTTTTCAAATTCACCCCAAGAGTTGATGGACCCAGACTCTAAGGCGAAGTACAAAGTAGAGGCTTGGCCTTCAAAAGAATAGGGAAAGAACCTACACACTACGTCTTCATGTACCACATTTCTAAGTCTAATGGCTTGCATAAAAGTCTTGATGTGGTCTTCAACAACAGACCTTTCATTAGGATTAAACTTAAGTATCCACTTCTTTGGGTTTTCAGGTAAATTATGTTGTTGTCCAGGAATAAACACTACATCCTGATCTAGCAAGGGTTTGTTCAACTATTCTGCCATCGGTCTTTCTTCTGAGGAAAAGAGCTTGAGGATGTCTTACTGTCTGAGGATTCCTCAAATGGCGATGAAGATGAGACAGGAGGTGTAGGTGGTGGCCCACCAGATTGTATGTTAAGGTGTGGGTTGTCCTAAATATGTTCTATTTGTTCGAATAATGTATTGGTTTGGATCTCAGGCAGTGATTCCTATTTATTTGTCTTTTGATTGCTTGTGCTAACAGGCGAATTATCAGTCAAAAGAGGGTGGGACAAGACGTTTAGCCCTTTAGCCCTCTATTCTACCCTAGCAGTGATATCCTGAGTGCTCTTCCTCAACTGTTCAAGAGTCAACGACCCTCTGGTTGGTGAGACAAAAATGATCTGAGGTCTTATGTTTACTTGTTCTAACACTGGGGTAATAGGGACTATCGTTTGGCTATCCATAGGTTGAATTGTGGATGTAGACACTTGTGTTTAGCTTCTAGTAACAATTGGTGATGTGGGAGGAGGTGTTTTGCTAGTGTTTTTCCTAGACATGGCTAATCTAGCCCTCCTTCTAGCACCATTTTTTGATGGCCTGGATTGTAGCTGCTGGAAAAACTACAAGGCAATCAACATGAGGAGAAAGCCCAACCTGAAAGGATTCAAACAATCCAACGCAGAGATGGTTCTCTCCCCAAGTTGTTTGGGATGACTGACTCCTATGGATATAAGGCGTCCACTAGCAAAGTGTGAATAGATCCAAGTGGATCTTCTCTTCCTCTTTGGAAGATCTACATGGTGTGAGGTGACAGTGAGTTGTTTTAATATTGAAACTTATGAATGGTGATAATATGAAGTAGAACAATTAGATCAATGATATATGACAAATATTAATCCAACTTATAAACATATAACCATATTTATTATTGTCAACTTTAAATAAAACAAAGCAATGCCAATTGAATTATTTTATCCAAAGGTTTTTTAAATACATAATTGTCCTAACAGAGAAATGCCAATTGAAAAATTAACACTTAGTACAAGTAACTGTTTATTAGTTGCAACTGAAGATATATGAATCAAATAAACACGTTTATTTAACGCATGATTAACACCATAACAAAGTCGTGAGAAATCAAAACTGAGATTAGTGTGTCCAATATCGATGCAACTTATAATGGATATGTCTAAAAGATAAAAGAATAACCAAGATTCATCAAAGAAATTTAATGAACAAACCAAGAGATTGCAAAAAGAAACTAACTGAATTTATTCAAAGTGCAAAAAATTACAATTCTTCAAAATACATAGTGTCTCCAATCTCTCCCTTGTGGTTTCTTCTCCTATCATCCTCTAGGGTCCTTCCTCTTGGATCGTGGATTCTGGATCCCCTTCACAGAATATCTCAATCTCTTTAAATAAGAATTACAAATATTACAAAAAAAAAATCCCACATAGAGTTAGGGATCATAAAAAAATTGTTTTATGATTTGCCAAGGGCAGATTGCCACTTGGAAAATACATCTAGTAAATCCGTTATGTCCTTATATTCAACAAACTCTAGTTGCAGCTGAGCCTTGCAGACAAGCGATTCAACTTCCCTCTTAAATTTCTCCCATTCTCGGAGAAAGAGATTGATCCTCATTTGCGAATTTAGGGGTGATTCAATCCATTCGTTGATTTCTGCCACATGAAGATGATCGAGTTCCTCGATCCGCTCCTTAGTCTTCGAGAACTCCCTTTCAACTTGTTCCAGCTTAATCTTTGGAGGAAAAGCATCTTCCTTAAATATTTTTTGATATACAGAACCAATGAAATGATCACAAATGTCATAGATGAAAGGAATGAATTTTTCCTCCCATAATGTTGAACAATAAATATGAACGGAGGGTCCAACCCTAGTCCAGTTCCATCCATCACATAGGCAGGAAGATAGAAAGTAGGTTTCCTTGACGCTGGATTCTTTTGGTGCTTCTCAATAGCCTCTTTCAATACGACCGGTAGGATTTGAGCCCAGTTGAATGATTCCCTTGTTGTAAGGATGTGATGAGCAAGAGGCACCCATTTCGCTTTAAACACTGTATAGTTGGGCATTCCATACAATCTGCATAACATTGCTACTAACAGAAAAAAATGTTCCCTAAACCAGGAGATAGGATATAGTTTGTTGGGTTTAGGTAGGAATGCAGTAGGGTCGTCCATCCAAAAGTGACACTATTAGGAGAAGGAAGGAGGCATTAGATCCTATCCCCCCTTAAGGACACATTCCTGAACTCCTAACATAGATCAAAGTTTAGAAAAATTCTCTTTTGTAAGAGACTTGGTGAAGATGTCTGTAACTTGATCATCTGTAGGGAAATAGAGCATTTCAAGAACACCATCATGAACAAGATTTCTGATGAAGTGCATGTGTAGCTCAATGTGTTTGCTGCGTTGATGTAGAACTAGATATTTGGCAAGCTTGATGGCACTTTGATTGTTGCACTAAAGTGGAGTAGGTTGTTGCTACTCAAATCCAAACTCTGAAAGGATTTGTCGAAGCCATAAAGCTTCCTGACTAGCATTAATTGCAGCTCGATATTCTGCTTCTGTTGAAGAAAGAGCAAGAGCTTGTTGTTCCTTACAAGCCCAAGTGACAGGTTCAGATCCCAGACTGAAAACATAACCTACAGTAGACTTTCGATCATCAAGATCATCGACCCAATCTGAATCAGTGAAACCAACCAACAAAGGTTTCCCCCTGTACTGTAATGAGTCCCAAACTGAATTGTACCTCGAATATATCGAAGTATTCTTTTTGCTGCTTTCCAGTGACTTTCATGAGGTGTTTGCATATAACAGGCAACACGACCAACGGAAAAGGAAATGTCAGGACGGGAATGAGTCAAGTATAAGAGACTACCAACAAGCTGACGACACAAGGTGGTGTCTACTTCAGGGGAAGTACAAGTGGTAGAAAGTTTGACTCTAGATTGAAAGGGAGAAGGGGTTGGTTTACAATCTTCCATGTGAAAGCGACAAAGAAGGTCACAAGCATACTTAGACTGGGAAAGAAAGATTCCTTCTTTGGTTTGCAAGACTTGGAGACCAAGAAAATAATGCAAATGTCCTAAGTCTGACATTTCAAAATTTTGTTTAAGACTGGATTTCACATGGGTTAAAAGTTTAGGGTCACTACCAGTAAGGATAAGATCATCAACATAAAGAACAAGTATGATGAGATGGTTTCCTACTTTCTTGGTATAGACATTGGGGTTAGAATGGCATCTAGAAAAACTATTGTCAAGGAGAAAGCTATCCATTTTTGCATACCAAGCTCTAGGAGCTTACTTAAGGCCATATAAGGATTTCTTAAGGAGACAGATAAGGCTAGATTTATTCTGAACATATCCAAGAGGTTGTTCCATGTAAATTTCCTCTTGTAAATCACCATGTAAAAATGCATACTTGACATCCATTTGATGGACTTCCCAGTTATGTAAGGCTGCGAGGGAAAGAACAAGGCGGATGGAGTTCATTTTTGCGACAGGAGCAAAGGTTTTATTGTAGTCAATCCCTTCCACTTGGGAAAAACATTTAGCAACTAAACATGCCTTAAGTCTTTCAACACTTCCATCTGATGCATACTTAGTTCTATAGACCCATTTACATCTGACAAGTTTTCTTCCTTTTGGAAGAGGAACAAGATCACAAGTATTGTTCGCCACTAAAGAATGATATTCTTCATCCATAGCTACATCCCAATCTGGATTTCTTGAAGCTTCTGTGAAAGTTTCTGGATCATGATTCTCGGAAACTTGAGCCAAAAGAGAAGAGGCTCGCTGAAACTGAGAACGTGTTTGACGTTGATCTCTAGAATCACCGACAAAATCACCAGCTGCTTCACATGTTGAATGGACCCATCGAGGAAGCATTGGTGTTGGTGCAACTGGAGGAACATGAGCAGGTGGAGGTGGATTTTCATCATCACTGTCATCATCAGAAACTGGAGTTGGAAGCCTGTTAAGGAAGTTGGAAGAAGAAGAAGAAGAAGGCACAATCGTCGAATCAGGCTCGCAGGCCAAAGATGGCATACCCGCCAAGTTAGGCTCACAGGCCAAGAGATTTTCATCAAATTTAGCATCTCTTCTAATGATTATATCGTGAGAATGTGGTTGAAGAAGTCTATAACCTTTTACATCTTCAGAATATCCAACAAATATGCATTTTTCACTTTTAGGCTGCAATGATTTCCATTTTTCATCCGGAATGTGAGCCCATGCTTCACAACCAAACACATGGAAGTGACTTACATCTGGTTTAATTTTACTCCATGCTTCTTCTGGTTTTATACCTTGTAAAAATTTAGTGGTTGTGCGATTAACTATGTAATTTGCACAATTTATGGCCTCAGCCCAATATTGAAGACTTAGTCCCTTAGATTGGATCATACAATTAGCCATTTCTTTTAAAGTGCGATTCTTCTGTTCAACGACACCATTTTGTTGTGGTGTATATGGAACAATGTGTTGTTGTTGGATTCCTTGTTCAGTGCAGAAAGTAGTGAACTTGTTGTTAACATATTCTCCTCCATTGTCAGATCTTAACTTAATAATTTGATGACTAGATTATTTTTCAACAAGGGCCTTGTAGGCAAAGAACATGTTAAATACTTCGCTCTTAAGTTTTAGGAAGTAAACCCAAGTGCATCTAGAGTAGTCATCAATGAAAGTTAAGAAATATTTGAAACCAGAAAATGAAGCAGATGGAAGAGGGCCACACAAGTCACTATGCACAAGCTCCAAGGGAACTGAGGCATGCCAAGAAGCACGTTTGTCAAAACTGTCCCGATGATATTTTTCAAGTACACAACCAGAACAAACACCATCCTTGCAAGATACCATCGGAAGACCAATCACCATATTGTCTTTACATAGTTGTTGCAATGAGCGATAATTTAAGTGACCAAATTGCTCATGCGAAAGTTTGTTCAAGTTATCATTATGAGCAGCAAACATTGAAGGAAAAGGTGATGACCCAAAGTTGTTAAATTTGTACAACTTGGTAATATCATCAACAGTTCCAATAGCAAGGACATTTTGAGTATTTTTAAAATCCTTGATTACAACTTGGTGATGGGTAAACGTCAAAGTTTTACCTTCACTCGAATGAGTAATTTGATAGACTGATAATGAGTTGCAGGAAATTTTTGGAGCACATAGTACATCACTGAAATGACCTTTTTCTATTGGAACTGTTCCAAATCCTACAACAATTAGAGATATATCATCACCAACAAATATTTGCTTGGTGTTACATTCATGCATAGTAGAAAATATGGCTTGATTCTTAGCCATATGATAAGATGCTTCAATATCAATGAGCCATTCTTTTGAAGTAGAAGAAGAAGATGTAGTGTAAGAGTAACCAGAAGCACAAAGTGCATGTCCATGAGAGGTAGATTCTAAAGATGAATCTAGGCTGATGTGGTGCTTCTTCATTGTTGCTTCCAAGGCTGCCATCTTCTTGAAACACTTAGATTCATCATGATTATCTTTTCCACAAAAATTGCAATAACGCTCAGTATTCTTTCCTTTTGGCTTGGATCCTTTGTCATTTTTTAAAGGAGGAGCTGACTGAGAGAGTTTGGGACCCTTGTTGTTTGGCTTATTATTGCGAAAATTTTGTTTCTTGGGAGGCTTGGACTTTTTTTTTTCTGTTGGGACAATAAGGCTTTCCCAGATGTATCTGCATTGTTAATTATTCCAAGATGTATGAGCTTATCTTGCTCTCTAATTAAGAAATCACAAAAGGATTCAAGACTAGGCTCTTGATAGCTAGCTGCAGTCAAGAATTCTTTCATGGAGTAAAATGTAGATACAAAAACAGAATATGCAGGTCCAAGTTTGGAAAGAATGTGATAAATACATTGTTTGTCTTCTTTCTTAATCTTGCATTCTTCACATAAGAGTCTAATAGTTTTATACTTAGATAAATAGTCTTGAATGTATGAAAAGTCATTTGGATTCAAAGAAATCAACTCATTCTCAAGTTGATGACCTCAAATTTCATTGCGTTTACCAAACATAGATTCCAACTTTTCCCAAACTTTATCAGGTTCATCAATTCCAGATATGTGGAATCGCAAATCAGTAGAGATTGACATCCCAATCAATCCACGAGCTTCATCACATATATTTATCCATTTAATTTTATTATCATCATCAGTGGGTTTTGTTTCTTTCCCTGAGGTAATTCTGAAAAGTCCCCTACTTCATAGAACATCCTCCATACGAGATTTCCATGAGAAATAGTTAGAACTTGTAAGTATAATATCACAAGGGGCGGCCATACTGTAAGATAATGTTTGAAAGAACATAAACTATCTGTCAAGATGCAAAGAGCTCAAAAAAAATATGCGGTTTCAAAAAAAATGGCACTGAAAACTGATTATGGATGACGAAGTTATGCTTGATCAAAGAAAATGTTGAAGATGTCCCCAATAGTGACGTGGCAGATATTAACCTGATCAACTAAAAAAAGAACCCCGTTCTTTCCAAGATGAACCTTTTACATTCACTTACAAGAAAGTTGTTTTTTAAGTGAATCATTTTTTGTAAAATAAGTGATGTTCACTTTTACAATGATGTTACTTTTTAAATAGTGCGGAAATAAATTAAAGACTTAAGTGACTCACTTTTTTATTTTATTTTATTTAAGTGAGATGCACTTTTACAATAAGTAACTTGAAAATAGAAATTGCATGCACTAAAAAGTAACTTGAAAATACTTGAACTCAAGACTTATCAAGGAATAAAACAACTTTGAACCAAGTGAGCTAAGTTTAAAAGGTACGTAAAAGAATGGAAAGAGGAAAGGGGCTTTTTTTTTTTACTCTTCTCTCTCATTCTCTGTGCTTGCCTTTTTCTCTGCAAATCACAAAACAAAAAACAAAAAAAAATTTCCACACTAGGGGTGGGGTTAGATCTTGGTTAGCTTACCCGAAAATTCTATGTTTTCAAGTTTTCTCGTTGTTTCTGATTTGTCGTGGTCGCACAGCAAAGAGCATACATAGCCGAGAAGATAAGAAAAAAAACTTTCCCTTTTTGTTTTTGATTCGCCGCGATCGCGCAAGGTGCACGGCAAAGAGCATACGTAGCCAATGAATGCAACATTCCAAGACTAAAACAATAAAGATCTAATAATAAAAATGATAAAATATGAGAGATTTAAAAAAAAATTAAACAAATCCGTCACTGTAACATTATACCTTCAAATTTGCCGAAATGGGTGTTTCTGGATCAAACAAAAATGATTTTTGATGAAATGAAAACTATTTCCCAACGGAAACGGCGCTCTGAACGCAATGGAATAGCTCCCACGGCCCACAAATGCGTAGAAACTCCAGAACCAGAAACCCTTTCAAAGTTTCGGCAACACCAGTTCTAGATCTTGATCAAAACCGAAAGCGGTTATTCATAAACGCTTTGATACCATGTTCAGGTACACAGGGTACTCCCAAAAGACCGAACACCTTGAGCAACTGCTTCACACAAATAGATCACAGATCAACACACCATTGTTTGTCACGTGGTTAAGACCCTTGAGAGGGAAACAATCCATGGCACCGGCCAAATAGCTACTTGGAGCAATTTATTATGCAAAAGAAAGAAAGTTACATATGAGCTTCTCATAATCGATCAACTAGCCAAGGACCCTCCATGCTCTAAATAGAGATCATGGACCAATCGGGTGTTAAGCCACGGATCAATGGTATGTATGATCTAAGAGAAGTTGAACTAACTTCTCTATCGGATCACTCTATGTCTAGAACATATCGTGACCCTCGGATTAGAATATTTACAAATGCATACTAATGCATACTAACGAAACACACTTTTACCTAACAAATATATTACACAAGTTGATCTTAACTAACTCCTAAGTGTCTAAATATCCTAACACAAAATAACATACATTTTAAAATCGTAATTTGGGGATTGTCTTTCTTGTCAACCTTTCAACTAAGTCAACTCTATAATTTTGGCCCATGTGTTTCTACCCTTTCTTTATATAGTAGCCTGATATGTCTTCTCTACAATGCCATAGTTTTCACCTAATTCTAATATTCCAAGAGAGAGTTATGGTAACTTTCCCAAAACTTGTTATTTTTGTCCCTTTTAGGAGAGCGAAAGTGTATGACTTGCCACATGGCCAATTTTCTAGCCATGATTTTAAAATTTATACCAAAAATGATATAGTATATCTTATTTTTAAAGCAATATGTCTCACTCAATTTGACTTTCTCAAGCTTCAAATATAATAGTTTTACCTAGAACACTTGTTTGAGACTAGTTTTTGGACTTGTAAAAAACCTCACTTCCATAGTTTATAAGTTCGAATGTGTAATGAATCGAGACCTGAAATTCAAACCACCAGTATTTTTATATGTCCTCTAAATATCCTCCAAGTTTCTATTCTTTAAACTGCCCCCCAAAAAAAGTTATAGCAAAAATTCTAAGATTCCTCATTTTAGAAGCTTCCAAGTTCACCAAATGTTATGATCCAAATCCGTAAAGACAACATAAGAGACAAAAGTACACACCATGTACAACAATGTAAACATGGAGAACCACTCCAATATAGATAATAGATATGAGCTACACAATAAATCATTAAAGAACATGAGATCCTTCTCCTATTACCCCAAGACATTCATATGATCATTCCACATGTTCTTCAACAATGACTACATTACTTTTAATTATACCTATTCAATCATTGCACATGAGATTCCATCATTGGGAGACCACTATCAAAAATATATTTACTTCTTTACATATACATTTAGCCCCGCATATTCCCCCTGGGAGTTATATCATATACATTTAACCCCATATAAGCTACCCCTTGGGTCATATCATACGTTGTCAATAAAACCCTCTTTGCTCAATTTCTATTTTGTTGAGTTGACACAACATGTGGAAAAGAGAATATACAAAAATATCAACTAGGAAAAGGATAGAAAACCAAACTAAAATATTAACAATATAAGAAAGATTTTAAATAAGCTGTAAATGTAAACAATGTACCTTCAAATATGATAAAATGGTTGTATCTTGGGAAAATAGAAACCTTTTCGAGTGAAACAAAAAATGTTTCATACTGAAAGAATCACTGTGGATGAAATATAACACCTCTCTAAACTTGCAAATAAATAGAATAATCAAAGAATCCTTTAATGCATTCAACTACCAGGTTTAAGATGTCAATCAACAGTAAGAGCAGGTATTCATAATCTCTTTAGTATCATGTTTGATTAAAATACGGTATTTCCACATAGTTTGAACACCTTAAGAACCCACTTACACATACAAATCATAGGTCGATACACTAATGTATTAAGTGGTTAAAAACCTTAGAGAGAGAAACAGTCCATGAACCTAGCTAAATGACCACTTGAGACAATATATGGATGCAAAGGAAAACTATTTACATATGATTTTCTCACAATCGATATCAACTAATGACCCTCCATCATCTTTAAAAGAGATCATGGACCAATCAAGTGTTAATCCCCATATTAATGTAGTCTTTAAGATAAAGGAGAAGATGCATTGGTTGATCACATTATGTATAGAACATATCATAATCATTGAATTACATTAGTAAACTTACATACTAATGAAACACACTTTACCCAAATACATATCAGACCAAGTTGATCTAACTAACTCCTGATTGTCTAAATATAATAATAGTAGAATCACGAGATGGGATTTTGGTCACTGGAGAAAGAGTACAAGATATTGGAAATGTAGTTAAATGGACATCCTATAATCATCCTTGGAGGGAGGTTACATTTTTCAATATGAAGCACCCAATTTGCAATGGTGTACTCAATCTACTTTTCCAATATCATTTCAAGCTTCTTACTCACCGAAGACATCAACATCTTATTTGCCTACCATACTTCATGTTAAAATCCTTTATTAAAATGGTATTTGAAGTTTACAAAGCAAGAACCCTAAAAGAATTTATTCTTATCACGGGTTAGTTAAATTATTGGTGGAAGAAGCATTAACCTATGAGAGGCATACATGGTAATAGTTGGTTGTTGGGAGTGAAGCAACAGCAAAATATATTCTTGTAGAGGTAGTAAAACCTAGCAATTAGGAGGCCAAGTGTTTTGGTTCTGATAGGTTTGTTAGAGAACTAACACCAATTGCGAGTAAGAAATGAAGCTCGAGATATTTTGTTTCTATAAAAAATTGTTTGGAACAAATACAAACATGGGGTATGATCATTGTAAAATGTGTTGCTACAGATGCTACATTCAATCAAACTACATAAGACAGACATATTGTAGAACCTTATGAGTTCCAAAATAAATAAATAAAAAGAGGTAAGCATTTCAAGGAATCGATTGAAGCACCCTTGGAAAGATAGGACTTGTTAATTTGAATTATTAAGGATTAATAGGAGATTGAGGAGGGGGTTACATTATTTTTGGAGAAAGATAATCCTATGCCTAAAATTAATATGTATATCTAGATTCAAACCATAGAAGAAAAAATTGAGCATGAGATGATAATACAGAAAAGGCTAGAAAGTCATCCATCTTATGTAGTGCATGAAGGAGGAATCTATGACAGGGAGGTGTTGGCCACATTTTTGTTCAACAATGACTAGTTAACAAAGAGTTTCAAGGCTTCCTCACATTTCAAAAATTAACGCATAAAGATATGACATGACCTCATCGGCTTTCCCTTTCAAATTCATGAGCTCATAATCATAGATCCTATCTCACCAGATATCACCATAGGTTTCAACCACTTAGGACAATTTGGATTTTGTAAAGTGATTGACTAATGGTTAATAGTTGTGATTAGTTGTTCCAATGAACATAACATTACACGTTATATAGGATACAAGCATATTCTTGATAGTCGTTACTTGGCGTTATTGAGGTAGCTCTCTCATAGCACAATGAATTATCTCCACTCAATGTTGTTGTGGTCCTCTTTCCAAAGTTCTCGTTTACCTCATTCTCACTTGACATACTCATTATTATTTTTGTGCCATAATGGTGATTTACTAACATTCAAAATGATTTTTTCTCTAATGATACATCATATCATTTAATTCCATGAATTATGCCAAAATTATAGTCTAGATGTCCTATTTCACCCATCCTTATGCCTTGAATAAAAAATAAATATATTTAAAGGGCTATTAAAAAACAAAAAACTATGTTTGGTCCCCATTGATTAAAATCCACCTAGTTGTCCATTTTCTCATGTTACCAAATGAATGTTATGGCCTAGCCAAATCAATCCACATTACAAGTCCATCAAACCACTTCTCATATTAAGCTGAAGTTCCAAGATTCTAAACCCAAATGGAAATACAAGCCCCCATAAAGACTCACTTAAGTCTCTATATGCACTACACATTGCATCTAAATTATGTTTTGTCTTTTGTGAAATTCACAACACTTAGGAAATTAATTAGATGGAGAAAGCACCCCTAAGAGTTCAATTATTTGTCCTTGCAATTTCTCAAAGTTCTTGCAATAATTTCAACAATTTATTTTCAATTACTTCAATATAACATTGTGGTTTATCACTTGAAGCACACACATGAAGGACTTAAAGAGTATTCTCACCTAAGCATTATATTTATCCTACACCCATAAATAAACCTTGGTGAAGTAGAAAGGGTTAGAAGTCAAAATCCCTCATTTGTCACACCATTTAATCAAAATCATTCCTTCAAAATGCCAATGTAGCCCTCTTAAAAATAACCAATGCAACTATCTAACTAACTTAAATCCTCCATGTGAGATCACAAAATAATTTAGAGTCTAATTCAGGATTTTGGGGATAGAAATAAAAATAAATCACCATAGTCATTTCTCTTCTAAAATATAATTGTGTTTGTAGGGAGCTTAAAATCCTTTTATAACAAGTCCACAAAATCCAAGACAACGAGATACCCTGTGGGGTCATATGTTGAGGTCAATTTGTTTCTTCTAGTATGAGTGAGCCACCCAATTATATTTTTAATATGACCCTTGACTGTTAGAGGCTAAGAGTCCCTTATCCACACTTGTGAAAGGTAACTTACTAGCCAAAACTTAGGAATTCTACCAAGTAGTATTTGTGGGTTGCATTTGCACCAGAGACAAATAGTGTTGGGCATTGTGATTTGTCATAAATTCCATCAATACATATTCCCAATACCATTTGTTATAATTGAGTCTTTCATACATTCATTTGTGGTTTTCAAAGGATTCAAACTTTATCCATTGAGATGTTTTGGAAGGTCTAGTTACATTTGAGTGGTAGCTCATTAGATTCATAGCATATGTGCTTTTACTTTTTCAAAGCCATTGTGCAAAATCGTTGCTACATCAAACAACATAGGTTGTGATTTAGTGAAATTCATTCAAAAGCACTATTGCACCACATGCACATTTATATCATTATACACATTTTTTCATTGAATAGATCAACATTTTCTGTATTATCATTATCACATTGATCTCATTATTTTATGCTCAAGAAACATTGACTGAGTTCGGAACCATTAAGAGACACCAAACACTTAATCATTCTCGTACAATCCATCCATCCACTCAACAACCCAAACGTTTGAGCAAATGAACATGGTAAGTCCCTCAAATCTACAAAATAATAGGAATAATAAAGAAAAGAACAAAGCACAAAACCCACTAAAGGGACTAGAGAGAAATCTTCCCAAGCCACGAAACAATGCAGGAGATAATGTTAATGTGAAAAACGTAATAGAATTTTGGTAATAGTAATCAACCAAAACAACAAAAGAACAATGGCCTTGATACCAACTTTCCTTATGCAATATGTGGTTATTTTGGTCATTATATTCGCCATTTCCCCCAAATTGATGAATTGAAGGATGAAAAAAATCATGGTTAACCAAGGAGCCAAAACTCACAATGGCTCAGAGCCCCCAAATAGTCATTTCCCAATCAAGCGCAACTTGTAGTATTTTGCAACCCTTTATTTCAATAACGAGTTATAACAAACCAATAGAAAACTAACAAGCACTCCCAGTAATCAGGATCACATCCACCTCAAAATATGGCATAGTTAGGAGATCCATCTTATCAAAGGATTTTTATTATTCTATCAAAATTTAATATTTAAACCCATAACTAACAATATGGAATTCCCTCTTATTTTGAATCTCACAAACCTGCTCCATCCACTAGTGGTATCTTGCATATTCCATGCCCTTCTAGTGACCCTACACCACATGTACCCAAGGAACCTGTATGATGCATTTCCCATAACCCTCACACAAGGGATGCTCAAGTTATAGCATCATTGATGACTTAGCCTAGTCAACCACTGATGTGTCCTCGATCCAAGTTATCCAAACATGTCCTTCTCAAAGGAAGGTTTTTTATATCTGCATTAGGTGTCATCAACCCATCAAATTCATGAATAATCACCTTGTATATAGATCATTCTAAACTATGATTTCTATCATTAGTTGCATTTCAAATCCCTATCTTAGATGGAAACATCATCATTCACCGATGCATGATCGATGAAGGTGCATCCAATTGTATCATGTCCACTAATGCATGAACAAAACTAAGACCCCTTAAGCTCACGCCATCTTCCATCACACTTAGGACTATGATAGTCATACTTATCAACTTGAAGGTCTATACTAAAATGTTCAGATCGAATTGGTAAGGAATGTAGTGTTCATTGATATTGAGTTTGTAGATGCTCCATTAGACTATGACATCCTTCTAGAAAACCATTAAAACTATGTTGTGAGGGTGTTTTCCTATTTATTGTTCCATGTGATGATGTTCCAAAACAATGGGAAGGTCATCACTATAGTCCAATTAAAACCTTGTGAACCCAGGCCATCAACCAATCTAGATAGTGTTTTACCTCTCATAGGGTCTAGTCAAGAAACCCCATATTATGTAGATATGGTTCGAAGTATTCTCAAACACTCCACACTAATTAGGACATACAACCATAGTGGGCCTAATGGTTAATAGCATGTATCTCCTCCTACGAGGTCATAGGTTCAAATCCAGAGGGAGATAGGGTATGTACACCTATGTATGCTTTAGCAATTACATCGTTTATTAGAGGGGGGGCTTGTCCCATAAACAAGGGGGTCTCATACACCAAAAAATTGGTGTCTAGCATGTTTGTGACTTTAAAAGTAGATTATTATAATTATTATTATTACCATGGAGCACCAGCCTGGTTGTTAGAGTAGGATTGACTCCTCTAACATTATTACATCAATTTAAGAGACACTCACTATGCCATATTTGAAATCAAGCACATTATTTGCTTTATAGAAACCACCTCCTAATCAAGACTACCAATCAAGTCCCTAATCCCACGAACCCCATCACCCAAATTCCTTTCTTCTGCCCACCTTCAAGGATTATGGGACATCCCGTGATAGAAATGGTTATCCTCCTAGGGCACACTTTGGGATACAAGTATGGTACCTTTCACCCCCACTGATATAATTTTTTTTGGCAACATTCTCTCACTATGCCCTCAACTCTATTGTACCTATACATACTTTTGCAATACAAGTCAAGAAACCACTAGTGCCTATCATCTTTCCAAATAACCAAAAGGTTGACAAATATACTAAGTAGAAATAGCATTGCCCCAACCACTAATTCCATTGATTGTGTTTGGTTTCCACCCCCTTGAATGTTATGTGATGGAATGTTTGTGTCACTGATATCTACACAATGATTCCCAAATTAAGAAACCTTCTCCATCCACCAATGATGACCCCACTATCACCAACACCACCTATTAAGTCAGACCCTCAATCCTCTTGAAGGAACCTACCAAGGCATGCAACAAAATATTGTGAACAAAGCATCCAACCAACCTATGTTCCACATTCATCCACTACACTCATCATTGTTCGAACCTCCCATGATTTTGACCACCTTGGTGGTAGTTTACCAATTCACCACTCTAGATAGCTTATAATAATAACCTCAGAAAGAGGGCTTACAACAACTAGGTGAATATACCAAATACTCATCCATAATTTATTATATTTCTACATCAGTAGGGTCATGCACTAAAACCTTGTGTAATGTGCAGGCACTTAAGCCATTATACCTATTGATGCCTATCAATCATTGAATATTGTATTCGTCATGCTACCCAATGTTCACAACCATATAATTTCCCTCAAACGCAGGAATCCCCACTATTTTATCACCTACTCTAGTTCAATCACTAGTACATCCTTCGTAGGAAATATTGCCTCCACTATTGACAAATAACCATAATTTTTCTACCATATATTACATCTCTATATTAGTGGGGACCATAACACATAATGACCCTTCGTCATCTTCATAAATCGATGTTATTTCTCCCTATATTAGTGGTTTCATTGTGAGAGTTATTCTTTCCAAAGTCAAATGCATTCATATTGCCACACATTAAAATGCATAAGACAGTTGAATAACAAAGTGAAATATCAAAGTTGCATTTTATTATTATTAAAGTTATGTACTCCAAATCTTCTTACATATTTTGTCATTGTGCCCCCCTATTCCCAAAAAAAAAATATGGTTATAATTTGCAATGACAATGTAATTGGCATGCCCTCTCCCCCCATTGCAGATAAATGGACCCTATCTCATACTTGTGAGGCATAGTCTTATCTACTGTCACAAGGATTATTTCAGTTTTGCTATATACCGCCTAGCCAACATTATGGTCTCTAAACCTTTTTCATGTTAGTTTTGTCTTATTGTACGTGATTGTTGGAATGTCCGACTATAAATCACGGTTAAAAATGCATATAATGTGGTGTGTATAATTATGTGGTTGAGTGTTAGTGCAACTAGGTCATATTGCAATGATTGTGTGATTGACTTGTTAGTGCAACCATATCACGATGTTTCTACCCATAAATCTATGAATGTTAGTGTGTGGGTTGTATTGTAGTGATTAAGTGACTAAACTATTGTTGCAACTATGTCGTGATGTTTTTATCCACATATTTATAAAGATATACATAGATACTTTTTGTTGTTGAGGCGTGTTGTGTAATTTGTAGAACATGTTGTCGAGTTCAATTCTCCATATTTGTAAAGTAGGCCATAGTTCTTAGTTGTTCGACCATTCTACAACCTCAAACATTGTACATCATAAGATCCTTATCAAAAATTAAATATTAATAGTGAATCTTTAAGACTGTGACCATTGACTGAAAATTATACCCTAATTTAGTAGCCTAAAGTATGAAGTAATTGAATTGGGGTGTTAATTTTTTAATTTTGAGAATTTAGTCTACTAAATGTTGAAATATTGAATCCATCATTGAAATGGTTCTCCAAGAATAAACATGATTAATTTTTGAGATTTAA
Organism: Pseudotsuga menziesii; assembly: GCA_001517045.1. Classification (NCBI taxonomy): domain Eukaryota; kingdom Viridiplantae; phylum Streptophyta; class Pinopsida; order Pinales; family Pinaceae; genus Pseudotsuga; species Pseudotsuga menziesii. The sequence goes on along the minus strand of LPNX010306451.1, from coordinate 16,977 downwards.
GCATATATAATATAAACTTCCCTCTAAGCCACCAAATGAAAAATGTCGTTTATTGTCTCTTTCAAGTGTGTCAACCAACATTTTTGACAAAAATATCCAAACAATAGTGTTATTGGTTTCATTTTTGGGGCCAAAAGTAGTAATTAAAACTCTAGGATGTCAAAATATTTCACAAAATGTTGCAATTACACAAACTATATATATAACTTCCCAAGGAAGCACAACATAATCTTCTTGTTATTGCAGGAAGGTGGGTGTGCGGTAAAGTACCATGTAGCATATGTCCTTCAAGTTGGTACATTCAATAGTGCATTAATAAATAGAAATGCGACATTTATCATATAGCAATGTTAACCAATTATGTGGTTCCTAGGCTCCACTGATCTAGTAGATTTGGATACACTGAGCTATTTGATTAGTTACGAGAAAGACCTTGGCTTTACTACATGTGATCATTCTCTCTCTATGTAGACAACGCATGCACTTGGTATTATGTTTGGGTAATTGATTGAATCATGGTCTCCATAGTATTATCCAAAGATGCTTAAATTTGTGCATTACTTAAATATGTGTATTTAGCTCTTAATCGCTTTATCCTACTATAAATATTCATGTTTATAAATGGAGGTGAACTATGTTGATTTTTAAGCTCAGGAGGACGTTGGTGTTGTTATTAATCCATGTTTTTATTCATCCATCCACACCAATCCATGTTCAAATTTTCAATTTGGGCTGAATAGGGTTTGATATACATGTAAATGAATCAACAAATAATCTCATTGAATTATAAGTTCAGTGAATTCCTAAATTTTATAAAAAGACACAAAGGCAAACCCACTTGGACTGCAATGTTGAATCTACAAGATTTCAATTGCTAAATATATGGGTTCTCATCATCATAAGTCTCAAATTACTTAATGCTAGCTTAGCTAGCAAGTAGAATAAGAAACCATACTCTTTATTTTTCAACAACTCAACAAAATGAAAGAAAACATAGTCACAATTTTGTTTGCTACAAGAAAACATGTGCATGCTTCAAAGTGCATATGATATATCACACGTGGGTTTTTGTCGAAGGAACGCACCATCACCTATATCATTTCTATGTTAATGTTACAAGTGACCATCACATTAACATCAATCTAGTAACTAAATTTGCATGCACAATTAAGGTTCAACATTATCAATTATGAATATGTTCACTTTAAAAAAAATCCACTGACTATAAAGGCAGCGGATAAGCAACCTTGCTGCTCAATTCACTTGTTTCATGTCACAACAATGTCCTTAGATATTTGCTGGAGTAGATCACTGAGTCAAAGCATTTGTAGCAGTAAACCTGAGCTGGGTCCAACCTTAGATTGAATGCGAGAACGATCTATCTAGAGGGAAGTAGAACTGTCACCGTGGTTGCACGAGGCATTAAAGATGACAACACCTCCCGCAAACACCCACACCTCATTAATATAATGGAGAAATAATGTTGTTCATTAATCCATATACAAACACCCACACCTCATGTTGAATCAGTTGCAGCTCCATGAAAGAAAGCCATAGGAAACAGTTTATTTGGAGGAGGTCCAATATTTCTGACTTTAGTCCTTTTAATATGAGGTACTTGGTGAGTAGAGACCTCTAACATAATCCTATGGCAGAGTCTGAAAATATTTAGTTCTATGTTCTCAAATATGTAGTTGTCTCTGGTCTTCCAAAGATCCCAAATGAAAAAAATAGGCAAATACAGAAAACCCTTCATCAACTCAAACATCAACTCAAATACCCACATCGACAAACTAAATCTGACTTGAACCATGATTTGATTTTATCGAAATATACCTCAAAATCTCTTCGTATTGTCATTAAAACTTCAAAAAGGATGATAGATCGTACTGCTCTTTTCATTTTTAAAAGTATGATCTTAAGATAACCTTTCAAATATATGAAATGGCATTATTGACAAAAAGCCACAAAATCAAGAAACACATAATAAAACAAATTGCAAGAAACAAACTGTATATGGTACCCAACTCTTCTTAGTTCATTAATTGTTGGCTGGATGGTTGGACGGATGGCTACGTGGGATAAAGAGCGCTGGAAAGAGGAGCCGGGATGGCTTCAACAAAAGCATCTTGTAGATTGGTTTTGTGTGCCCTCTTCACCAACATAGAAATGGGAGTAGGAAGGCCCTTGATGTAATAAGCAACCAATAATTCTTTCACTGGAAGAACATTGGCAAGGATTCTATTCTTTAAACAAGAGAACATCTAATTAAAGTCCTTAACTTTATCCTTTCCTTTTATCCTCAGAGAGGACGGATCCATAACCAAATCTTCAGGGGTGTTGTCATCTCCAAACTTTTGGAGAAACAACTTTTCAAATTCATCCCACGAGTTGATGGACCCAGACTCTAAGGTGAAGTACAAAGTAGAGGCATGGCCTTCAAAAGAATAGGGAAACAACCCACACTCTACATCTTCATGTACCACATTTCTCAGTCTAATGGCTTGCATAAAAGTCTTGATGTGGTCTTTAGTAGGAGACCTTTCATCAGGATTAAACTTAGCTATCCACTTCTCTAGATTTTTAGGTAAATTATGATGTTGTCCAAGAATAAACATGGCATCCTGAACTAACCAGGGTTTGTTAAGTTGTTCTTCCATCGGTCTTTCTTCTGAGGAAAAGGGCTTGAGGTGTGGGTTGTCCTAAATATTTTCTATTTGTTCAAATAATGGATTGGTTTGGATCTCGAGCATTGATTCCTATTCATTTGTCTTTTGATTGCTCATGCTAACAGGCGAATTATCAGTCGAAAGAGATTGGGACAAGACTTGTATCCCTTAATCCCTCTGTTCTACCCTAGCAGTGATATCTTGATTGCTCTTCCTCAACTATTTGAGAGTCAACGACCCTCTGGTTGGTGAGACAAAAATCATCTCAGGTCTTATGTTTACTTGTTCTAAGACTGGGGTAATAGGGGCTGTCGTTTGGCTATCCATACGTTGAACTGTGGATGTAGACGCTTGTGTTTGGATTCTAGTAATGATTGGTGATCTGGGAGGAGGCGGTTTGCTAGTGTTTTGCCTAGACATGGCTAATCATAGCCCTCCTTCTAGCACCATTTGTTGATGGCCTAGATTGTAGCTACTGGAAAAACTACAAGGAAATCAACATGAGGAGAAAGCCCAACCTGAAAGCTCGATTCAAATAGTCCCACACAGAGATGGTTCTATCCCCAAGTTGTTTGGGATGACTGACTCCTATGGATATAAGGCCTCCACTGGCATAGTGTGAACAGATCTAAGTGGATCTTCTCTTCCTCTTTGGAAGATATACAAGGTGTGAGGTGACAGTGAGTTGTTTTAATATTGAAACTTATGAATGGTGATAATATGAAGTAGAACAATTAGATTAATGATATATGACAACTATTAATCCAACTCATAAAATATAACCAGATTTATTATTGTCAAATTTAAATAAAACAAAGCAATGCCAATTGAATTAGTTTATCCAAAGGTTTTTTAAATACATAATTGTCCTAACAGAGAAATGCCAATTGAAAAATTAACACTTAGTACGAGTAACTATTTATTAGTTGCAACTAAAGATATATGAATCAAATAAAGAAATTTATTTAACGCAAGATTAACACATTAACAAACTCATGAGAAATCAAAACTGAGATTAGTGTGTCCAATACCGATGCAACTTATAATGGATATGTCTGAAAGATAAAAGAATAACCAAGATTCATTAAAGAAATTTAATAAACAAACCAAGAAATTGCATAAACAAACTGACTAAATTTATTCAAAGTGCAAAACATTACAATTCTTCAAAATACAGAGTGTCTCCAGTATTTCCCTTGTGGTTTCTTCTCCTATCGTCCTCTAGGGTCCTTCCTCTTGGATCGTGGATTCTTGATCCCCTTTACACGAGATCTCAATCTCTTTAAATAAGAATTACAAATATTACACAAAAAGAAATCCCACACAGAGTTAGGGATAATAAAAATATGGTTTTATGATTTGTCAAGGGCAGATTTCCACTTGGAAAATACATCTAGTAAATCCGCTATGTCCTTATATTCAACAAACTCTAGTTGCAACTTAGCCTTGCAGACAAGCGATTCAACTTCCCTCTTCTTTAATTTCTCCCATTCTCGAAGAAAGAGATTGATCCTCATTTACGAATTGAGGGGTGATTCAATCCATTCCTTGATTTCTACCACATGAAGATGATCAAGTTCGTTGATCTTCTCCTTAGTCTGCGAGAACTCCCTTTCAAATTGTTCCAGCTTAATATTTGGAGGCTAAGCATCTTCCATAAATATTCTTTGATATACAGAACCAATGAAATGATCACAAATGTCATAGATGAAAGCAATGAAATTGTCCTCCCATAATGTTGAACAATAAATATGAATTGGGGGTCCAACCCTAGTCCAATTCCATCCCATGGCAGGGAAAGGAAACATTGCACAAAATACATCCATCACGTAGGTAGAAAGATAGAAAGTAGGTTTCCTAGGACGTTGGATTCTTTTGGCGCTTCTCAATAGTTTCTTTCAATACGACTGGCAGGATTTGAGCCCAGTTGAATGATTCCCTTGTTGTAAGGATGTGATGAGCAAGAGGCGCCCATTCTACTTTAAACACTATATAGTTCGGCATTCCATACATTCTGCATAACATTGATGCTAACAGAAAAAAATTGTTCCCTAAACCAAGATGTTATCTCCCAAAATAATTTATTTTGATAGTATGAAGAATTTAACTCATGTAATAAAGGATATGAATATCACTGACAGTTTGAAAGCCTCTGTTTTTTATTTGGATGAAAATTTCACAAGTTATAGCTTTCGGTGGCTTAGGCGAGGACTATCATAGCTCATTAGCCACTGAAAAGGGTCGTTTTCGGCAAATTAGAAAGGGGTGCAACATATACACTAACCACCGAATGCTATAAGATAAATATCAGGTGTGTTAGCACTCAGAATGTACCTAGGTTGTAAAAGGTATACTCCAAGGTAACAGCAAAACCACTTTAGGAAAAAACTGGTATTTTCTTCCAGAGAGGGATCTCTCAATAAAGATTTAACAAGACCAGATTTAAAATAACATTCACAGATTTATGTATTTGGCTGAAACAATAACATAACCATTGGGCATGGAGTCATATACAATACAAAGATACCACAAAGACATATACATGATATTCATCAAAGGCAAGATAATCATATCATCACAGTCATTCAAATTGATTCAGGTGGAACAGAAGAGATGAAGGAACAGCCCATTAATACAGAGCATCAACAAGGATGAATTCTATACCAACTTTAGCAGAAAAAGTCATATAATATCTGAAATGACAACCAGAGCATAAATACATGAATTCTGATCATCTAACGCTATATTCCAGATACGAAGAAGAAACAAAATGGAGTGTTACACAAGGGAAATACAATCACATAAAGAAAGAGGCACAGACTGTAATATCAACGACACATGAATCTCTGACAAAACTCTCATGCATTTACTTTGTCATTCCAAAAACAGATATGTTCTCCAAAATTATTCACGACCCGATGGGTTCCAACCCCCATCTCTTAAAAAAGATGCATATTTATACATAAAATGATTGGTGCTCCAACAAGAAGATCAATAACAGAATGATCGGCTTAATTTAGAGTTTGTAACTGAATTCCTAACCCCTAGGAAGTTTGTTACAACTCCAATCCTAACAGACCATAAAGTACGAATCAACTTGACAACAAACTTTTGTCTTATCAGCCCCATATCTTTGCCTTGTCAGATCCACGTCTTTGCCCCATCAGCTCCGCGTCTTTGCCCCATCAGTTCCACGTCTTTGCCCCATCAGCTCTTCAGTGCATGACACCTGTTCCTAAGGATGGAGAATATACTTTGTCTTTCCAAACCGCTCCACAGCTTTCCACTGCTCCGAACTTGGGGTGTCACACTCCATCATTTCCCGAATAGCTACCTCGAGCTCCATATATGCTTCATAGGACTTTCTGGGCAGTCTAAGGTTTTCTCTGACGACCGCAGCATCAATTTTACACAGTATTTTCGATGCGGACCTACTCACAATGATCCTCTGAGAGGGAGAATAGTTCACCGTGCACCATTCGGCAAATTCAGGGAAGTGGAGGGTTTGCCCAAGGGAGAAATGGTACAAAAAAGACTTGCATACATTCAGAACGTCATTCCCCTGTGAAAAATAAGACCACAATTTCTCTTTGCTGCCGGACACGCTCCCTGTGGACAGGAAGGGGTCGCAGACGCCCCTGTGTCTGTCTATAAAAAATTCCTCTCTGTCATCCGCGACCTGACCAAACACACGAACCTCGCTCCCTTGGTCCATTTCTTAATTCATAATGGTAATTGGACGAAGGAGTTACAGGATTAAAGTCCTACCTGGCGTACTGTGGAGGCGTGTGTTCAGAACGTGCCTGGTACTAACAAATGGAAGCTCCCAAACCGCCAGGTCCTTTTCGCCGGGTCCCGAGCAAATAAAATAATCATTGGCGAGGTCAACCATGCCTTTATAGGACCACCCAATTCGCCACATGGACAGCATTAACTTCCGCAACCACCACTTATCCCTAACTGCCGTGCGCTTCCATTTTCCGGTTTCATCCCAGAACGCAGATCTGGTTTCTCTTTCATTTCTGGCCTTTGGATCGCGTGCCATGTACCCCGTTCCGCCCAGCGCCTTGGTGATAAACGACGTGCCAATCTCTATCCCGGAATGATCTCCCACCGTTGATGAAATCGTCGTTTATCATGAGCCGTTGGATCGGGTGACACGTACCAAATTCCGTTGGGAGTCGGGGACTTATCCCCCGTGCAAGTTTTAACCCCGGAATCGATCCCAACCGTTGATCATTCCGCCTTTAATTTTCGACCGTTGGATCAAGCACTATGTAATGAATTCCGCTGGGCTCCTTTCTTTTATCCAACGTGCAGCTTTGATCCCCGGAATTGTTCTCAGTCATTGATGTGCTGCCCCTTTAACTCTCCACCGTCGGATCATACGCCACGTACCAAATTCTGCTGGGCACTTCGAAATTATCCACCACGCTAGTTTAATCTCCAGAAATCGTGATAGCCGTTGATCTGACTCGCTTCGATTTTCAACCGTCAGATCGCTCACCGGGTAACTCATTCCCCTGGGTGCTGTAGGCTTATCGGTCGAGCAGGTTCTGGTTCCGGAATCAATCTCGACCGTAGATGCGATCCGACTGCGCCTCTCCGCCGTTGGATCTAGTAGCCTGTACCTGATTCCGCCGGATTGTGTCATTTTAACCACTATGCAAGTTTACGAAGCGGATTGGATGTAGACCGTTGATCCGCCCGAACCAACCTGACGGCCGTTGATCTGTGCGCCCGATCAAACTCTTATCTTCCTTGCATCTCCGAGGAGCGGAGAGAATACCAGCCGTTGATTTTCTTCCTTCTTCCATCGCGGCCTAGGATCTTCGGTGACTTGATCGTATTTTGCTTATAGCTCCATTTTTACGATATATCCTTTGATCCAAGTATCCAAACAACCATCTTTCTTACTCCACCATGGTTTCTTATCGTCTTGATAAATAATGGTGTTAACAGGGTGGAAAACCCTTTTCGGTGGTTTAAGCGAAAGCTATGACATCTGTGTTGACCACCGAAAGAACATTGTTGACAGTGGTCAGAGATTTAGTCCACTACGACGCCGATGTTTCAGAGGTTTAGTCCTTTATGTCGTCGACACTACAAAGAGTCTAGTGGGTTGAGGTTCCGATCGTCTACGCATTAGTGGTTAGAGCTTCTGATCACCGATGCTTAACCGTCGCGACGTTAATGATTTGAAATGCTGACACTACGGCAGCGTTCAGGTTTAAAGTTTCGATGCATTAGTGGTTAGAGCTTTCGATCGCCGACGGGTTCGTTAGTGGTTTGAATTGGCAGTTAAAAAAGGGTTTTTCAAAGTCACTATCTGCCGAAAATGGAAATTCACCATGACGATGGGGTAAAGATTCTGATGGTTTAAGCAAGAAAGATCACGTTTAAATTAGCCGCCAAAAGCCAGCGTTTCGACGATTAACTGACAAAATCACGGAGGATCTAAACCACCGAAAGGCTAAAATAGGGAAACGGTTGGGAACTGTCACATCCAACCCTATCAGCAAGGCAAAAGGCCATTTTAAAGCATGATTACCCACCAAAAAGACCTGGAGCCGTGTGACTGCATGGGAAATGAATGAAAGGGGTCGTTAGGAAAGTAGCACAAATTGATCTGACTGCCAAGCCTCCAGTTTCCCTCCACCTATCCCGAAGACCATCAAATAGCCATCGAATGCTTTGGCTGAAGCAAGTTATGGAGATATGGGAAAAGAGATCTCAAGGATCAAGCTGCTGTCATCATTTTGGTGACCTCAGCTTCCATAAAAGACATAAATCACTCATAATCAATGCCTTGGGACCCCATCGAATTTCATTTTCAAAATTAGCATTGTTCTCACCAGAAAAATGAGCTCTGAAGGAGCAGCTTGCTGAAGCACACTGTATACAAAGTATAAAGGCTGTTTTGCAGGTACCCAGGAGATGCACCCTTCAGGATGAATAAAAGTGGACCAGCTCTCAGATAGGAGCTAGGTGATGTTAGTTATTTAGAGACCCATCCAGAGGTTTGCAGACTATTCCAGGAGGTAGGCTGCTACAAATATTGTGAAAAAATATAGGGTTTTCATCAGCAGGTGGCTGAAGCTTTTGCCCTGTCATTTGATGGTTCAAAAGCAGTCATAGGAAGGGAGGAATTTCTCATAGATGAATCACTAATCTCAGAGGTGACTGAACTCACTTGCACTGGAGAGAAGTGGTTCAAGACCACCATACCCAAAGATGTGGAGTTCAGGTCATCTCTCAAGCCTGAGCATAAGGGAATGATATGGAAGAAGAGTGTGCCATCATCATGGTTGGAAGAGAGCTGGCAGCAGCTGCTAAAGGCCATTGTGGTCTATTTGACCTGTGAAGGAAGATACAATAGAGCAATGATATATCATTTCAAACTCGTGAACCACTTCACAGGTAAGAACCCTCTTAACCTACCCTTTTATTTACACAGGAGTCTAGGGAAGATGGCCCATCAAGTGAAATCCCAGGCATTCAAAATTGCTAGCAGGTTATGCCACCACGGTCTTATCCAGCTATTGGTCCAAGAATCGTTGAAGAAAAGAAACATTACTTGGCCCTATTTCCTGTTCTGGAATGGCTTTGAGACAGGCCTTCAGCCAGAGGAGAAAGGAAAATCTCCTGCAAAGAAATCCAACACTCCAAGGAGTGGGAGAAGAAGGAGGAGGGCCATTTCCCCAGCTGCAACAACTGAACAACCTCCCTCCTCCTCCAAAACCAAGAAGGAAAAAAGGAATTTAAATTTCGGTGAGAAAGGTCAGGGGGCAGAAGCACACTAGAAGAATGTCTTAAACCTACCTTATTCAGATTCTGAGGAAGAACAAGGAGAGGATGCATCCCTAGCTCTACAAATTGTTCCATTTACTAAAGCATTGCCATTCCCCACACCACAGGAACAAGAAGAAACAGTTGAAAGGGCTTCCTCCAGCAAACCTAGAAGTCAAAAGATCAATCAGCTACTGAGGCAGGTTTATGAAATGGAGGTCTTAGAAAGAGAACTAAAGAGAAACAATGAAACATTGACTAGAAGAAACAAGCTATTACACAAGTCCTACTTGGAGCAGAGAGAGAGATACATCTTCTTGAAAAGGTTGAACACCAGGTACCTGAAGGACAATACCAGGTTACTCAGGATGGTGAGGCTCCAAAGGCTGTAGTTGAAAGAAGCAAAAGCAAACCCTAGCAGCCACCTTGCCTTATCAACACTAGCTGAAGCAACCATCGGTCTCCAGCCTCCTGAAACGAGCCAGGGCCCAGCAAACACTTCAAACACGAAGCCCTCAGAAGAAGAAGGCTAAGTAAACAGGCCTGGAAAGGCATTTTTGAGCTAAACCTAATAAATTTTGTGAAATAGGGATTTCAGTGGTTAAGCGGGCGCTGGAGCAGTTTGTTAGCTGCCGAAAGTTCCTCCTTTCGGCAGTTAAAAGTTTCAATAGACTATCCGCTTAACCATCGAAAGTGGACAGAGGTTTAAAAGCAAGTTTTTGACAGACAAAACTGGATTTTGGCGACTACCGATGGCTCAGGGGCATAAGTTAAAGATAAAAGGTGCTGACATAAGTATCAAAAAGGGTCTATTAGATCTATTATGACAAAACAACGCCATAAAGTCATCAACCCAAATTGTCAAGGAGAAGTCAATGGGTTAACTGACAGTGGACCAGCAGCAGTGATCATTAGCGATTACTTCAAGTTATTTAATGTTCAGTCAATGAACTAAATCTTCATTATAGTTAGACAAGTAGTTAGGTAGGGTTTCAAACCCTAATTTGCAAAAACTATTACTTTTGATTATTTTTGTAAAAAACAGATCCAAGTTTTAGGATCTGTCCATTTTGTAAAAGGCTATAAAGCCTAAGATCAATTTTATAATAAAGCTTCGACTTCGGGGACTTATAAGCCTATATTATTGTCAGCTTCTCATCTTGTTCATTCTGAAATATAAGCTCTTTTGTTATGATTTGTTCAGCCATCATCTCTATCTTTACTGTACTTATGCATGAATGTGTATTTAGGTTATTTTCAAGTTGATTAATAGCTAATAGCTATCATCCTATTGTTGAGTTCATGTGATTTGATTTATAAGTACCATCCTTGTCGGGATTTAGCCATTTATATGCATCTATTTTGTATGTAAGTCTACTAGCTTGATGAGTTCTCCATCCCTGCACCTTATTGTCAAACTACTGAACAAGTTGTAACTAAAAGCCTTGTAATTGAGTGAGCTTCATGCATGTCTTGAGAGTGGAAGGTTATATAGGTCACCTAACTTGATCCATATCAGAAAACCCTAAAAACATTTTAAGTTACCAGGCATCCTCGAGCTACAACCTAGAGGAGTTTCATGAGTGATAACAAATTGGCACCGTTGTTGGGGAGAGGAGACTGAAGCTCAGCTTCCCTGGGAGACGACATAGATCCATGCTTTGATGATAGACAAAGCTTGGACACTATTATGGTTGTAATCATCTATATGGCGACTCCATTGATATAAGGTGGCTTCAAGAAGACCAAGTACTAGAGCAAACCCTAAGGGGCCACCAGCAACACCAGTTTCAGATCCAGAAGAAATTTTGAGAAGAGCTAGGGCTTTACTAAGACAGACTAGTAGTGCTGCACAAAAAGCTACATCAGGTATTTCAAGAAATCTTTCTGCATTTCTTCTGCTGAAATTCTTAATTCTTAGGAATTTTTAGATACATCAGAAAAATCTAGGGTTTGGGCATCTTCAAGCACTGTTGCTTGTGAAGATCCAATTCCTGGTGACTCCACTGGGATAAGTATACCACCACCTTCTCAGCAAGTATCTCCATTAGTGTTGCCTTCCTCAACCCTATCCATACCCATTTCCAATATGGTCGCCCCTCAATTGACCAAGATGGAAAGGATCCTGGTAGCTAGGTATGCACCCCTAGTTTTTCCAAATCCCCTCGCAACCATACCTACTAGGGATTATCTCAAGTATATGCCTAAGTTTACGGGGGAAGGGGATTTCACTGCTGAAGAACATCTATAGGCATTTTACAGCTATGCTGAAAATATTAACATAGAGAAAGAAGATGTATGGACTAGGGTTTTTGTGAAAAGCCTAGATGGCCAGGTTAGGAAGTGGTTTAAGGAACTGCCTGCTGGATCAGTGGCAGGCATAGAGGCCCTAGATGACATTTTCCTAAAGCATTGGGGAGAAAGGAGAGACCACCTCTACTATATCACAGAATTCAGCAACCTGAAAAGAGAAAATGGGGAGTCTGTCTCCAATTTTACCAAGTGATTCAACAATATGTACAGCAAGATCCCTACTGAAATTAAGCCCACTGATACCTCAGCTAGGATAACTTATGCAAATGCCTTTGACTTTGACTTTTTCTACTTCTTAGAGAAAGGAGGTCTGCCTCCTTATCACTCATGCAGGATGCTGCCCTGGAGGTAGAGTCAAACATTCTGGCATCTCAGAAGGTTAAAGGGAAGATAGATAGGAAGAAGCAGCCAGCAGACCCTAGTGGGGCTTCTACATCAGAGAACAAGATCGACAAAATGACCAAATTGTTAGATAACCTGACTGCTGAAATGTCTAAATTGAAGGACCAAGGACATCTACCTGTGAGGGGTAAAGGGCCAAGTGACTTTGTTCCTCGAAACCCTAATTTTGTTCCTTATAGAAGAGGAAACCCCCCAGTTCAGATTCTCAGAAGGGAGAGGAATCAAGGGGAAGATCAAAGAATAAGAGCTCCATTCCAAAATGTTGTATTAGAAGAAGAGCCAGAATTCATTGAAGAAGAAGGAAAAGCTGAAGACAACATCCATTGCATGGAAGATGAAGTGGACTGTTCTTTTCTGAAACAGGAAGAATATGAAGAAGCCCTAATTGATGAGCAGATCACTGAAGAGGATGTCTATCAAGCTGATAATTAGGGAGCTTACCAGCTCAGGTCTAGGCTGGTCACTCCTCTCAAGAAAAATGTTGCACCGGTCAAGCAGCCTGCTACATCAGCTAGAAAGGTTGTTGTTTTACCGAAGAAGGTGGCTGTCACATCCAAAGCATTGCAGAAACCAACACCTTCAACCATACATGATCAAGTCCAAACCAAACCTAGGGGTCATGAGGTAATATTTCCAGATAGACTGCATTATTCTTTCAACCTTGATTCTTAAATTCAAAAATTGAAAATCCCTTTCCTTTTAATTGAGCTAATGAAGAATGGTGCATTCAAGTCCTCCATTCTGAATTCCCTTCAACCCAAGGAGCACATTGACACTGACTTTGTGAACCTGCAAGATGACAAGCCTGTTGTAACCCTGGGCCCCATGATCGAAGACCTAAAGGACTCATGCCCACCATTCTACATATCCTTGAATATCCATGATAAAATCCTTCATAACTGTCTGTTGGATTCAGGAGCCTCTCATAACCTAATGCCAAAGGCTCTGATGGATGAGCTTGGCCTAAGCATCACCAAGCCCTACCATGATTTATTCTCCTTTGACTCCAGGAAGGTCAAGTGCTTGGGCCCCATTAAAGACCTTGTTGTGAACCTAACTCAACTACCTTCGAAAAGAATCATGATGGACATTGTAGTGGCTGATATACCTACAAAATTTGGTCTCTTGCTATCTCGATCATGGAGCAAAATACTAGGTGGCACCCTTCATATGGATCTCACATATGCCACCATTCCCATGTTTGGAGGAGAGACTAAGAGGCTGTATAGAGAAAATAAGCTGGCATACATTATAAGCAAGGAGAGCAACTCAGTAAATCACCCCATCTATGCAGTGGACACTAATTTTGGGTCATGCATTTTGCAAATAGATGATTCTCAGCAGACATCAGTCCAGCTCACTAAGCCCACTTATCAGCAGCTCGAAGAAGTGACCAAAGAAATCTGGACCATGTATTTTGATGGGGCTAGCACTCAAAGCTCAGTAGGTGCAGATGTAGTATTGATCTCCCCATCTAAGGAAAACATCCATCTGTCTTATAAGCTTGATTTTAAAACCACTAACAACATAGCAGAATATGAAGCCTTGCTACTAGGAGTGAAAGCTGCCAAGGAGAAGGGGATCATGTGCATGAATATTTTTGGAGATGCAGACCTCATCATACAGTAGGTCAACAACACTTTTCAGACAAAAAATATCAGACTGAAGGCCTACAGGAACGAGGTATGGAAACTCAAAGACTCCTTTATGTTTTTTGAACTGTCATATATTCCTAGGGTTCTGAATCACCTGGTTGATTCCCTGGCTGTCTCTGCAAGTCTCTTTGTTCCACCTTTACCCCCTAAGCTTAGCTATGATGTTCAGGTCAAGTACAGACCCTCTTTGCTAGATAATGTAAAATTTTGGAGGGTGTTTGAGAATGATGATGAGCTTAGTAAATTCCTTCAATTAGTAGATGAATTCTCTGACGTACACATAGACCATGAAAACTTAAACATGGAGGAATCCAAACAACTCAAGTTAAGAGATAAAGTGACTGATCAAAACATTGTCCAATTACCCAGCAACTACATACCCTGAGGTCTAGTACCACTGGAAGAACTGTTTGATCACAATGACGTCCCTTTCAAGCCTTCCAAAAAGGAGCTGGATCCTGCTATCCAAGAGAAAAACATAGGGAGCCAAAGCCATCCTAAACTAATAAATCTTTCCATAGGGTTGAATGCTGATCAGAGATCTGAATTTTGCAGCCTGATAAAAGAGTTTGTTGATGTTTTTGCCTCGGAGTATAGTGACCTAAAAATTTATGACACCAATATCATCCAGCACAAAATTCCTTTGGAGAAGGACACCATTCCTTTTAAGCAGAAGCTGAGACCCATCAGCCCTTTCTTATTACCAGTGATTGAAAAGGAAATCCACAAGCTTCTCAAAGCTAAGATTATAATCCCCCTCAGGTATTCCAAGTGGATTGCAAACCTAGTAGTGGTAAGAAAGAAAAATGGAGAAATCAAGTTGTGTGTGGATTTTAGGAACCTCAACAAGTGTTCCAAGAAAGACAACTATCCACTGCCCAAGATGGAACACCTATTGCAGAAAGTCTCGAGGGCTAGGGTTATGTCCTTCCTTGATGGCTTCTTTGGTTACAACCAAGTTGCTGTGCACCCTGATGACCAAGAGAAGACTGCCTTTACCACCCCCTAGGGCACATTTATGTATGCTAAAATTCCATTTGGGCTAATGAATGTTGGGGCTACTTGTCAGAGAGCCATGGACCTAGCTTTTGTAGGGCTAAAAGACAAGTTTGTACTGATATATTTGGATGACCTAACAGTTTACTCTCATAGCCATCATGACCACTTGCAGCATTTAAGGAAGGTCTTTCTAAAGTGCAGAAGGTATGGAATATCACTGAACCCTAAGAAGTCCCAGTTTGCACTCAGTGAAGGAAAGCTCCTGGGCCATATAGTTTTAGCCGAAGGTGTAAAGATCGATCGTGTAAGAGTGGAAGCAATTCAGAAGTTGTCAACACCAAGGTCAAAAAGAGACATTCAGTCCTTTTTAGGCAAGATAAACTTTGTCAAGAGGTTCATTCCTAATTTCTCCGAGCTAGTGAAGCATATAATAGTCATGCTGAAAAAAGATGTGGAAATAAAGTGGACTGACCAGGCAAGAAACTCTTTTGAAGACATTAAGAAGGCTATCATGGAGGCCCCAACCCTGATCAGTCCTAACTACACAAAGGGTTTTTATATTTCACTACTACATTTCGATCCAAAATCCGACGGCACATGGATTTCTCCTTTTAAACTTACCAAAAATCGCAAAAATACATTTTTTTTTTGTAAATGTGGCCACAAGCGTCGGTGAAGCGACGGCTATTCTCAGAACCGTCGCTTAAGCGACGAATAAAAGTGCTTATTTGACCATCTTTCCACGTTTCTATTCACGAAGCTCTTAAACAATAAAGGCGCCATTAGTAAGCGTCGCTTACTAACGGCGCCTTTATTGCTTAAAAGCTTCGCGGTGAATAGAAACATGGAAAGGCCGAATAAGCACTTTTATTCTGAGTGGGGATCCCGACGGGAAGAAGTTGAAAGCCATTGGTTGGAAATAATCACGGGAAGCAGATCAGGCACCAATGGTAGCATCAGTGGTACAAGTGCAGTGGGTAGAAATAATTCCGAATGAGGGATAAAAGGCGTAGCTTTCTCTTTCGCTTGAGACTGGGTGCTCCCCTTATTTGTACTCCATACAAGCAGCAAGACTGGACTAAAAAGGTGTTAAAGGCGAAGTATGCTGCTTAGTTTCGTAGCTCCGTTTGCCAGGAGAGTCCAGCCCTGATTCCCAATTGTTGGTATCATTTTAAACTTGTGATTCCGGTTCAAGTAAACTCTTTTTTTTTAATTTTTTAAGCAGATAGGGAATCAATCGCCAGGTGAGAAGTAGGACAAAGATCTCAGTCAGAATCATCTAATTTATCACTTGGCACTGACTCTTTATCTTTTTGGATTGATTGGATTCAGCCCCAGACCTTGGTACGCTGAGGTTAAGCTTTTCCCGGGTTTCCTGGCGCAGCTCCCAAGTACCATTTGTATCCAAGCCTATCTCCCACTTCCCATTGTGCTTTTGATTCTACCTCTCAATCGACGGGCGATTTCTATCTAAATGCTTTGGCCCGGTAAGCGCTATGGACTAACTTCCTTACAGGCAGAGTTAGCAAAGGTACAGACAGTCCGATCTAGCCAGTGAGCAGAAATGCTAATCAGAAAAATAGCTCATCAGTTAAGCTCTTCAATGATGTCCTTCTAATCTGTGCTTTCCACCTTTTTACCACGGTTGGCTAACTCCGGCTTTCCAGTCTTCTCTTCTGCCGTCACTTCAAGTGAAGGCTCCTTGAGTTTCCTTTGAAGAAAGAAATAAGGTAAGGCAAATCTCCATTCCATTCCAAATGTCTACAGTAAGTGACATTGAGCTATTTTGATTTGGTTAAATAGCTCAATACAACAGATCATAGGTAAATACAAAAAATCACAGGTTAAATGAAGAAATTAGAGGTTAAATGAACTAAATTATAGAATAACTGAAAAATTTGTGTTTTTAAGCACCAGATGGAAATAATTACTCGTTAAATGGAAAAAATTGCAGGTTAACTTTTTCACATTAAGTTTTCAGCGTATATGGGCCATTTTCTTCCAAAACCAGGATTTTGGTTCACCTAGAGAGTTTTCAGAGTTTTTCAAGTTGCCTTCTAACAATATTTTCTAATATTCTCCTATATTCTGATAAGTTTCTTTCAATACCCATGGCAATATATTCTCCAAAACAGTATATGCTACATTGC